>CM049929.1:22598600-22943600 GCA_027405835.1 Asclepias syriaca | reverse complement strand
TGCTATGTTTTGATCTGTACAAAATATTGCCAAATGCAGGAATGTAGTTTATTATTTTGGATCAGAAACAAATCAAATCAAATCAAAGCACACATAAATTGCTCAATTCAGGGGAAAAAGGAGTGTATATTATTTATTCAAAACTTTTCTTCCCTGCCAAATAGTTTTAAGGATTATGTAGTGTTTAATTCTTATATGGAATGGTTTATGTTCAGTTTATATATATAAATGGAGAGGTTTTTCATAATAAAATTAGAAAATAGAATCCCAAAGAAATTTGATTAGGATTTTTTTATTGGAATATTTAGGTAAAATAACAGATATATAATTTGATTAGGATTTCTTTTAAACATTGTTTTAATATTTAATTCTTTTAGCAGATAAAATATAAATATAAATAAATTTTAATTAGTTTGGGTCATGAATTAAGTAATTTTTAAATTTAAAAATATACATAATATTTATTACTAGGTCGTATGTTGTTATTCCAAGTCACAAGAAAATAAATTAGTTTAAAATTTAAAAATCTATTTTTTTAATTATTAAATTTTGAAAAAAAAATATATTAATATCATAATTAAAGGAATAAATTGAATATTTTTTATAACTAATATATCTACTTGCTATATAATTATTTCATATTTATATGGGAATATATACTATATATTTTTTAATCTTTATCATTAATCTTGTTTTATTATTTACAATATAATTTTAAAAAATATTAATATTTAAAATTCATATCGCAAAATTATATATTTTATTTGCTAAAATAATTTAATTTTACTCCACACATTAAAAAACTTAATAAATTAATATTTATTATTATTTTTTTAAAAAAACAGAATTTAATTTGTTTCGGATTCTGTTTCATAATTTTATTATAAAAAAGACTATGTGATAATATTTTTCCAATTCCTAAGCAACAGTTTTTATTTTAAAAGTTTCTAAGCAGTACATAAGCTTTCTTATAAAATAACTATGAGAAATTGGCAGGATGGGCTTCCCAATGATTTGGTGCTTGAGGTAATCAAGCGGATCGACAAATTTAGGGATTATTTGAAATGTGAAGCAATTTGTAAATCATGGCAAGTTGCGGTAGACATTTTTGAATGGTCAAAGTTTCGCAAACAGATTCCATATTTGATACGGGGATGAGATGGAGAGGAGCGTGAATTTTACAGTATAAAAGAGCAGCAGGTAATCGGTAAAATTAAACGACATGTTTCAAAGGCAGGAGATGCCTTGAATCATTGGGATGGTTGTTGACGGTAGGATTACATGGAAATTTGATTTTGCTGAATCCAATTAATGGATTTGAAATTGAATTACTACAAGAGGTAGTTTGGACATACTTAGGCGATGAAAGAGTCGGCACAGATTTCACTTTGATAATTATCAAAGTGGGAAATTTAAGGTTTTGGAGGCCAGGAGATCCTGACTGGAATTGTATTGAGAGATATGATCGACCTATTTGTGATATCACATATTTCAATGATAAATTATATGTTATAGAACGTAGAGGTATTGTTTTGGAATTTGATCTTACGGGATCAAATCCAAAACAAGAGCGAATTGTTGCCGACAACGAATTACTTGTCCAAACATTCTTTGGTGTGTATGAAATTTGGAGAATGCAATCGTTTATTTGTGAATTCTCTGGCGAACTATTAGTAATTTTTAAATCTAACGGGGAGGAAGGGGAAGAGGAAGAGGGGGAAGAGGAAGAGGAAGAAGAATATATGGTTTCTTTACGTTTTTATATGTATAAGGTTAATATATCATCAGGGAGATGGGAAGCGATACAGAGCTTGGGAAGCAAGTCTCTTTTCATTGGTCAGAACCAAACGAAGTTAATAGACACTTCTAAATTTGGTGAATTCAAAGCGAATTGTATTTATTACACTAGAAACACTTCATGTTTTGAGTTTAATAACTTACTTAATGTGGGGTTTACAATATAGAAACCAAAGAAATTGAATCAATTTATCAAGGAGACCACAATCCCGAATATTTACAACAATTCTCTCCACCTCTCTGGTGTTTTTGCCCTCCAATTTAAATACTTTTTCTTATTAGAACACGACTATAAATAAGAGGATACCTATAAATCAAATCTACATTTAAACTACTTTTTGTTCAAGCGTGCTGGTCCATTGCGGGAGAAAGTTCTTACCAACTCAACTACGCCTTGGGATTTCCAATTTAAATACTTTGTTGAGTTGAATTTTGCATGAGTCCTATTCTTACAAGTTAAATAGTTAGTTTTTATTTATTTATTCATATATGTTACACTTTTTTAACTTTTATGGTTTAAATAATTTTTTAAATGTACATGACTTCAAAAATTCAATTCTTTTTTAATTCATGTATGCATATTTAAATTTTGGGAATAGAATTTTTACAGTAAAAAATTAAAATTAAGTATACAATAATAGTGGAAAAATAAAATTTTTATATTATATAGAATTTGAAATCATAGTTAAATAAAATTTGTGAAAGAGAATTTTTTTTGGATAGTTTTAAAATAATTAATGTGGGTCTACTCATTTTTGTTTTTGTTTGTGCTTTATCTTTCACAAATCTTTTCAATTGGAGTTTTACCTTTTTGGTCCAAATAATTATTAGATATTAGGAAAGTGCCATTGTCATTCTGAAAACTTATCAAAATACCCATTCTCATGCACATGGAAGAAGTGTGTGCATGTGTGTACGTATATATATTGATTCTGCAAGAATCTGTCGAGGGGTAAAAAGGTAAATTGGAATGCTGGAATTCAGGAAACGTTTAGGATTGATTTGTAAAGGAGGTTTTGAATTGGTCAAAGTCAAAGAAGACGATACTCCAGGTAGCGGCTGAGAGCGTACCTTGCTGGGTGTAATCAGAGCGTACCTCGTTGTGCCATACTTGGCCTATCGAGCGCCTGCAGAACAAGTTCAATGGGGAGTTTGTACCCCGTGAACTCTCCGATACTTAAGTCAGTAGAGTGTATTTTTGGATATCTGGAAATTAAGAAAAAAGTTCTTACCTTATGTTCAGATCTCTCTTTTATAGGAGTTTGTTAATAAGATTGTCGTTGGAGATTTGGGCTTTTCGACCGTTGTGGATAACGGGCTATAAATGTGGTCTTAAAAGAGGTAACGTCTGGCCTTGATGAGGCCCATTAATTTGTACTTATGACGTCAGGTGAGATCAGGGGCAGTTAAGGTGTGACAAAATTACCGTTCTGCCCCTGAGGTATTTTTCTGACTGTTCAGTGGTCCCTCGTCGAAGTTCCGTCTGACGAAGTAGGGGAGCTTTGGTGGGATAAGCGTGTTGAGTACTTTGACTTGTGGCTGAAGTTAGGGTCTTTGATTGTGACTGGCTGTCTTTTTTTTTTCTACGTCTGTCATTAATTGCAGAATGTCAGCCGACAGAAGTACCTTTTTGCTTTCCCCGATGCATTGATTCTGGCAAGTAATCATTTAAAAAAAGTTTTTGCTCGGCTATTTAGTGATCTTCTTTTCATATGCCTTTTTCTTTACTATTGCTTCTTCGACTTTATAGCTTTCTGCCATTAATGCCTTCTGAAGATTCCTTCGTCTTTGTTTTCCCCGCAAGATCAGTCACATTTCTTCAGATTTCCGCCTCAAACTCAGACACTAAAAAAGGTATGTTTTGTCTTTTTACTGCTTGGTTTCTGTTCATTTCTCCATTGTTGATGTGCTGTTTTTGATTCTGCCATGCTTCCTCTACTTGCTTTATTTTTTTCTGTGGGTTCGTAAGGGTAGAATCAGTGTTTTTTCTGGGTTTAGGGTTTAGCCATAGTTTAGGTTTATCTTTATGGGTAGCTTCTTTGTTTGAATGGAGTTCTAAATGTTGTACTTTCGTTCGCAGGTAATGGCTGCCCAGAGAGAAGATGAAAGGGAGGTTGAGGAGCTTATGAATGAGGGTTTTGATGCTCCTCATCCTGCCCAACCAGAAGTTACAGTAGCGGCTAGGGAAGGTGAGGGTGAAGTTCATGAGGGAGTACCATTCCAGCCGTCTATGCCGCCTCCTCCTCCTGAATTTTCCTTAGGTCGAAGTAGGATTAGCCGTGAGCAGGCAGAGTCATTTGCTCGTAGGTATAGTATAGATCCGAGGACCTATAGAGTTTCTGTTGCCCCTTTGGTAGGAAGAATGTCACTCCATAGTATTCCCTTCCCTTAGCTCATTTCGAAGTGGGTCTTCGTCTTCCTATGGACCCTGCTTTTGTTGACTTTTTAGTTTTTGCACGAATTCAGCATGGACAGGTTCATCCTAATGTGTTCGCACCATTTTTTGTCTTATTTGTCTCTGTCGTAGATTAGGTTTTGAATTGTCTTCTAACATTCTTAGAGTGTTCTTTTCTTCACTTTGGATGTTGGGCAATACTCTTTCACTCCGTCCACGCTGAAATAAAGTTGTCCTTTTTGACTCCCCACCCAATAAGGTAGACTTCAAGGGTAGGTGGATAAATGTCGAGTCTCGCATAGACTTTCCCTTTCGTCCCTGTGTCAGTGAAAATTACCAGTGGACTCAAATACAGGGTCCTTCTTCCCTTAGTCACTCCGAGCAAGCTTTCTTAGATATCATTACCCAGGACTTAGGAGATAGTCATCAAAACCAATCCCGGTATACTCTTCTGCCGATTTGCTGAGTGAGGCCAATCTAAAGTAGTGCGGCATAGGGCTGGTTTGATTGAGAGGAAGAGGGAGTTGGGTTTTGCTGAGGAGGATCCAAATGCAGACTGGACTATACACCCATGTAACCTTACCAGCCGTGGGTGTGGAGAAGGCGGGGTAATATGTGTTTATTTTTGTGTTGTTTTTTTTGTACCTTGTAAGGGATCTACTCAGTTATTTTTTGTTGCAGGTCCTACCATGTTCAGCAAGGCTTGGGGCAATCAAGTGGAGGAAAGGAATGTCCGGCAATCCCATCTGGACTCCCTATCTCGGTTTCCCCGCACTTAATAGACCGGGGTGCAGCGGGGGAGACTCCCCTCACTTACCTATCTTCAGCTAGTCCGCGTGGGTGAGGTGGGAACCTTCGCCGGGCTAGGGATGGGGAAGTGAGAGGCAGGACTCCTCGCTCTGCTCCCGGGCCTCGCTGGGAAACCACGCCCGAAGTAGGGGAGGATGAGGAGGAGCAACTCCGTCCTCGTCAAAGGCAGAGGACTTCTCCTCGGCGTCCTTCCAACGAGGTATCATCTCCTCCTTCTCCTGTTTCCATGGATACCTTGGATGCTGTCCCCTTGGCATCCCGAAGGGATTCTGGGCCGGCTGCTATGGAAGAGTCTGCTCCAACTACCGAAGCTGAGGCTGCCCCTGCTGCCGAGGCCAAGGTAAATTATGGGAGCTCCAGTCTTTCATGGCTCCAGCCGGGGTTCGAGCTGCCAACTGAGGAGGAGCCCTTGAGGGCCTTGGCTGCTGAGATCTCTGCCCGAACTCCTCCCCTCAACAACCTCTACTTCAATAACAAGTATGCTGCAACCATGCTTGGAGGTGCAGTCCTGGACCGGGCTCATGACCCCGAGAGCTTGGTCGAGATGAGAGAGATGAGGGTTGAGGAGGCCACTAACCGGGTCGGTGCCTTGATAGCTCGGGTAAGTTTTCTCCTTTTTTTTAGTCTCTATGAAATCTCTTGTAACCTCTTTCTCACTTTTTTTTAGATTTCCTCCTTAGTTAAGCACATTTCTAGTGTCAAACATCGAAGCAATCCGGGCGAGCAGCGGACGCCGAGTGGCGGGCAGCCAACGAACCTTACTTGGCTGCTTTGGAATTAGAAGTGGCTAGCCAAGCTTCGCGCTTGGAGTTAGCCAATTCTGAAATGCTTCAGATGGTCAGCGAGATGGCGGAGCTGAGGGATCAGTTGGCCAAGGCAGAAGATAGGAACTCGGAGTTGCAGACGGCCAACAACGATTTGAATTCGGCCAGGGATGAAGCTGTGGCAAGTGGGATCTCCATGCAGGAGGAATTGGAGTACTGTCGGTCAGAAGATTACAAGAAGAAGATCATTGACGACTTCAAGAGTTCTCCTGCATACCATGAAGACATTGGTATGCATATCATCCGGAAGGCTGGTTCCTTCCTGGATAAAGGATGTATCCACATCATCCGGCAGCTTCATCCTCACTTCGAAGACAAGTCTGTCCTCATGTAGGCATTCAAGTCGAACTTTGACAATGATTTATGTAGGCGATGAGCAGGCTTCATTCTTTTTACTGCCGAAGAGCTAGAAGCACTTCGGGAGCGTGACGAGAAGAGAAGAAGGCCTTTCTGGAAGTCGCCACGGCCTACCACTCCCACTTTCTGGGATATGCTTGATGGGGGCTCAAGCTCGGCAACTCCTTAGACATTTTTTGTAGTTAAGCCTTAGATTTTTTTTTATGTAGGCTACTTGTACTTTGTACCTCGTTTTTGAAGACCAATGAAATTCACAACTACTCTTGTTTATCCTTTCTGAAATTTTCATAACTTGTGAACTTCGCATCTTCAGGGTTACCTGAATCTTGAATTCTTCTAACTTCATATTTCGTAATAACATCTTCAACTTGATACTTCGTAGCCACAAGTTGTCTTGTGTTTTGAATTTCCAAGTTCACTTTCGACTTGGTACTTCGTAACCACGACCTTTCTCGTGGTATTTTAATTTCCAAGTCTTAACTTGGTACTTCGTAACCACGATCTTTCTCGTGGTATTTTTTTTTCCAAGTCTTAACTTGGTACTTTGTAACCACGACCTTTCTTGTGGTAATTTGATATCTTTCGAGATCGTGCTCGATACTTCGTAATAACGAGATTATACTTGAATAATAACTTTTATTTCTCAGCGGAATACTTCCAGAAATTGATCAACAAATTGCTTTCATGCCGACTTGATATTCAGAACAATGCTTACTAGACGTACTTCAAACATAGTACCTTTTTAGGTGATTTACGTGCCACAGATTTGGTAGAAGAACGCCATCCTTATTCATGAGTTTGTAGGTGCCAGGTCTTACTTCGTGTTTTACGAGGTACGGTCCTTCCCAGTTTGGGGTCAGCTTGTTCCTTTTATATGCCTCGATGTGCCTTCTATCTTTCGAAGTACCTAGTCTCCAATCTTTATTGGCCGCTTGAATAATTTTTTATCGTGGGCCCTTTTAGTCTTTTCCTTGAATGACTGCGACCTTAGGCGGCTTGCTATTTTTCTTTCCTCTAGCAAATCTAGCTCCATGCTTCTTCTTTCTTTGTTGGCATCCTCGCTGTACATCGATACTCTGGCTGTGGGCAATGCAACTTCGGCTGGTGCTACTGCCTCGGAACTGTATACCAGTGCATAAGCCGTTTCTCCCTTGGGGCCCCTAGTCGAAGTGCAGATTGCCCATAGAGTTGAGTTTAGTTCGTCAGCCCATTTGTTGGGTTTTCCTTCCAAATTTTTCCTTAGTGCCATCAACACTAATTTGTTGGCAGCTTCTGCTTGACCGTTCCCCTGAGGGTGTGCTGCTGACGACTTCCAGTGTTTGATGTGCAACCTTTGGCATTCTGCGGTGAACTTTGCTGAAAATTTCATTCGTGATCCGTGATGACTGCTCGGGGTATCCCAAAGCGACATAAAACATGTTCTCGGAAGAACTTACAAACATTTTCCTCTGTTGGATGCGTGAGGGCTTTTGCTTCTATCTATTTTGAAAAATAATCCACCGCCACTACTAAGTATTCACATCCATTTCTTGTTTTCGGAAACTTCTCTATTAGATCCATACCCCACATGTCGAATGGCCAGGCTACCACTACCGGGGTTTGTTCTACTGAGGGCAATTGTGGAATAGTTCCAAAAATTTGGCATGTCTCGTATTTTTTGACGTATTTTTTGGCATCTTCTCTGAGTGTTGGCCAGTAATATCCTTGGTTGATTACTCTTTCGACCAGAGCTCGGGCCCCTGGATGTCCTCCACATACTCCCTCGTGTATCTCGTCTAGTAGGTAGTCGACTTGAGATGGAGGGATGCAGCGAAGTAAAGGTCTTGAAAAGGATCACCTGTACAATATGTCTTCATGGATTGTGTATCTCGCAGATTGCCTTTTGACTTGTCGGCCCGTGTAGCATCATCCTGAAGGGTTCCATGTTGGATGGAGTTTTTTATTTCTTCATCCCAATTCTCCGAAGTAGGACGCATGCATTGAATGAACTCTGGTTCCTTGACATCAGCTGTTACCCTTTCTATAGAAATGCCCTCCTCTTGGGTGTTTCTCCCGAGGTTATTTTTTCCAGCCTGTCTGCTTGCTGATTATCCTTTCTGTTGATCAAGGATAGCGAGAAAGGAGAAAATTTGTCTCTCCATTTTCTTACTTCGTCTACATAGGGTTGTAAGCCCTCTGATTGTACTGTATAGGTCCCTGGACCTGATTTACCACCAGTTGTGAGTTACTGTATACCTTTAGCGCTCTGATGCTTGCCCCATGGGCCCATTCTAACCCATTCAACAGTGCTTCATATTTCGCTTGGTTGTTTGAGAGATTGGATTTTAACTGGATGGCCTGTATTTCTGTGTATTCTTTGTTAGGCGAAGTCAAGACAAGCCCTGCCCCGACTCCGCCGGAGTTGACTGCTCCATCGACTCTCAATTCCCATGGTTCTTTTGTATGCTTAGCAATTTCTAGACTTGACTCTGTGTACGATCCTTCTACGAGGAAGTCTGCCAAAGCCTGTGCTTTGATTGTTGTCCGGGGTTTAAATATGATTTCTTGCCCGCATAGCTCGATGGACCAGCGCAACATTCTTCTGGATTGATCCAGTTTATGAAAAACTTGTTTGAGTGGGGCGTTGGTGTAGACCACGATGGGATGATATTCGAAGTATGGCCTTAGTTTTCGAGCGGAAATCACTAGGGCGTATGCTAGTTTCTCAATAGTATGCCTGGATTTGCATCGTTCAGAACTTTGATGACGAAGTATACAGGGTGTTGCTTTGTTCCTTCCTCCTTTATTAGTACTGATGCTACGATCACGTCAGAGAAGGACAAGTATAGGCAGAGTGTTTCCCCGGTGCTCGGAGGTCGTAGCAAGGGAAGATCTACAAGATGATCTACAAGATGATCTTTCAAACTTCTCCAGGAGCGGCTGCATTCCGGAGTCCAGACAAAATTGTTCTTCGAATTTTTCAAGGCTTTGAAGAAAGGGAGGCCCCTTTCTGCCGATTTTGAGATGAATCGGCCTAATGCGGCAACACAACCGTTTAGCCTTTGGATATCTTTGATGCATCGGGGCTCGGTGAGTCGAGCTATAGCTTCTAATTTCTCCGGATTGGCCTCAATTCCCCGTTCAGATGTAATGAAGCCCAAGAATTTGCCGGATTTCACTCCAAATGTGCACTTCGTCGGATTAAGTTTGAGGTTGTACTTCGCCAAGTTGGAGAAGGTTTCCTCTAAGTCTTCCAAGTGTGAAGTGTCTTGCTTGGTCTTAACCACCATATCGTCGACATACGCTTCTATGTTCCTTCCGATTTGACTTCGGAGGATATGGTCATCATTCATTGGTACGCGCTCCTGCATTCTTCAAGCCAAATGGCATGACATTATAACAATATATGGCCCCTGCAGCTCGGAATGAAGTATGTACCTGATCACTTGGCTTCATTTTTATCTGATGGTATCCTGAAAAGGCATCCATGAAGCTTAGGTACTCGTACCCCGCTGTTGAATCTACCAGCGTGTCGATTCAAGGTAGCGGGTAACAATCTTTGGGGCAGGCTTTGTTGAGGTCAGTATAATCCACGCACATTCTCTATTTCCCAGTGGACTTCTTGACCATTACCACATTAGCAAGCCATGTGGGGTACTTTATCTCGCGAATGAACCCTGCCTTCAAGAGTTTATTTACCTCCTCTTTCATGCCTTGTATTTTCTCCTCACCGAATTGCCTAGATTTCTGTTTTATTGGGCGGCAAGTCGGGCTTATGTTCAACGCATTCTCGGCAATGGAGGTGTCAATGCCAGACATATATTCTGTACACCAGGCGAAGCTATCTTGATGATCTTTTAAAAATTGGATGATATGTTGCCGAATTTTATTTGGCATCTCCCTTCCAATTTTGATAAGTTGCTGAGGATAGCTCGGATTTATCGATACTTTATCAAACTCGCTCTATCGCGATACTTCGATGACAAGGTCGTAGATTTGTTTTTCCATGATCCTTTGTATCCTCAGGTCGTGGTCCTCTGCCACTACATTGATGTTCCCGACTTTGTCGGGAGAATCCCTTTTTCTTTTTATTTTCATGATTTGTCCTAGCAAACTTCGTGGGTTGCTCTTCACAAAACCAACTCCTCGCGAAGTGTTGAACTTCACTTGTTGGTGGGATGTAGAGATGACTAGGTCGAAAGCCACGTGGAAGGGCGTCCCTACGATGACATTGTAGGGGGATTCTAAGTCCACGACATAGAATTTGATCTCTTCAGTCCTCGCTTTGTCCCCTTCACCAAGGGTGAGCTGTATTCTCACTGTTCCTTTAACGGGCACCTTGTGAGGTGTGAACCCTTCCAGTACTATTATGCTGGTTTTGAGATGTTCTTCCTTCAAGCCCATTTCTTCGAAACACCTCAGGTACATAATGTTCCTCGTGGCTCTAGTATCGACCAGAACCCTTTTAACTGTACATTTGTCAATCCCTTCTCTGGTCATCCGCATCTCGATAACAATATGACTGACTTTTGCTTCCTCATTACTTTCTAGCTCCTCATTGGTGAAAGTAATGACTTCCTTTTGTTTGAATTCATACTTCGGGACGAGGTATGATTTGGTGAGGTTGTACATCCTCTTCTTAATTCTCTTCACGGAGCTCAATTCCGGGTTAATCATGTTGATTACCCTTTCTCCCTTGTCTTTCTGCTGTTGCATACTAACGATGTATTCTTTCAGGCATCCTTCTTGAATGAGCTTTTCAATGGCTCTTTTCAGTTGGAAGCATTCCTCCGTAGTATGACCGTAGTCTCTGTGGAATCCACAGAATTTGGTCTTATCCCGCGTGGCGAACGATTGGGACTTCATCGGAGCAGGATCCCTTACTCCATACTTCTCTTTGATCACTGCAATCAGACTTTCCTTTGAAACATTCAAAGGTGTAAAAGTTTTGAATTTCTTACCTCGATTTTTATCTCTTCGTTCGGAGAAATTTGAGGCCACGTCCTTTGGATGCTCATGTTGTTTGTCTTTCCTCCTTGTGGTGGATTCAAGTGCACTGCTCTCTGCTAGTGCTACTTTCCGAGCAACACTACACATTTCTCCGATGGTCTCCGACTTCGTCAGCTGAAGCTCAGTGTACAACATCCTAGATCTAAATCCTCCTTCAAAGCAGGTGATGACAGTATCTTGACTAATTCCTTCTTTGTCATCATAGGTTTTCTTGAACCGCTCCAAGAAAGAGAGGAGAGTTTCATCCTCTCGCTGTTTGATATTAGCTATGTCTCCTCTTGTTTTTGGTATGGTTCCTGAAGTGCTGAATTTGTCCAGGAACATTTTTTCTAGTGTATACCAGGAGTCAATGGTACCTGCTTTGAGAGATGTGAACCAGGTCAGAGCTTTGTTGGATAGCGTGCTCAGGAACGCTTTGCATAAAATGGCTTCGTTATTTGTGACTAGCCCCATGGCCGATTTGTAATGGCACACGTGTTCGAGGGGTCGGGATGACCCCAAGTACAGGACGAACTGCAGGATTTTGACCCCAATTCGATCGACCTGGATTTATGAACTTTAGTGGGATTTTCCCTTTTTCCAGGCTATGCTCAAGGGAACGCTTTCTGGCCCCTCTTTTATGAACATGCCTAGAGGAATGATGACTTTCCCCTACTTCGCTGACTGCCTATTTTTTGCCCGTCCTTATTCCATGCCTCTCATCTTTCTTGGGACTGTTCGCGTTTGCTGTGGAAGTTCAGAGGGATCTCGGAAAATCTCGGTGGGGGTAGATCAGCGCCGGCCTTCCTGAACTCGGCCCTCAACTTTAGCCATTGTCGCGAGAGCTCTTGATCCTGCTTCAATTGTTCATTCTCTCGTTGCAGTCGCTGTAACTCTTTTTCCATTTCCTCAATTCTCTTTGAATTGAGTTGTTCCCTTAGATCTTGGGAACGTCGGGAAGCCTCTGGTTGTGGTCCTAATCTTTCTGAGATGGGACGACGACTAGAACTGGGTGAGGAAGAAGAGTGTGATATTCTTGTCCCAGTTCCTCGGACTGAGGATTGTCGAACGGTGCGTCCGTCTCCTGAGTGTCTAGACATGTTGATTAGTGGAGATGAATTTTCTGGCTGAGTTCCTGGTAACGGAACCAAACTGATTCTGCAAGAATTTGTCGAGGGGTAAAAAGGTAAATTGGAATGTCGGGAATTCAGGAAACGTTTAGGATTGATTTGTAAAGGAGAGCTTTTGGATTGGTCAAAGTCGAAGAGGACGATACTTCGGGTAGCGGCTCAGGGGCGAAGTATAATTCTTGATGTTATACCTTGCTGGGTGTAATCAGAGCGTACCTCGCTGTGCTATACTTGGCCTATCGAGCTCATGCAGAACAAGTTTAATGGGGAGTTTGTACCCCTTGAACTCTTCGATGCTTAAGTCAGTAGAGTGTATTTTTGGATATCTGGAAATTAGGAAAAAAGTTCTTACCTTATGTTCAGATCTCTCTTTTATAGGAGTCTGTTAATAAGATTGTCGTTGGAGATTTGGGCCATTTCGACTGTTGTGGATAACGGGCTATTATAAATGTGGCCTTAAAAGAGGTAACGTCTGGCCTTGATGAGGCCCATTAATTTGTACTTATGACGTCAGGTGAGATCAGGGGCAGTTAAGGTGTGACGAAATTACCGTTTTGCCCCTGAGGTATTTTTCTGACTGTTCAATATATATAAAATATTATATTTATATATGTATGTGTATATATAATATTACGAATACAAGGTCTATATCACAATCTTTCTCAAGCACAAACTTCACTGCAAACATATATTCTTTCGCCTTCACAATTTTGTTCTCATAGTCATGGAATATATATAATTTTTATATGTTAGAGATTTAATGATATTGGTTCTCAAATTATTTCTTTTTGTGGAATTGTCCCCCGAATTATAAAAAATTCCGTTAAGTAAAAAAAACTCTAAGGGTATTTATGTTACTGAACTATTTAAATATATTTAATAATAAACAGATTGACATATATAGTCCTCAAACTATAAATGTTTTGTGACATTAATTCCTAAATTAAATTTTTTTTGGGTGAAATTGGGTACCCAAACTATAAAAAAATTGCTATATTGATCATTTTGTTAAGTAAAAAAAACTTCAAATGTATTTATGTTCTTACCTTATTTAAATATATTTAATTTATATAATACATATACCTTCAAATAATATTTCAATACGATTGTCACATATTTTTCTCTATTTTTATTTTTTCTTCTTCTTCTTATTCTTTTTGTTTGAATTTTAAAAAAATTATCTATTTTTGTTATTGTTTGCACCAACTAATTTTCTTCAAACTTTTTATTTGTTGAGAAATAAAAATAAAGAAAGCGGAAAGAAAAGAGAAGGAAGAGGAAGAGAGATGAAAATGATATTATACGTATATATATTATATATATTTAAATAGCGTAGCCACATAAACCTTGGATTTTCAATGAAATGATCAATGTTACAATGTTTTTATAATTTGGGGACCAATATCACCAAACATCTATAGTATGAAGACTTTTTATGTGAATCTACTTATTATTAAATATATTTAAATACTCTTGGAATTTTTTTACTTAATGAAATTTTTAACGGAAGGACTAAAATCACAAATTTTTTATAATTTGGGGACCAATCTACCAAAAAATATAATTTGCGAAGTAATATCACCAAACATCTATAATTTGGAGACTATTTATACCATTTTATGGTCAAAAGTCCTTTACTTCATCATTGAACTGTTTATGATAATTTTTTATAATAATTCTTTTATAAAATTACAATTTTTTAATTTATAAAAACTATGTAAGAGTAGTTAAGAAAGTATAGCTTAACTGTTTTACTTATAACTTTGATAGATTATGAGTTTAAGATATAGTGCCTCAATTTTTTTTTCTAAGTATAGAGTGAATTTTCAATTCTTAAAATAATCTAAAATAAATGTATAGTATAAAAAGTAAACATTCAAATTTTTAAAATAATGAAGAAGTTAGATTGTTTCTCTCTCTAGAATAGAAACACTCCTCCATCTATCTAGAAGAGTTGTCTCCTTTTAAAATTGCTTCTAAAATTCTTCGTTCAAATCTACTATGAAAGACATTTTAGATCTAACTATTGTTGGTTGATTACATTCGTATCGCACTATTAATGCAAAAGCAATAAATGCAATACTTTCAACATTTTAGAATCTTGGACAAAATATAGTTTTGAAGATTATTGACAACAATACAGTCACAAGTACATTTAATCGAGCTACAAAAAGATAATGAATCATGGAAGCATGTCTTTGGGAAGTCAAGAGAGCCTCTCTCAGCCTTCACCACTAGCCAACGAATCTTACTCTAGAAGAAATTGTTTTTCAACTATGCGATTATTGGGTCCAAATACACAACATTCTCTCAAATAAGATGAACTACAATAACACCCAGAAACTAGGTAACTTTCTCAAAACTTTCATTGATATGGAGGATAATCATTTGACATGAAAATCTCTCTGGGACCAAAATTCGTGGACTATCCAAAAGCTAATCCAGAAGAAGCAGACTCTTGTCAAGACACCAACGACTCACTAGAGAAAATGGTTATGTACCAAATTTCATTGTCCGCAAAAGACAATTTGAGTCCAGATCAAAAGTCCTACAAAAAAATATAAACTAATCACTTCTCGTAATTCTGTCCAATATGTACTATCTCAACTGAACATTTTCTCCCAAATATTGAATCAGGTATCAAAGGAAGAACAATAAGACAACAATATGGAGGCTACTATTTAGGTGGAACAAGTTGCTATTACTTGTAGAAGATTGATACATGTAAAACGCCTGACTCGTAACTTGAGAACTTCCCCAACCATTGTTGAAGTAGTGGACACAAAGAAAGGACATTATGAGAAGGGGCGGCAGGTGGCAACTTGCTCCCTGCACATTATGATCGATTTATTTTGGAATTTCCAAGGTATTAGCCAATTTGCAGCAATTCGTCATCATCGAGAAATCTTTCCTCTCATAGGTCAGAATTAATTTTTTTTATCTCAAATAAAGTGTAATTGTTGTAATAGAGCTTCTCGTACAGTTAAGCTAACTTAATTAATAGTATCTATCATGAATTTTATTTTATTTTTTCAATCACTATTATTTATTTGCTATATATTCATTATATATATATATATATATTTTTTTTTTTTTTTCAATCACTATTATTCATTATATATTTATTTGCTATCCTTTTTAACTATTAAAGTCTCATACTTTTTAAAAAAATCCTTTTTAACTATTCCGTGAAAATAATTAAAAAATAATAATTTTTATTATTTAGTTAATTAAAAAAATGTCATCATAAATAAAGAGAAAGGAAAAAAAGAGAAGAATAAAAGCACAACAGCAGAAGGAGAAAGAGAAGAAGAATCTAAAGAGTGGGAAAGAAAATGAAATGACAGTTGTTCACTTTCATGATATTCTTGTTAGCCGGTGACCGAAGTCCATTCAACAGTGTCAATGGAAAAATGTATGATTAAAAATTATACTTTTGATTTTAAAAAAATACAAAATAAGTTTCAGTTAAACTCCTAATTTACGTCCTGGAAACGGATAGAGAAGAAGGAAATAAAGTCATGGCAAGGATTAAGGCTGGCTCATGCAGAAGACTATATCAAATGAATTTTAATTTTAATTTTGTTTTATTTTAAGAATTTTAAATTTAAAATTTAAATTATGGTTGCAAAAGATGTTAATTTTCATATTTGTTTAAATTGAAGCTCCAATTTAAATTCTCCCAAATTCTTCAATGACATTTTTATTTGTAGTTTTCAAAATTACAAATCTAACATTTGAATTTCCTTAAATCTCTCTTGTTTATTCTTTCTTCTTCAATAGTTTTACTTTTTTTCTTCTCTGATAACATTTTTACACTTTCTTTAATTAACTAAACAATAAAAATAGTTAATTTTTTAAGATATTTTGACAGAATCCGTCAAAAAGGACTTTATTGTTGTTTTAAAAAAAATTGGGAGCCTAAAAGTTAAAACAAATATTTTGGGACAAAAAACCAATTATTCATATAACATGTTAGGGTATACAATTTTATTTTGTATTGTGACTTTAGTTTTTTTTTTTTTTTGTAAATGAAATAATTCACCCATAGTAGAGCTCGAACCCACAACCATAAGATTAAGAGCGTTGTGTTGTACCAACTGAGTTAGACATGCTTGATTGTGACTTTGATTTTTTTGGGTAAGTGAATTTTTGATTAACTAAACAATAAAAACGGTTAATTTTTAGGTATTTTGACAGAATTCGTCAAAAAAAAACTTTATTGTTATTTTTTAAAAATAATTTAGAACTTTAAAAGATTTTTAAAAAATTGAGACAATATCATTATTTTTGACATAATATGTCAAAAAGGACTTTATTGTTATTTTTAAAAAAAGTTTCGAACCAAAACCCAATTATTCATATAACATATTAGGGTATACAATTTTATTTTGTATTGTGACTTTATTTATTATTTTTTTTTGTAAATGAAATAATTTGCTCCCACGTTAATTTTGACCTAATATGTCAAAATTGACTTTATTGTTATTTTAAAACAAAAGTTTGTAACCAAAAATTAATTATTCATATAACATATTAGAGTATACAATTTTATTTTGTATTGTGACTTTAGTTTCACTGTTATTTTTTAAAACAAATTAGAAGTAAAAAATTAATTATTCATATTAGGGTATAATACAATTTTATTTTGTATTGTAACTTTGTTATTTTAAAAAAAAGTTTAGAACTAAAAAAGTTTGTAATGGTATGTTAGTTCAGTATATATATATTATATATATATATATATATATATATATATATATATATATATATATATGTGGAGAGGTTTTTCATAATAAAATTAGAAAATAGAATCCCAAAGAAATTTGATTAGGATTTTTTTATTTGAATATTTAGGCAAATAAATATATATATATATAATTTGATTAGGATTTCTTTTAAACATTGTTTTAATATTTAATCTTTTAGGAGATAAAATATAAATAAAATTTTAATTAGTTTGGTTCATGATGAATTAAATAATTTTTAAATTTAAAAATATACATAGTATTTATTACTAGGTCGTATGTTCTTATTCCGAGTCACAAGCTAGTAAATCAGTTTAAAATTTAAAAATTTTATTTTTTTTAAATTATTATCTTTTGAGAAAAAAATATTAATATCATAATTAAAGGAATAAATTGAATATATCTACTTGCTATATAATTATTCCATCTCTATATGGGAATATATACTATATTTTTTAAATCTTTATCATTAATCTTGTTTTATTAGTTATAATATAATTTTAAAAAATATTAATATTTAAAATTCATATCGCAAAATTATATATTTTATTTGTTAAAATAATTTAATTTTACTCCACTTATTAAAAGACCTAATAAATCAATATTTGAATTTTAAAAAATAGAATTCAATTTTTTTTGGGATTCTGTTTCATAATTTTATTATAAAAGGGGTATTTGATGATGTTTCTCCGTTCTGAGCATCCGTTTTTATTTAAAATTTCTAAGCAGTGTGTAGCCTTTCTCTTTTCATAAAAATAACTATGAGAAATTGGCAGGATAGGCTTCCCAAGGATTTGGTGCTTGAGTTAATCAAGCGGATCGACAAATTTGGGGATTATTTAAGATTTGAAGCAATTTGTAAATCATGGCAAGTTGAGGCAGACAATTTTAAATGGTCAAGGTTTCGCGAACAAATTCCATATTTGATACTGGGAGGAGAGGGAGAGGAGCGTGAATTTTACAGCATAACCGAGCAGGAAGTAGTCGCTAAAATTAAGCGACCATGTTTCAAAGGCAGGAGATGCTTTGAATCATTGGGATGGTTGTTGACAATAGGATTAGATGGAGATGGAGATGGAGATTTGACTTTGCTGAATCCAATTACTGGATTTGAAATTGAAATAGTACAACAACAAATACTACCACAAGATGTAGTTTGGGGATACTTAGGCAGCGAAATAAGACCCGTGACAGATATTACTAAGATGGTCTTGTCGTCGAGACCTGACGAATCCTCAGATTTTACTTTGATAATTATCAAAGTGGGACATTTAAGGTTTTGGAGGCCAGGAGATCATGACTGGAATTATATGCAGAGATATAATCAACCTATTTGTGATATCACATATTTCAATGATAAATTATATGCTATACAACGTAGAGGTATTATTTTGGAATTTGATCTTATGGGATCAAATCCAGGAGAACACCGAATTGTTACCGACAACAAATTACTTGTCCAAACATTTGTTGATGTGTATGAAATTTGGAGAATGGAATCGTTTATTTGTGAATTCTCCGGCGAACTATTAGTCATTTTTAAATATTATGAAGAGGAAGAGGGGGAAGAAGAATATATGGTTTTGTACGTTTTTATATGTATAAGGTTAATATATCATCAGGGAGATGGGAAAAGATACAAAGCTTGGGAAGCAAGTCTCTTTTCATTGGTCAGAACCAAACGAAGTTAATAGACACTTCTAAATTTGGTGAATTCAAAGCCAACTGTATTTATTACACTAGAAATACTTCGCGTTTTGAGTTTAATTACGTACTTGAATCTGCGGTTTACAATTTAGAAACCAAAGAAACTGAATCAATTTATCAAGGAGACCACAATCCCGCATGTTTACAACAATACTCTCCAGCCTTCTGGTGTTTTGCCCTCCAATTTAAATAATTTTTTTAAATGTACGTGAGTTCAAAATTTCAATTTTTTTAATTCATGTATGTATATTTAAATTTTGAGGTCAGAATTTCTTACAATAAAAAATTAAAATTAATTATACAATAATAGTGGAAAAATAAAATTTATAAATTATTTAAAATTTAAAATCATAGTTAAATAAAATTTGTGAAAGAGATTTTTTTTTTAAAATAATAGTTTTAAAATAATTAATGTGGGTCTATTTATTTCTCTTTTTGTTTGGGCTTTTATCTTTCACAAATCTTTTCACCCTTTTGGTCCAAATAATTATTAGATATTAGGAAAGTGCCATTGTCATTCTGAAGGAAATTACCAAAATACCCATTCTCATGCACCTGGAAGAAGTATGTGTACGTGTGTGTGTATATATATATATATATATATATATATATATATATATATATATATGTATGTATGTATGTGTATGTATAATATTACGAATACAAGGTCTATATCACAATCTTTCTCCTGCACAAATTTCACTGCAAAAATATATTCTTTCGCACTCATGATTTTATTCTCATAGTAATGGAGTAGATAAAATCAGTATATGCAAGAGATTTGATGACATTAATTCTCATTTTTTTTTGTAGAATTGTCTCCATACTATAAAAAATTGTGACATTGGTCTTTGAGTTAAAAATTCCAAGGGTATTTATGTTACTACACTATTTAAATATATGTAATAATAAACAGATTGACATTGATAGTGCTCAAACTATAAATGTTTGGTAACATTGATTCATAAATTAATATTGTTTTGTGAAATTGATCCCCAAACTATAAAAAAATTGCTATATTAATCCTTTTGTTAAAAAGTTTTCGTTAAGTAAAAAAATTTCAAATGTATTTATATTATTACCCTATTTAAATATATTTAATTTATATACATATACCTTCAAATAATATTTCAATATGATTCTCACATATTTTTTCTCTATTTTTATTTTTTCTTCTTCTTCTTATTCTTTTTGTTTGAATTTGAAAAAAAATTATCTATTTTTGTTATTGTTTGCACCAACTAATTTTATTCAAACTTTTTATTTGTTGAGAAATGAAAATAAAGAAAGTAGAAAGAAAAGAGAGGAAGGTAGAGGAAGAGAAATGAAAATGATATTATATGTATATATATTATATATTATTAAATATATTTAAATAGCGTAGTCATTTAAATATGTTGAATTTTCAAGGAAATGATCAATCTCACAAATTTTTTAAAATTTAGAAACCAATGTCACTAAAGATATATAGTTTGAGGACTATTTATGTCAATCTGCTTATTATTATTAACGGAATTTTTAACATAATGACCAATGTCACAACCTTTTTATAGTTTGGGAACCAATCCACCAAAAAATATAATTTGCAAACCAATGTCACCAAACTTCTATAATTTGGGGACTCTTTATACCAATTTACCCTTAAAAGTCGTATGTTAGAGTAGTTAAGAAAGTGTAGCTCAAATACTAACTGTTTTACTTATAGCTTCAATAGATTATGAGTTTAAGATATAATGTCTCAATTTTTTCCCCTAAGTATAGAGTGAATATTCAATTCTTAAAATAATCTAAAAGAAATGTATAGTATAAAAAGTAAACATTCAATTTTTTAAAATAATGAAGAAGTTAGATTGTTTCTCTCTCTAGAATAGAAACACTCCTCCATCTATCTAGAAGAGTTGTCTCCTTTTAGAATTGCTTCTAAAATTCTTCGTTCAAATCTACTATGAAAGATATTTTAGATCTAACTATTGTTGGTCGATTACATTCATATCACACTATTAATGCAAAAGCAATAAATGCAATACTTTCAACATTTTAGAATCTTGGACAGAATGTGATTTTGAAGATTATTGACAACAATATAGTCACAAGTACATTTAATCGAGCTACAGACAGATACAAAATCATGGAAGCAGATCCTTGGGAAGTCAAGTGGGCCCCTCTCAGCTTTCATCACTAGCCCACGAATCTTACTCTAGAAGATTTTTTTTTTCAACTATGCGATTATTGGGTCCAAATACACCAACATTCCCCCAAATAAGATGAACTACAACATCGCCTAGAAACTAGGTAACTTTCTCGAAACTTTCATTGATATGGAGGATAATCATTTGACATGAAAATCTCTCTAGGGCCTAAATTCGTGGACTATCCAAAAGCTAATCCAAAAGAAGCAGACTCTTGTCAAGACACCAACGACTTACCAGAGAAAATGGTTATGGACCAAATTCCATTATCCACAAAAGACAACTGAGTCCAGATCAAAAATCCTACAAAAAATATAGACTGATCACTTCTCGTGATTTTGTCCAACATGCACTATCTCAACTGAATATTTACTCCCAAATGAATCAGGTATCAAAGGAAGAATAATAAAACAACAATATGGAGGCTACTATTTAGGTGGAACAAGTTGCTATTACTTGTAGAAGATTGATACATGTAAAGCGCCTAACTTGTAACTTTAGAGCTTCCCCAACCATTGTTGAAGTAGTGGACACAAAGGAAGGAAATTATGAAAAGGGGGCGGCAGGTGGCAACTTGCTCCCCCATACATTATGATCGACTTATTCTGGAATTGCCGAGGCATTAGCCAACTTGCGGCAATTCGTCATCTTCGAGGAATCTTTCCTCTCATAGGTCAAAACTAATTTTTTTATTTGAAACAAAGTGTAATTGTTGTAATAGAGCTTCTCGTACGGTTAAGCTAACTTATTTAATAGTATCTATCATGAATTTTATTTTATTTTTTCAATCAGTATTATTTATTTGCTATATATTCATATATATATATATATATATATATATATATATATATATATATATTAAAATTTATTAAATTAAAACCAAGAAATTGATGAAAAAAATACAAAATAACTTATATAATAAACAATTGAAAAAGATTTGAAGATAAGAGAGAAAAAAGAAGATAAAATAACATTAGATAGTGAAAAAAATAAAAGTTAGGACATATACCATTATTATGTTTTATCTTTAAAACTTTATTCTTTTTTTTTGTATAATTTTTAAAAATATGAATTCTTTTTAAGACATATAGAATCAATTAATTTTCAATCTTAAAACAAAAGGAATACACCAAGGGTTTTTTATGGACTAATTAATTTCCATTACAAAACCATTTTATCACTATCATATCAAATAAATTTAGTTTTGGCAAAACTCAGTCTCAAAATATTTTTTTTAATTTTTAAAATCTCATACCTTTTTTTAAAACAAGAATAAAGTTCTTTTTAATCATTCCTTCAAAATAATTAAATTTTTTTTTATTATTTAGTTAATTAAAAAAATGTCATCATAAATAAAAAGAAGGAAAAAAAAAGAGAAAAAAAAAACACAACAGCCGAAGAAGGAGAAAGAGAAGAAGAATCTAAAGAGTGGGAAAGAAAATGAAATGACTGTTGTTCACTTTCATGATATTCTTGTTAGCTGGTGACCGAAGTCCATTCAACAGTGTCAATGGAAAAATGTATGGTTAAAAATTATACTTTTGATTATAAAAAAATACAAAATAAGTTTCAGTTAAACGCCTAATTTACGTCCTCGAAACTGATAGAGAAGAAGGAAATAAAGTCATGGCAAGGATTAAGGTTGGCTCATGCAGAAGACTATATCAAATGAATTTTAATTTTAATTTTGTTTTATTTTAAGAATTTTAAATTTAAAATTTAAATGTTGGTTGCAAAAGATGTTGATTTTCATATTTATTTGAATTGAAGCTCCAATTTAAATTTTCCCAAATTCTTCAATGACATTTTTATTTGTAGTTTTCAAAATTACAAATCTAACATTTGAATTTCCTTAAATCTCTCTTGCTTATTCTTTCTTTCTTCAATAGTTTTATTTTTTTTCTTCTCTGATAACATTTTTACACTTTCTTTAATTAACTAAACAATAAAAATAGTTAATTTTTTAAGATATTTTGACAGAATCCGTCAAAAAGGACTTTATTGTTGTTTTAAAAAAAATTGGGAGTCTAAAAGTTAAAACAAATATTTTGGGACAAAAAACCAATTATTCATATAACATGTTAGGGTATACAATTTTATTTTGTATTGTGACTTTAGTTTTTTATTTTTTTTTGTAAATGAAATAATTCACCCATAGTAGAGCTCGAACCCAAAACCATAAGATTAAGAGCGTTGTGTTGTACCAACTGAGTTAGACATGCTTGATTGTGACTTTGATTTTTTTGGGTAAGTGAATTTTTGATTAACTAAACAATAAAAACGGTTAATTTTTAAGGTATTTTGACAGAATTCGTCAAAAAAAAACTTTATTGTTATTTTTTAAAAACAAAATTAGAACTTATAAATTGCTCATATAAATTGCTCAATTCAGGGGAAAAAGGAGTGTATATTATTTATTCAAAACTTTTCTTCCCTGCCAAATAGTTTTAAGGATTATTTAGTGTTGAATTCTTATATGTAATGGTATATATATATATATATATATATAAATGGAGAGCTTTTTCATAATAAAATTAGAAAATAGAATCCCAAAGAATTTTGATTAGGATTTTTTTTATTGGAATATTTAGGTAAAATAACAGATATATAATTTGATTAGGATTTCTTTTAAACATTGTTTTAATATTTAATTCTTTTAGCAGATAAAATATAAATATAAATATAAATAAAATTTTAATTAGTTTGGGTCATGAATTAAGTAATTTTTAAATTTAAAAATATACATAATACTTATTACTAGCCGAGTCACAAGCAAGCAAATTAGTTTAAAATTTAAAAATCTAATTTTTTTTAATTATTAAATTTTGAAAAAAATATATATATATTAATATCATAATTAAAGGAATAAATTGAATATTTTTTGTTTTATAACTAATATATCTACTTGCTATATAATTATTTCATATCTAAATGGGAATATGTACTATATTTCTTTTAATCTTTATCATTAATCTTGTTTTATTATTTACAATATAATTTAAAAAAATATTAATATTTAAAATTCATATTGCAAAATTATATATTTTATTTGCTAAAATAATTTAATTTTACTCCACACATTAAAAGACCTAATAAATCAATATTTAATTTTTTTTTAAAAACAGAATTTAATTTGTTTCGGATTCTGTTTCATAATTTTATTATAAAAAAGATTATGTGATAATATTTTTCCAGTTCCTAAGCAGCAATTTTTATTTTAAAAGTTTCTAAGCAGTACATAAGCTTTCTTATAAAATAACTATGAGAAATTGGCAGGATAGGCTTCCCAATGATTTGGTGTTTGAGGTAATCAAGCGGATCAACAAATTTAGGGATTATTTGAAATGTGAAGCAATTTGTAAATCATGGCAAGTTGCGGCAGACATTTTTGAATGGTCAAAGTTTCGCAAACAGATTCCATATTTGATACGGGGAGGAGATGGAGAGGAGCGTGAATTTTACAGTATAAAAGAGCAGCATGTAATCGGTAAAGTTAAACGACCATGTTTCAAAGGCAGGAGATGCCTTGAATCATTGGGATGGTTGTTGACTGTAGGATTACATGGAAATTTGATTTTGCTGAATCCAATTACTGGATTTGAAATTGAATTACTACAAGAGGTAGTTTGGACAGATATTTCTAAAATGATCTTGTCGTCAAGACCTGACGAATCGTCAGATTTCACTTTGATAATTATCAAAGTGGGAAATTTAAGGTTTTGGAGGCCAGGAGATCCTGACTGGAATTGTATTGAGAGATATGATCGACCTATTTGTGATATCACATATTTCAATGATAAATTATATGCTATAGAACGTAGAGGTATTGTTTTGGAATTTGATCTTGCGGGATCAAATCCAAAACAAGAGCGAATTGTTGCCGACAACGAATTACTTGTCCAAACATTCTTTGGTGTGTATGAAATTTGGAGAATGGAATCGTTTATTTGTGAATTCTCTGGCGAACTATTAGTAATTTTTAAATCTAACGGAGAGGAAGGGGAAGAGGAAGAGGGGGAAGAGGAAGAGGAAGAGGGGGAAGAGGGGGAAGAGGAAGAGGAGGAAGAGGAAGAAGAATATATGGTTTCTTTACGTTTTTATATGTATAAGGTTAATATATCATCGGGGAGATGGGAAGCGATACAGAGCTTGGGAAGCAAGTCTCTTTTCATTGGTCAGAACCAAACGAAGTTAATAGACACTTCTAAATTTGGTGAATTCAAAGCCAACTGTATTTATTACACTAGAAACACTTCATGTTTTGAGTTTAATAACTTACTTGAATGTGGGGTTTACAATATAGAAACCAAAGAAACTGAATCAATTTATCAAGGAGACCACAATCCTGAATATTTACAACAATTCTCTCCACCTCTCTGGTGTTTTTGCCCTCCAATTTAAATACTTTTTTTTATTAGAACACAGCTATAAGAGGATACCTATAAATCAAATCTACATTTAAACTAATTTTTGTTCGAGCGGCTGGTCCATTGCGGGAGAAAGTTCTTACCAACTCAACTAAGCCTTGGGATTTCCAATTTAAATACTTTGTTGAGTTGAATTTTGCATAGTCCTATTCTTACAAGTTAATTAGTTAGTTTTTATTTATTTATTCATATATGTTACACTTTTTTAACTTTTATGGTTTAAATAATTTTTTAAAATGTACATGACTTCAAAAATTCAATTCTTTTTTAATTCATGTATGCATATTTAAATTTTGGGATTAGAATTTTTTACAGTAAAAAATTAAAATTAAGTATACAATAATAGTGGAAAAATAAAATTTATATATTATTTAGAATTTGAAATCATAGTTAAATAAAATTTGCGAAAGAGAGTTTTTTTTTGGATAGTTTTAAAATAATTAATGTGGGTCTACTCATTTTTGTTTTTGTTCGGGCTTTATCTTTCACAAATCTTTTCAATTGGAGTTTTACCTTTTTGGTCCAAATAATTATTAGATATTAGGAAAGTGCCATTGTCATTCTGAAAACTTATCAAAATACCCCTTCTCACGCACATGGAAGAAGTGTGTGCATGTGTGTACGTATATATATTAATTCTACAAGAATCTGTCGATGGGTAAAAAGGTAAATTGGAATGCTGGGAATTCAGGAAACGTTTAGGATTGATTTGTAAAGGAGAGCTTTTGAATTGGTCAAAGTCAAAGAAGACGATACTCCGGGTAGCGGCTCAGAGCGTACCTCGATGTGCTATACTTGGCCTATCGAGTGCCTGCAGAACAAGTTCAATGGGGAGTTTGTACCCCGTGAACTCTCCGATGCTTAAGTCAGTAGAGTGTATTTTTGGATATCTGGAAATTAAGAAAAAAGTTCTTACCTTATGTTAAGATCTCTCTTTTATAAGAGTTTGTTAATAAGATTGCCGTTGGAGATTTGGGCCGTTTCGGCCGTTGTGGATAACGGGCTATAAATGTGGTCTTAAAAGAGGTAATGTCTGGCCTTGATGAGGCCCATTAATTTGTACTTATGACGTCAGGTGAGATCAGGGGCAGTTAAGGTGTGACAAAATTACCGTTCTGCCCCTGAGGTATTTTTCTGACTGTTCAGTGGTCCCTCGTCGAAGTTCCGTCTGACGAAGTAGAGGAGCTTTGGCGGGATAAGCGTGTTGAGTACTTTGACTTGTGGCTGAAGTTAGGGTCTTTGATTGCGACTGGCTATCTTTTTATTTTATGCATCTGTCATTAATTGCAGAATGTCAGCCGACAAAAGTACCTTTTCGCTTTCCCCGATGCATTGATTCTGGCAAGTAATCATTTCAAAAAAGTTTTTCTCGGCTATTTAGTGATCTTCTTTTCATATGCCTTTTTCCTTTACTTTTGCTTCTTCGTCTTTGTGTTCCCCGCAAGATCAGTCACATTTCTTTAGATTTCCGCCTCAAACTCAGACACTAAAAAAGGTATGTTTTGTCTTTTTACTGCCTGGTTTCTGTTCATTTCTCCATTGTTGATGTGCTGTTTTTGATTCTGCCATGCTTCCTCTGCTTGCTTTGTTTTTTTCTGTGGGTTCGTAAGGGTAGAATCATGTGTTTTTTCTGGGTTTAGGGTTTAGCTATAGTTTAGGTTTATCTTTCTGGGTAGCTTCTTTGTTTGAATGGAGTTCTAAATGTTGTACTTCCGTTCGCAGGTAATGGCTGCCTATAGAGAAGATGAAAGGGAGGTTGAGGAGCTTATGAATGAGGTTTTGGTGCTCCTCAGCCTGCCCAACCAGAAGTTACAGTAGCGGCTAGGGAAGGTGAGGGTGAAGTTCATGAGGGAGTACCATTCCAGCCGTCTATGCCGCCTCCTCCTCCTCCTGACTTTTCCTTAGGTCGAAGTAGGATTAGCCGTGAGTAGGCAGAGTCATTTGCTCGTAGGTATAGTATAGATCCGAGGACCTATAGAGTTTCTGTTGCCCCTTTGGTAGGAAGAATGCCACTCCATAGTATTCCCCTTCCCTTAGCTCATTTCGAAGCGGGTCTTCGTCTTCTTATGGACCCTGCTTTTGTTGACTTTTTAGTTTTTGCCCGAATTCAGCCTGGACATGTGCATCCTAATGCTGTTCGCACCATTTTTGTCTTATTTGTCTCTATCGTAGATTAGGTTTTGAATTGTCTTCTAACATTCTTAGAATGTTCTTTTCTTCACTTTGGATGTTGGACAATACTCTTTCACTCCGTCCACGCCGAAATAAAGTTGTCCTTTTTGACTCCCCACCCAATAAGGTAGACTTCAAGGGTAGGTGGATAAATGTCGAGTCTCGCATAGACTTTCCCTTTCGTCCCTGTGTCAGTGAAAATTACCAGTGGACTCAAATACATGGTCCTTCTTCCCTTAGTCACTCCGAGCAAGCTTTCTTAGATATCATTACCCGGGACTTAGGAAATAGTCGTCAAAACTAATCCCGGGTATACTCTTCTACCGATTTGCTGAGTGAGGCCAGTCTAAAGTAGTGCGGCATAGGGGCTGGTTTGATTGAGAGGAAGAGGGAGTTGGGTTTTGCCGAGGAGGATCCAAATGTAGACTGGACTATACACCCCGGGGGTGTTTTTTCTTTTCAATGTGACCCATGTAACCTTACCAGCCGTGGGTGTGGAGAAGGCCGGGGTAATATGTGTTTGTTTTCGTGTTGTTTTTTTTGTACCTCGTAAGGGATCTGACTCAGTTATTTTTTGTTGCAGGTCCTACCATGTTCAGCAAGGCTTGGGGCAATCGAGTGGAGGAAAGGGATGTCCGGCAATCCCATCTGGACTCCCTATCTCGGTTTCCCCCGTGCTTGATAGACCGGGGGAGACTCCCCTCACTTACCTATCTTCCGCTAGTCCGCGTGGGTGAGGTAGGAACCTTCGCCGGGCTAGGGATGGGGAAGTGAGAGGCAGGACTCCTCGCTCTGCTCCTGGGCCTCGCTGGGAAACCACACCCGAAGTAGGGGAGGATGATGAGGAGCAACTCCGTCCTCGTCAAATGCAGAGGACTTCTCCTCGGCGTCCTTCCAACTAGGTATCATCTCCTCCTTCTCCTGTTTCCATGGATGCCTTGGATGTTGTCCCCTTGGCATCCTGAAGGGATTCTGGGCCGGCTCCTGTGGAAGAGTCTGCTCCAACTACCGAAGCTGAGGCTGCCCCTGCTGCCGAGGCCGAGGTAAATTCTAGGAGCTCCGGTCCTTCATGGCTCCAGCCGGGGTTCGAGCTGCCAACTGAGGAGGAGCCCTTGAGGGCTTTGGCTGCTGAGATCTCTGCCCGAACTCCTCCCCTCAACAACCTCTACTTCAATAACAAGTATGCTGCAACCATGCTTGGAGGTGCAGTCCTGGACCGGGCTCATGACCTCGAGAGCTTGGTCGAGATGAGAGAGATGGGGGTTGAGGAGGCCACTAACCGGGTCGGTGCCTTGATAGCTCAGGTAAGTTTCCTCCTTTGTTTTAGTCTCTATGAAATCTCTTGTAACCTCTTTCTCACTTTTTTTAGATTTCCTCCTTAGTTAAGCACATTTCTAAGTGTCAAACTTCGGAGCAATCCGGGCGAGCAGCGGACTCCGAGTGGCGGGCAACCAACGAACCTCGCTTGGCTGCTTTGGAATTAGAAGTGGCTAGCCAAGCTTCGCGCTTGGAGTTATCCAATTCTGAAAAGCTCCAGATGGTCAGCGAGATGGCGGAGCTGAGGGATTAGTTGGCCAAGGCAGAAGATAGGAACTCGGAGTTGCAGACAGCCAACAACTATTTGAATTCGGCCAGGGATGAAGCTGTGGCAAGTCGGATCTCCATGCAGGAGGAATTGGAGTACTGTCGGTCAGAAGATTACAAGAAGAAGATCATTGACGATGTCAAGAGTTCTCTTGCATACCATGAAGACATTGGTCGTGACGCTGGTTCCTTCTTGGGTAAAGGATGTATCCACATCATCCGACAGCTTCATCCTCACTTCGAAGACAAGTCTGTCCTCCTGCAAGCATTCAAGTCGAACTTTGACAATGATTTATGTAGGCGAGGAGCAGACTTCGTTCTTTTTACTGTCGAAGAGCTAGAAGCACTTCGGGAGCGAGACGAGAAGAGAGGAAGGCCTTTCTGGAAGTCGCCACGGCCTACCACTCCCACTTTCTGGGATATGCTTGATGGGGGCTCAAGCTCGGTAGCTCCTTAGACATTTTTTGTAGTTAAGCCTTAGATTTTTTTGATGTAGGCTACTTGTACTTTGTACCTCGTTTTTGAAGACCAATGAAATTCACAACTACTCTTGTTTATCCTTTCTGAAATTTTCATAACTTGTGAACTTCGCATCTTCAGGGCTACCTGAATCTTGAATTCTTCTAACTTCATATTTCGTAATAACATCTTCAACTTGATACTTCGTAGCCACAAGTTGTCTTGTGTTTTGAATTTCCAAGTTCACTTTCGACTTGGTACTTCGTAACCACGACCTTTCTCGTGGTAATTTGATATCTTTCGAGATCGTGCTCAATACTTCATAATAACGAGATTATACTTGAATAATAACTTTTATTTCTCAGTGGAATACTTCTAGAAATTGATCAACAAATTGCTTTCATGCCGACTTGATATTCAGAACAATGCTTACTAGACGTACTTCATAAATCAGGTGATTTACGTGCCATGGATTTGGTAGAAGAACGCCATCCTTATTCATGAGTTTGTAGGTGCCGGGTCTTACTTCGTGTTTTACGAGGTACGGTCCTTCCCAGTTTGGGGTCAGCTTGTTTACTTTTATATGCCTCATCGTGCCTTCTATCTTTCGAAGTACCCAGTCTCCAATCTTTATTGGCCGCTTGAATAATTTTTTATCGTGGGCCCTTTTAGTCTTTTCCTTGAATGACTGCGACCTTAGGCGGCTTGCTATTCTCCTTTCCTCTAGCAGATCTAGCTCCATGCTTCTTCTTTCTTTGTTGGCATCCTCGCTGTACATCGATACTCTGGCTGTGGGCAATGCAACTTCGGCTGGTGCTACTGCCTCGGAACTGTATACCAGTGCATAAGCCGTTTCTCCTGTGGGGCCCCTAGTCGAAGTGCAGATTGCCCATAGAGTTGAGTTTAGTTCGTCAGCCCATTTGTTGGATTTTCCTTCCAAATTTTTCCTTAGTGCCATCAACACTAATTTGTTGGCAGCTTCTGCCTGACCGTTCCCCTGAGGGTGTGCTGCTGACGACTTCCAGTATTTGATGTGCAACATTTGGCATTCTGCGGTGAACTTTGCTGAAAATTGCACTCCGTGATCCGTGATGACTGCTCGGGGTATCCCAAAGCGACATAAAACATGTTCTCGGAAGAACTTACAAACATTTTCTTCTGTTGGATGCGTGAGGGCTTTTGCTTCTATCCATTTTGAAAAATAATCCACCGCCACTACCAAGTATTCACATTAATTTCTTATTTTCGGAAACTTCTCCATTAGATCCATACCCCACATGTCGAATGGCCAGGCTACCACTACCGGGGTTTGTTCTACTAAGGGCAACAGTGGAATAGTTCCAAAAATTTGGCATGTCTCGTATTTTTTGACGTATTTTCTGGCATCTTCTCTGAGTGTTAGCCAATAATATCCTTGGTCGATTACTCTTTCGGCCAGAGCTCGGGCCCCTGGATGTCCTCCACATACTCCCTCGTGTATCTCGGCTAGTAGGTTGTCGACTTGAGATGGAGGGATGCAGCGAAGTAAAGGTCTTGAAAATGATCGCCTGTACAATATGTCTTCATGGATTGTGTATCTCGCAGATTGCCTTTTGACTTGTCGGGCCCGAGTAGCATCATCCGGAAGGGTTCCATGTTGGATGAACTTTTTAATTTCTTCATCCCAATTCTCCGAAGTAGGACGCAGGCATTGAATGAACTTTGGTTCCTTGACATCAGCTGTTACTGATACGCGAAAATCGTATCACCTTTTTAGCATGTTTTTATGTATGAATTTGGGTGAAATTGAAGGTAATTTGATCTTGATTGTTCATTATTTACTTAATTTCACAGTTTTTATGATTTTGGAAGTGTCAGGTGAAAAGTACACGAAAACAGCAAATTTTGGGGCAAAAACGCAATTTTTGGAAATGTTGACTCGGTCAAAGGTTCAGGACGGGCGTCCCGACCAAGTCAAGGCACCGGGACGGGCGTCTAGGACCCGGGACGGGCATCCAGGACCCGGGACGGGCGTCCAGGACCCGGGACGGGCATCCCGACCTGGTCAACTGATCAGGACGGGCGTCCCGAGCCGTCAGAAGCTGTCCCACATCGAATTTTTCAGAAATTTTCACTCCGGGAAGCTGCTATAAATACCCCAGGCCTCCAACAGTTGAATTCATTCCTCTCCACTCGATCTGAGTCATTTAGTGGTGTCCAGTGTACAATTCTCTAGTACACAACTCACTCAGAGACTCGGATCTCAGTTTTCTTTCTTGTTAGTGTTTTGTTTTAGTTTCTGAGAAATAGTCTCAGATCTTAGGTTTCTATAGATAGGTTCATTTCTGGTATTCATAGAATACCCGGGATTTCTTTAGGAGATCCTAAGAGGGCTCTAGGCGTTCGAAGAGTCAGTCCACAGGGCTGGGCTTAAGCTGGGTATTAAGGTAAAGCCCAGTTACTAGGCTGAGGAAGCGTCCTCCGACGGTTTTGGCGAGCAGAGTCGGGTCAAGCAATACGGCATATACAGCAGTACGCTCCATCGGCGAGACTTCGTGAAGGGTGAATTCTTTATGGCATCGGTCCCCATGTCCCTCTCTTATATGTCGTTATTGTGTTTGTCCAAATAACTGTTTGAATACCAGATTATGTTTTTATGAATATTTGTTATTTATGTTGAAGTATTATGTTTTTCTAGAAATGGCCACCTGCTTAAATATCCATTATGTCTGCATGTTTATTGCCGTTCTTTTAAACTGAAATTAGGGTTATAGACAATTCCTAACCACGGTCTATTCATAACCTGTTTAGTTTAACAGACATCAATTAGTATTGGTGTCTGCCATACTAGATAAAATAATCTGCGGAACACCCCGTTGGTTGAAAGTAGTCTAGGTAGGCTGAGTAGAGTTTTATGCCGGCGGTTATGCGACGAGCAGTATGATCCCCAAAGTGACATAGGGCGGTCATTGCTGACTTTAGTCCGAGCCGTGAGTAGGGCCGTTACCCTTAACGATGGGGCGGTAGCGTAGAAACTCAGATGTGGTAGCCTTTAGACACAGAACATAATTGCAATCCAGGCCAAGACATGTCTAAAACACTCGAATATAGGTCAATCAACGTATAGTAACAGTATAACATAAAATCAGGATCTAATCTTTAAAACACTTTCAGGTTTAGCTAGACTTAAACCTAGTGGAGAATGAATCACCCTCTCATCAAAATTATTGATGAAGATTGCATAACTGGATTATAAGATAAGAGTTAGGAAGAAAGGCTAGTTACTACTAAGCCGTTGCCACTTCCCTGGGAGTACGATATTTATCTAATAAAATCGTAGATACTTTCCAACATACTAGCTACACGATAGGTACTCTGCCTTAGGTTCTGGCTGATTAAGTGACACCATAGAGACTAAATGTGACAATTAGTCAATCACAGTCCTTAATTATTCATAATCAACATAGGGTAAAATAACACCTATTTAGCACGTTAACCAGAATCGCATCAGATTTTTGCGCCGTTGCCGGGGAAATATCATAATGAATTTAGGACTCCTGATCAAAATTCTAGACACCGATCAAAATTCTAGATACTTATGATAGGTAACGGTAGTAACCTAGACCTTAACCCAACACTTCTCTTATACTAGTTAGACAATCAGTTTCCGAAATATAGGATTATCATAACTAATTAATTTTAGATGTTATCTGGAATTAAGACACTTAGGATAATCAAATTTTAGAAAATCATTCTAAAACCATATTGAGGGAATTTAATTGCTTTCGAAATATTAAAAAAAAGAGAGAAAAAAAAATTTTAAAATTTAAAATCCCAAAAAGAATGTATCTTTCTTGCTCAACGGTGAGTTGTTCCTTTTCCCTATCTCTTGTTTTTTTAGTTGTTTCCTTAGTTGTTTTTTTTTCTTACATTTGTTTTTCTTTTTCGTTTTTCCCCTATTACTTAATTTCGAAAAAAAAATAAAAATGGAAATGAGGATAGAATATTTTTCTGAGTTGTCAATTTTTTTTGGCTAAGGTTTTAATCTGGAAGAAATATCATTGTGGAATTTTCTTAGGTCATGCTTAGTCTATTAGACAGAATCATGAAATAAAATTTTCTTTAATAGACAGACCTCTGAGTATTCTAATGAGAAAGGATGTTCCTTTTGTTTGATGATAAATGCATGAGATTGTTTAAACCAAAAGGAATTACTGCACCCATTATGGCATCACCTGATTGAAATCTGCTTTTTGAATTAATATGTGATGTAATGATGTAGTACGAATTGTTTGATGATAAGAAAGTTCATGCATGATAAATTCCGATCTTATCTAGTCTTGTATAAAAACAATAGGTTACACCGATCACTCTGAGATATCTGCGGTCAATAAAACTAATGATGAACCAAGATTGATTAGTTAAGTTCTATTGAATTTGATATAGAAAGAAGACATAAGAAAAAGGGTTGAAAATCTAGAAAGCAAACCATTGGTCTAGATTAGAAAACCCCGAGTTAGAGGCTAGTGTAATACTGATAAATTTTTGGATGAAAACTTATTTGCATTGTTTGCTATGTATAATAATTCTCATTGTGGTTTATTTCAAATTATCTAGTCACTGAATAAGTTCCAAGTGATATGACTTATCAGCAAAAGAAGAAATTTTTTGCTGATTTGAAATATTACTACTGGGCAGTTTCTCTTCTATTTCAAATTTTTGGCAGATCAGTTGATCAGAAGACGTGTCTCGAAAGACGAAGGCCACAAAATTTTGGAGCATTGTCATCAAGGATCTACAGGAGACCAATTGACTGCTATCAACACTGTCCGGAAAGTGTTGAAAGTAGGATCTTGTTGACCCACCATATTCAAGGACTTTTGTATGTCCTGCGATGCTTGCCAAATAACAGGTAACACGTCTTCCAGAGATCGTCTACACCAACGACGTACATAGAATGTTGCAACCGTTGATATCAGGGATTCTAGTTGTTTTCCAAATTCAGAGTGCCGATGTCTTAGGAAGAAATGTTCAGCCTGTGTATCAAATCTGTGATGTCTGCTAAGTACCACACTTTAGCAGGGATTGCTATGGGAATGACTGACCATTCCAAAAGAGGTAGGAGTAGGTTACTGCAGAATGCTGCTCCAATGGGAAATGCATACAATTCCAACTAGAGGAATCATACGGGATTTAGCTGAGGAGTAATTCGGAAGCTGGAAACTTTCAGAAGACACCACCACAGCAAAACCCCTACTCGCAGAAGCAATAGATGAGATACTGGCAACAATTAAAGCCAGACCAGTGCAAGCAAGTGATCTACCAAGAGGTAACGAAGGGTCGAAGGATATAGAGGAATTTGGCGTTGTATCGGGAGCATAGCAATGGAGGAGCTTGCATTCCCTGCATACCAATCAGCTGTGAGAAACTTCCTCGAGGAAGTCTCAAATACTTGGGCCCAGATCTACACAACTGGAGCCCCCTACCACCACAGCTTCGCCAAAACTTCAGGTATCTTTTCTTCCATTCGAGACTTGCATGCAATACCTTTACTAACATTGGCAAGAAGGCACGCAAATCCCAAGAAATCTCATTCCTAGACACGTTCCTCCTGGACACGTTGCTATGATTGTGAGAAATCTTACAAATGATTCGAGGAAGCAGTCCGTGGGGCTCGAGCCATTCATCAAATGAATAGGCCACTACCTAGAGTTCGACGATGAAGGATCGGAGCTGACGTCATCCGTTCCAATATCTAGAGCTTACAGAGTCAAGAGCACCTCAGCAATAGCACATGGCTAAGGTGATGAGCCAATTGACAGATCAGAGAAGACCCTTCTGCTCGCGACATGAAGGGAGTTTTTCTAATCCTCATGTTCCTTTACTTTTATTTTCTTTGTTTGGTGTCCTGTTTTGTTATTTCTTTGGTTGTTTTATTTTCTCTCTTACCCTTAGTTAGTCAAATAAATGTGGGGTAAGAGTTTTCTATTTTGTTTTTGTTTCTTGTTTTCAAATAAGTGTGGGGTTCTCTAGATATGCATGAACACTGAGGACAGTGTCAGAAATAAGTGTGGGGTAGCAGTGCACGGTGCACTGTAGTAGTTTTTGAAAAACGTTTTGCATGATTTTGCTTGTTTTCCCCGTATTTTCACACCCTTCCAAAAAATTTTCAAAATTTTTCATTCTTTCAGACTTCTAAATGCAGTATGATTGGTTAAACAATTGCTTATGTCTATGATATGTAGGTAGTATGTTGTGGTTAGTAGGAGATAATTGATAACTATTGCTGAACCCATTGATTAGAAGTAGGGAATTCCTGATAATTGAGCACAACTTAGTCTGGATTAGAGACCTCAACCAATTACCTTTTCAAAACTTAACTAGATAAAATTAGACCAGTTGCAGGATGCATTGACAATTGGAATGACTAGATGAGACTCTGAGCCAAAAGTGAAAAAGAAAAAAATGAGCTAATATGGTAGTTTGCCAGCGGCCTTCGCTACTCGAGCACCACTCCTTCGGGGAACTTAAAGCCTGATGCCGTAAGGTCGTGTAGATCTGGGAGTCATCGGAGTGGGACTCGCTACATGGGTAGTTGAAGTTGACGTGTTCTAAGCAGACTCAAAATACCCGAGAAAATCTATAAACGAAAGGAATCAATAAATGCTAAATGATAGAATCTGATCACCAAAGCTCAGAACTCAGAAAGTTATCTGTTGTCAGTATGTCTAGCGATAGGTCAAAGTGTTATCTGGTAATAGTTAAGACAAGAGTTTATTGTGTTGACTATCTGGTCTGGACTAGTACACACACTACACATCAGGAAGACCTTATGACTAAGAGAAGAGTTCAACCTAGTTGTTAAATTGTTTTCTGCTCAATCCTAACAATCTACTAGAGACATTTGAGACCTTGTCATAGCAACCTAACCAGTCAGACCTGTGTTAAGAATTATCTGAATAATTTTTGGAATAAAAACATGACTAGAAATTTAAGTGACTGCACATATGATTTAGAATCACTAACTTCAGGTAGACTTTGCTTGAGGACAAGTAAAAAGCTAAGTATGGGGTTATCTGATACGCGAAAATCGTATCACCTTTTTAGCATGTTTTTATGTATGAATTTGGGTGAAATTGAAGGTAATTTGATCTTGATTGTTCATTATTTACTTAATTTCACAGTTTTTATGATTTTGGAAGTGTCAGGTGAAAAGTACACGAAAACAGCAAATTTTGGGGCAAAAACGCAATTTTTGGAAATGTTGACTCGGTCAAAGGTTCAGGACGGGCGTCCCGAACCCGGGACGGGCGTCCCAACCAAGTCAAGGCACCGGGACGGGCGTCCCGACCTGGTCAACTGATCAGGACGGGCGTCCCAATCCGGGACGGGCATCCCGAACCGTCAGAAGCTGTTCCACATCGAATGTTTCAGAAATTTTCACTCCGGGAAGCTGCTATAAATACCCCAGGCCTCCAGCAGTTGAATTCATTCCTCTCCACTCGATCTGAGTCATTTAGTGGTGTCCAGTGTACAATTCTCTATTACACAACTCACTCAGAGACTCGGATCTCAGTTTTCTTTCTTGTTAGTGTTTTGTTTTAGTTTCTGAGAAATAGTCTCAGATCTTAGATTTCTATAGATAGGTTCATTTCTGGTATTCATAGAATACCCGGGATTTCGTTAGGAGATCCTAAGAGGGCTCTAGGCGTTAGAAGAGTCAGTCCACAGGGCTGGGCTTAAGCTGGGTATTAAGGTAAAGCCCAGTTACTAGGCTGAGGAAGCGTCCTTTGACGGTTCTGGCGAGCAGAGTCGGGTCAAGCAATACGGCATATACAACAGTACGCTCCATCGGCGAGACTTCGTGAAGGGTGAATTCTTTATGGCATCGGTCCCCCTGTCCCTCTCTTATATGTCGTTATTGTGTTTGTCCAAATAACTGTTTGAATACCAGATTATGTTTTTAATATATTGTTATTTATGTTGAAGTATTATGTTTTTCTAGAAATGGCCACCTGCTTAAATATCCATTATGTCTGCATGTTATTGCCGTTCTTTTAAACTGAAATTAGGGTTATAGACAATTCCTAACCACGGTCTATTCATAACCTGTTTAGTTTAACAGACATCAATTAGTATTGGTGTCTGCCATACTAGATAAAATAATCTGCGGAACACCCCGTTGGTTGAAAGTAGTCTAGGTAGGCTGAGTAGAGTTTTATGCCGGCGGTTATGCGACGAGCAGTATGATCCCCAAAGTGACATAGGGCGGTCATTGCTGACTTTAGTCCGAGCCGTGAGTAGGGCCGTTACCCTTAACGATGGGGCGGTAGCATAGAAACTCAGATGTGGTAGCCTTTAGACACAGAACATAATTGCAATCCAGGCAAGACATGTCTAAAACACTCGAATATAGGTCAATCAACGTATAGTAACAGTATAACATAATATAATCTTTAAAACACTTTCAGGTTTAGCTAGACTTAAACCTAGTGGAGAATGAATCACCCTCTCATCAAAATTATTGATGAAGATTGCATAACTGGATTATAAGATAAGAGTTAGGAAGAAAGGCTAGTTACTACTAAGCCGTTGCCACTTCCCTGGGAGTACGATATTTATCTAATAAAATCGTAGATACTTTCCAACATACTAGCTACACGATAGGTACTCTGCCTTAGGTTCTGGCTGATTAAGTGACACCATAGAGACTAAATGTGACAATTAGTCAATCACAGTCCTTAATTATTCATAATCAACATAGGGTAAAATAACACCTATTTAGCACGTTAACCGGAATCGCATCAGTTACCCTTTCTATAGAAATGCCCTCCTCGTTGGGTGTTTCTCCCGAGGTGATTTTTGCCAGCCTGTCTGCTTGCTGATTATCCTTTCTGTTGATCAAGGATAGCGAGAAAGGAGAAAATTTGTCTCTCCATTTTCTCACTTCGTCTACATAGGGTTGTAAGCCCTCTGATTGTACTGTATAGGTCCCCTGGACCTGATTTACCACCAGTTGTGAGTTGTTGTATACCTTTAGCGCTCTGATGCTTGCCCCATGGGCCCATTCTAACTTATTCAACAGTGCTTCATATTCCGCTTGGTTGTTTGAGAGATTGGGTTTTAACTGGATGGCCTGCATTTCTGTGTATTCTTTGTTAGGCGAAGTCAAGACAAGCCCTGCCCCGACTCCGCTGGAGTTGACTGCTCCATCGACTCTCAATTCCCATGGTTCTTTTGTATGCTCAGTAATTTCTAGACTTGACTCTGTGTACGATCCTTCTACGAGGAAGTCTGCCAAAGCCTGTGCTTTGATTGTTGTCCGGGGTTTAAATGTGATTTCTTGCCCACATAGCTCGATAGACCAGCGCAACATTCTTCTGGATTGATCCAGTTTATGAAAAACTTGTTTGAGTGGGGCGTTGGTGTAGACCATGATGGGATGAGATTCGAAGTATGGCCTTAGTTTTCGAGCGGAAATCACTAGGGCGTATGCTAGTTTCTCAATATTAGTATGCCTGGATTCTGCATCGTTCAGAACTTTGTTGACGAAGTATACATGGTGTTGCTTTGTTCCTTCCTCCTTTATTAGTACTGATGCTACGATCAAGTATAGGCAGAGTGTTTCCCCGGTGCTCGGAGGTCGTAGCAAGGGAAGATCTACAAGATGATCTTTCAAACTTCTCCAAGAGCGGCTGCATTCCGGAGTCCAGACAAAATTGTTCTTCGAGTTTTTCAAGGCTTTGAAGAAAGGGAGGCCCCTTTCTACCAATTTTGAGATGAATCGGCCTAATGCGGCAATACAACCATTTAGCCTTTGGATGTCTTTGATGCATCGGGGCTCAGTGAGTCGAGCTATAGCTTCTAATTTCTCCGGATTGGCCTCGATTCCCCATTCAGATGTCATGAAGCCCAAGAATTTGTCGGATTTCACTCCAAATGTGCACTTCGTCGATTAAGTTTGAGGTTGTACTTCGCCAAGTTGGAGAAGGTTTCCTCTAAGTCTTCCAAGTGTGAAGTGCCTTGCTTGGTCTTAACCACCATATCGTCGACATACGCTTCTATGTTCCTTCCGATTTGACTTCGGAGGATATGATTCATCATTCGTTGGTACGCTCTCCTGCATTCTTCAAGCCAAATGGCATGACATTATAACAATATATGGCCCATGCAGCTCGGAACGAAGTATGTACCTGATCACTTGGCTTCATTGTTATCTGATGGTATCCTGAAAAGGCATCAATGAAGCTTAGGTACTCGTACCCCGCTGTTGAATCTACCAACGCGTCGATTCGAGGTAGCGGGTAACAATCTTTGGGGCAGGCTTTGTTGAGGTCAGTATAATCTACGCACATTCTCCATTTCCCGGTGGACTTCTTGACCATTACCACATTAGCAAGCCATGTGGGGTACTTTATCTCACGAATGAACCATGCCTTCAAGAGTTTATTTACCTCCTCTTTCATGCCTTGTATTTTCTCCTCACCGAATTGCCTAGATTTCTGTTTTATTGGGCGGCAAGTCGGGCTTATGTTCAGCGCATGCTCGACAATGGAGGTGTCAATGCCCGACATATCTTCTGTACACCATGCGAAGCTATCTTGATGATCTTTTAAAAATTGGATGATATCTTGCCGAAGTTTATTTGGCATCTCCCTTCCAATTTTGATAAGTTGCTGAGGATAGCTCGGATTTATCGATACTTTATCAAACTCGCTCTGTCGCGATACTTCGATGACAAGGTCGTAGATTTGCTTTTCCATGATCCTTTGTATCCTCAGGTCGTGGTCCTCTGCCACTACATTGACGTTCCCGACTTTGTCGGGAGAATCCCTTTTTCTTTTTATTTTCATGATTTATCCTAGCAAACTTCGTGGGTTGCTCTTCACAAAACCAACTCCTCGCGAAGTGTTGAACTTCACTTGTTGGTGGGATGTAGAGATGACTAGGTCGAAAGCCACGTGGAAAGGCGTCCCTTCCATGACATTGTAGGGGGATTCTAAGTCCACGACATAGAATTTGATCTCTTCAGTCCTCGCTTTGTCCCCTTCATCAAGGGTGAGCTGTATTCTCACTGTTCCTTTAACGGGCACCTTGTGAGGTGTGAACCCTTCCAGTACCATTCTGCTGGTTTTGAGATGTTCTTCCTTCAAGCCCATTTCTTCGAAACACCTCAGGTACATAATGTTCCTCGTGGCTCTAGTATCGACCAGAACCCTTTTAACTATACATTTGTCAATCCCTTCTCTAGTCATCCGCATCTCGATAACAATATGACTGACTTTTGCTTCCTCATTACTTTCTAGCTCCTCATTGGTGAAAGTAATGACTTCCTTTTGTTCGAATTCATACTTCGGGACGAGGTATGATTTGGTGAGGTTGTAGATCCTCTTCTTAATTCTCTTCACGGAGCTCAATTCCGGGTTAATCATGTTGATTACCCTTTCTCCCTTGTCTTTCTGCTGTTGCATACCAACAATGTATTCTTTCAGGCATCCTTCTTGAATGAACTTTTCAATGGCTCTTTTCAGTTGGAAGCATTCCTCCGTAGTATGATCGTAGTCTCTGTGGAATCCACGAATTTGGTCTTATCCCGCGTGGCGAACGATTGGGACTTCATCGGAGCAGGATCCCTTACTCCATACTTCTCCTTGATCACTGCAATCAGACTTTCCTTTGAAACATTCAAAGGTGTAAATGTTTCGAATTTCTTACCTTGATTTTTATCTCTTCGTTCGGAGAAATTTGAGGCCACGTCCTTTGGATGCTCATGTTGTTTGTCTTTCCTCCTTGTGGTGGATTCAAGTGCACTGCTCTCCGCTAGTGCTACTTTCCGAGCAACATTGCACATTTCTCCGATGGTCTCCGACTTCCTCAGCTGAAGCTCGGTGTACAGCATCCTAGATCTGAATCCTTCTTCAAAGCAGGTGATGACAGTATCTTGACTAATTCCTTCTTTGTCATCATAGGTTTTCTTGAACCGCTCCAAGAAAGAGAGGAGAGTTTCATCCTCTCACTGTTTGATATTAGACAGGTCTCCTCTTGTTTTTGGTATGGTTCCTGAAGTGCTGAATTTATCCAGGAACATTTTTTCTAGTGTATACCAGGAGTCAATGGTACCTGCTTTGAGAGATGTGAACCAGGTTAGTACTTTGTTGGATAGCGTGCTCGGGAACGCTTTGCATAAAATGGCTTCGTCATTTGTGACTAGCCCCATGGCCGATTTGTAACGGCACACGTGTTTGAGGGGTCGGGATGACCCCAAGTACAGGACGAACTACGGGATTTTGAGGCTTGGATCGGGGGATACATTTTGAATCCACTTGGAGAAAGGTCCCAATTCGATCGACCCGGATTTATGAACTTTAGTGGGATTTTTCCCTTTTTCCAAGCTATGCTCAAGGGAACGCTTTCTGGCCCCTCTTTTATGAAAAGGCCTAGAGGAATGATGACTTTCCCCTACTTCGCTGACTGCCTGTTTTTTGCCCGTCCTTATTCCATGCCTCTCATCTTTCTTGGTGACTGTTCGCGTTTGCCATGGAAGTTCTGAGGGATCTCCGGAAAATCTCGGTGGGGGTAGATCAGCGCCGGCCTTCCTGAACTCGGCCCTCAACTTTAGCCATTACCGCGAGAGCTCTTGATCCTGCTTCAATTGTTCATTCTCTCGTTGCAGTCGCTGTAACTCTTTTTTCGTTTCCTCAATTCTCTTAGAATTGAGTTGTTCCCTTAGATCTTGGGAACGTCGGGAAGCCTCTGGTTGTGGTCCCAATCTTTCTGAGATGGGACAACGACTGGAACTGGGTGAGGAAGAAGAGTGTGATATTCTTGTCCTAGTTCCTCGGACTGAGGATTGTCGAACGGTGCGTCCGTCTCCTGAGTGTCTAGACATGTTGATTAGTGGAGATGAATTTTCTGGCTGAGTTCCCAGTAACGGAACCAAACTGATTCTGCAAGAATCTGTCGAGGGGTAAAAAGGTAAATTGAAATGCCAAAAATTCAGGAAACGTTTAGGATTGATTTGTAAAGGAGAGCTTTTGGATTGGTCAAAGTCGAAGAGGACGATACTTCGGGTAGCGGCTCAGGGGCGAAGTATAATTCTTGATGTTATACCTCGCTGGGTGTAATCAGAGCGTACCTCGCTATGCTATACTTGGCCTATCGAGCGCCTGCAGAACAAGTTTAATGGGGAGTTTGTACCCCTTGAACTCTCCGATGCTTAAGTCAGTAGACTGTATTTTTGGATATCTGGAAATTAGGAAAAAAGTCCTTACCTTATGTTCAGATCTCTCTTTTATAGGAGTCTGTTAATAAGATTGTCGTTGGAGATTTGGGCCGTTTCGACCGTTGTGGATAACGGGCTATAAATGTGGCCTTAAAAGAGGTAACGTCTGGCCTTGATGAGGCCCATTAATTTGTACTTATGACGTCAGGTGAGATCAGGGGCAGTTAAGGTGTGACGAAATTACCGTTTTGCCCCTGAAGTATTTTTCTGACTATTCAATATATATAAAATATTATATTTATATATGTATGTGTATATATAATATTACGAATACAAGGTCTATATCACAATCTTTCTCAAGCACAAACTTCACTGCAAACATATATTCTTTCGCCTTCACAATTTTGTTCTCATAGTCATGGAATATATATAATTCTTATATGTTAGAGATTTAATGATATTGGTTCTCAAATTATTTCTTTTTGTGGAATTGTCCCCCGAATTATAAAAAAATTCCGTTAAATAAAAAAACCTCTAAGGGTATTTATGTTACTGAACTATTTAAATATATTTAATAATAAACAGATTGACATATATAGTCCTCAAACTATAAATGTTTTGTGACATTAATTCCTAAATTAATTTTTTTTTGGGTGAAATTGGGTACCCAAACTATAAAAAAATTTCTATATTGATCATTTTGTTAAAAACATTTTGTTAAGTAAAAAAACTTCAAATGTATTTATGTTCTTACCCTATTTAAATATATTTAATTTATATACATATACCTTCAAATAATATTTCAATACGATTGTCACATATTTTTTCTCTATTTTTTTTTCTTCTTATTATTCTTTTTGTTTGAATTTTAAAAAAATTATCTATTTTTGTTATTGTTTGCACCAACTAATTTTCTTCAAACTTTTTATTTGTTGAGAAATAAAAATAAAGAAAGCGGAAAGAAAAGAGAAGGAAGAGGAAGAGAGATGAAAATGATATTATACGTATATATATTATATATATTTAAATAGCGTAGCCATATAAATACCTTGGATTTTCAATGAAATGATCAATGTTACAATGTTTTTATAATTTGGGGACCAATATCACCAAATATCTATAGTTTGGAGACTGTTTATGTGAATCTACTTATTATTAAATATATTTAAATACTCTTGGAGTTTTTTACTTAATGAAATTTTTAACGGAAGGATCAAAATCACAATTTTTTTATAATTTGGGGACCAATCTACCAAAAAATATAATTTGCGAAGCAATATCACCAAACCTCTATAATTTGGAGACTATTTATACCATTTTATGTCAAAAGTCCTTTACTTCATCATTGAACTGTTTATGATAATTTTTTATAATAATTCTTTTATAAAATTACAATTTTTTAATTTATAAAAACTATGTTAGAGTAGTTAAGAAAGTATAGCTTAACTGTTTTACTTATAACTTTGATAGATTATGAGTTTAAGATATAGTGCTCAATTTTTTTCTAAGTATAGAGTGAATTTTCAATTCTTAAAATAATCTAAAATAAATGTATAGTATAAAAAGTAAACATTCAATTTTTTAAAATAATGAAGAAGTTAGATTGTTTCTCTCTCTAGAATAGAAACACTCCTCCATCTATCTAGAAGAGTTGTCTCCTTTTAAAATTGCTTCTAAAATTCTTCATTCAAATCTACTATGAAAGACATTTTAGATCTAACTATTGTTGGTTGATTACATTCGTATCGCACTATTAATGCAAAAGCAATAAATGCAATACTTTCAACATTTTAGAATCTTGGACAAAATATGGTTTTGAAGATTATTGACAACAATATAGTCACAAGTACATTTAATCGAGCTACAAAAAGATAATGAATCATGGAAGCATGTCTTTGGGCAGTCAAGAGAGCCCCTCTCAGCCTTCACCACTAGCCCACGAATCTTACTCTAGAAGAATTTTTTTTTCAACTATGCGATTATTGGGTCCAAATACACAACATTCTCTCAAATAAGATGAACTACAACAACACCCAGAAACTAGGTAACTTTCTCAAAACTTTCATTGATATGGAGGATAATCATTTGACATGAAAATCTCTCTGGGACCTAAATTCGTGGACTATCCAAAAGCTAATCCAGAAGAAGCAGACTCTTGTCAAGACACCAACGACTCACCAGAGAAAGTGGTTATGTACCAAATTTCATTGTCCGCAAAAGACAATTTGAGTCCAGATCAAAAGTCCTACAAAAAATATAGACTGATCACTTCTCGTAATTCTATCCAATATTTACTATCTCAACTGAACATTTTCTCCCAAATATTGAATCAGGTATCAAAGGAAGAACAATAAGACAACAATATGGAGGCTACTATTTAGGTGGAACAAGTTGCTATTACTTGTAGAAGATTGATACATGTAAAACGCCTGACTCGTAACTTGAGAACTTCCCCAACCATTGTTGAAGTAGTGGACACAAAGAAAGGACATTATGAGAAGGGGGCGGCAGGTGGCAACTTGCTCCCCCGCACATTATGATCGATTTATTTTGGAATTGCCGAGGTATTAGCCAATTTGCAGCAATTCGTCATCATCGAGAAATCTTTCCTCTCATAGGTCAGAATTAATTTTTTTATCTCAAATAAAGTGTAATTGTTGTAATAGAGCTTCTCGTACAGTTAAGCTAACTTAATTAATAGTATCTATCATGAATTTTATTTTATTTTTTCAATCACTATTATTTATTTGCTATATATTCATTATATATATATATATATATTTTTTCAATCACTATTATTCATTATATATTTATTTGCTATCCTTTTTAACTATTAAAGTCTCATACTTTTTTTATAAAAAAAACAATAAAATCCTTTTTAACTATTTCGTGAAAATAATTAAAAAATTAATAATTTTTATTATTTAGTTAATTAAAAAAATGTCATCATAAATAAAGAGAAAGAAAAAAAAAGAGAAGAATAAAAGCACAACAGCAGAAGGAGAAAGAGAAGAAGAATCTAAAGAGTGGGAAAGAAAATGAAATGACAGTTGTTCACTTTCATGATATTCTTGTTAGCTGGTGACCGAAGCCCATTCAACCGTGTCAATGGAAAAATGTATGATTAAAAATTATACTTTTGATTTTAAAAAAATACAAAATAAGTTTCACTTAAACTCCTAATTTACGTCCTGGAAACTGATAGAGAAGAAGGAAATAAAGTCATGGCAAGGATTAAGGCTGGCTCATGCAGAAGACTATATCAAATGAATTTTAATTTTAATTTTGTTTTATTTTAAAAATTTTAAATTTTAAATTTAAATGTTGGTTGCAAAAGATGTTAATTTTCATATTTGTTTAAATTGAAGCTCCAATTTAAATTCTCCCAAATTCTTCAATGACATTTTTATTTGTAGTTTTCAAAATTACAAATCTAACATTTAAATTTCCTTAAATCTCTCTTGTTTATTCTTTCTTTCTTCAATAGTTTTAATTTTTTTTCTTCTCCGATAACATTTTTACTATTTCTTTAATTAACTAAACAATAAAAATCGTTAATTTTTTAAGATATTTTGACAGAATCCGTCAAAAAGGACTTTATTGTTGTTTTAAAAAGAATTGGGAGCATAAAAGTTAAAACAAATATTTTGGCACAAAAAACCAATTATTCATATAACACATGTTAGGGTATACAATTTTATTTTGTATCGTGACTTTAGTTTTTTTTTTTTTTTGTAAATGAAATAATTCACCCACAGTAGAGCTGGAACCCACAACCATAAGATTAAGAGCGTTGGGTTGTACCAACTGAGCTAGACAGGCTTGATTGTGACTTTGATTTTTTTGGGTAAGTGAATTTTTGATTAACTAAACAATAAAAAAAGTTAATTTTTAAGGTATTTTGACAGAATTCGTCAAATAAACTTTGTTGTTATTTTTTAAAAAAATTAGAACTTTAAAAGATTTTTTAAAAAATTAAGACAATATCATTATTTTTGACATAATATGTCAAAAAGGACTTTATTGTTATTTTTAAAAAAGGTTTGGAACCAAAAACCAATTATTCATATAACATATTAGGGTATACAATTTTATTTTGTAATGTGACTTTAATTTTTTTTTTTTTTTTTGTAAATGAAATAATTTGCCCCCGCGTTAATTTTGACCTAATATGTCAAAATTAACTTTATTGTTATTTTAAAACAAAAGTTTGTAACCAAAAATTAATTATTCATATAACATATTAGGGTATACAATTTTATTTTGTATTGTGACTTTACTTTCACTGTTATTTTTTTAAAAAAATTAGAACTAAAAAATTAATTATTCATATTAGGGTATAATACAATTTTATTTTGTATTGTAACTTTGTTATTTTTAAAAAAAGTTTAGAACTAAAAAAGTTTGTAATGGTATATGTTCAGTTTATATATATATATATATATATATATATATATATATATATATATATATATATATATTATATATATATATATGGAGAGGTTTTTCATAATAAAATTAGAAAATAGAATCCCAAAGAAATTTGATTAGGATTTTTTTTATTTGAATATTTAGGCAAAATAATATATATATAATTTGATTAGGATTTGTTTTAAACATTGTTTTAATATTTAATTTTTAGGAGATAAAATATAAATAAAATTTTAATTAGTTTGTGTCATGAATTAAGTAATTTTTAAATTTAAAAATATACATAGTATTTATTACTAGTCACAAGCAAGTAAATCAGTTTATAATTTAAATTTTTAATTTTTTTAATTATTAAATTTTGAGAAAAAAAAATATTAATATCATAACTAAAGGAATAAATTGAATATATCTACTTGCTATATAATTATTCCATCTCTATATGGGAATATATACTATATTTTTTTAATCTTTATCATTAATCTTGTTTTATTAGTTATAATATAATTTTAAAAAATATTAATATTTAAAATTCATATCGCAAAATTATATATTTTATTTGTTAAAATAATTTAATTTTACTCCACTTATTAAAAGACCTAATAAATCAATATTTGAATTTAAAAAAATAGAATTCAATTTTTTTTGGGATTCTGTTTCATAATTTTATTATAAATGGGGTATTTGATGATGTTTCTCCAGTTCTTGAGCAGCCGTTTTTAATTTAAAAATTTGTAAGCAGTGCGTAGCCTTTCTCTTTTCATAAAAATAACTATGAGAAATTGGCAGGATGGGCTTCCCAAGGATTTTGGTGCTTGAGTTAATCAAGCGGATCGACAAATTTGGGGATTATTTAAGATTTGAAGCAATTTGTAAATCATGGCAAGTTGCGGCAGACAATTTTAAATGGTCAAGGTTTCGCGAACAAATTCCATATTTGATACTAGGAGGAGAGGGAGAGGAGCGTGAATTTTACAGCATAACCGAGCAGGAAGTAGTAGCTAAAATTAAGGCAGGAGATGCCTTGAATCATTGGGATGGTTGTTGACAATAGGATTAGATGGAGATGGAGATGGAGATTTGACTTTGCTGAATCCAATTACTGGATTTAAAATTGAAATAGTACCGCAACAAATACTACCGCAAGATGTAGTTTGGGGATACTTAGGCAGCGAAATAAGACCCGAGACAGATATTACTAAGATGATCTTGTCGTCGAGACCTGACGAATCCTCAGATTTTACTTTGATAATTATCAAAGTGGGACATTTAAGGTTTTGGAGGCCAAGAGATTCTGACTGGAATTATATGCAGAGATATAACCAACCTATTTGTGATATCACATATTTCAATGATAAATTATATGCTATACAACGTAGAGGTATTATTTTGGAATTTGATCTTACTGGATCAAATCCAGGAGAACAGTGAATTGTTACCGACAACAAATTACTTGTCCAAACATTTGTTGATGTGTTTGAAATTTGGAGAATGGAATGGTTTATTTGTGAATTCTCCGGCGAACTATTAGTAATTTTTAAATATTACGAAGAGGAAGAGGAAGAGGGGGAAGAAGAATATATGGTTTATGTACGTTTTTATATGTATAAGGTTAATATATCATGAGGGAGATGGGAAGCGATACAGAGCTTGGGAAGCAAGTCTCTTTTCATTGGTCAGAACCAAACCAAGTTAATAGACACTTCTAAATTTGGTGAATTCAAAGCCAACTGTATTTATTACACTAGAAACACTTCGCGTTTTGAGTTTAATTACATACTTGAATCTGCGGTTTACAATTTAGAAACTAAAGAAACTGAATCAATTTATCAAGGAGACCACAATCCCGAATATTTACAACAATTCTCTCCAGCCTTCTGGTGTTTTTGCCCCCCAATTTAAATATTTTTAAATGTACGTGAGTTCAAAATTTCAATTTTTTTTAATTCATGTATGTATATTTAAATTTTGAGGTCAGAATTTCTTACAGTAAAAAAATAAAATTAATTATACAATAATAGTGGAAAAATAAAATTTATAAATTATTTATAATTTAAAATCATAGTTAAATAAAATTTGTGAAAGAGAATTTTTTTTAAATAATAGTTTTAAATAATTAATGTGGGTCTATTCATTTTTTTTTTGTTTGGGCTTTTATCTTTCACAAATCTTTTCAATTAGAGTTTTACCCTTTTGGTCCAAATAATTATTAGATAGAAGGAAAGTGTCATTGTCATTCTGAAGGAAATCATAGTATGTGCACGTGAGTGTACGTGTATATATATATATATATATATATATATATATGTATGTGTATGTATAATATTACGAATACAAGTTCTCTATCACAATCTTTCTCATGCACAAATTTCACTGCAAAAATATATTCTTTCGCACTCACGGTTTTATTCTCATAGTAATGGAGTAGATAAAATCAGTATATGCAAGAGATTTGATGACATTAATTCTAAAAAAAAAACTTTTGTAGAATTGTCTTCATACTATAAAACATTGTAACATTGGTCTTTGAGTTAAAAATTCCAAGGGTATTTAAATATTTTAATAATAAACAGATTGACATAGATAGTGCTCAAACTATAAATGTTTGGTAATATTGATTCCTAAATTAATTTTTTTTTTTGTGAAATTGATTCCCAAACTATAAAAAAAATGCTATATTGATCCTTTTGTTAAACAATTTTCGTTAAGTAAAAAAACTTCAAATGTATTTATATTATTACCCTATTTAAATATATTTAATTTATATACATATACCTTCAAATAATATTTTAATATGATTCTCACATATTTTTTCTCTATTTTTATTTTTTCTTCTTCTTCTTATTAAAGTTGTTTGATTTTTTAAAAAAAATTATCTATTTTTGTTATTGTTTGCCCCAACTAATTTTCTTCAAACTTTTTATTTGTTGAGAAATGAAAATAAAGAAAGTAGAAAGAAAAGAGAAGAAGGTAGAGGAAGAGAAATGAAAATGATATTATATGTATATATATTATATATTATTAAATATATTTAAATAACGTAGTCATTTAAATATGTTGAATTTTCAAGGAAATGACCAATCTTACACAATTTTAAAAATTTAGAGACCAATGTCACCAAACATCTATAGTTTGAAGACTATTTATGTCAATCTGCTTATTATTATTAACTAAATTTTTAACAGAATGACCAATATCACAAATATTTTATAGTTTGGGAACCAATCCACCAAAAAATATAATTTGCAAACCAATGCCACCAAACTTCTATAATTTGGGGACTATTTATACCAATTTGTCGTTAAAAGTCCTTTACTTTATCATTGGACTGTTTATGATAATTTTTTATAATAATATTTTTATAAAATTACAAATTTTTAATTTATAAAAACTATGTTAGAGTAGTTAAGAAAATGTACCTCAAATACTAACTGTTTTACTTATAGCTTCAATAGATTATGAGTTTAAGATATAATGTTTCAATTTTTTTTCCTAAGTATAGAGTGAATTTTCAATTCTTAAAATAATCTAAAAGAAATGTATAGTATAAAAGTAAACATTCAATTTTTTAAAATATTGAAGAAGTTAGATTGTTTCTCTCTCTAGAATAGAAACACTCCTCCATCTATCTAGAAGAGTTGTCTCCTTTTAGAATTGCTTCTAAAATTCTTCGTTCAAATCTACTATGAAAGACATTTTAGATCTAACTATTATTGGTTGATTACATTCATATCGCACTATTAATGCAAAAGCAATAAATGCAATACTTTCAACATTTTAGAATCTTGGACAGAATGTGATTTTGAAGATTATTGACAACAATACAGTCATAAGTACATTTAATCGAGCTACAGACAGATACAGAATCATGGAAGCAGATCCTTGGGCAGTCAAGTGGGCCCCTTTCAGCCTTCACCACTAGCCCACGAATCTTACTCTAGAAGAATTTTTTTCAACTATGCGATTATTGGGTCCAAATACACAACATTCCGCCAAATAAGATAAACTACAACAACACCTAGAAACTAAGTAACTTTCTCGAAACTTTCATTGGTATGGAGGATAATCATTTGTCATGAAAATCTCTCTGGGGCCTAAATTCGTGGACTATCCAAAAGCTAATCCAGAAGAAGCAGACTCTTGTCAAGACACCAACGACTTACCAGAGAAAATGGTTATGGACCAAATTCCATTGTCCGCAAAAGACAATTGAGTCCAGATCAAAAGTCCTACAAAAAATATAGACTGATCACTTCTTGTGATTTTGTCCAACATGCACTATCTCAACTGAATATTTTCTCCCAAATGAATCAGGTATCAAAGGAAGAACAATAAATCAACAATATGGAGGCTACTATTTAGGTGGAACAAGTTGCTATTACTTGTAGAAGATTGATACATGTAAAACGCTTAACTCGTAACTTAGAACTTCCCCAACCATTGTTGAAGTAGTGGACACAAAGGAAGGAAATTATAAAAAGGGGGCGGCAGGTGGCAACTTGCTCCCCCGCACATTATGATCGACTTATTCTGGAATTGCCGAGGCATTAGCCAACTTGCGGCAATTCGTCATCTTTGAGGAATCTTTTCTCTCATAGGTCAAAATTAATTTTTTTATCTGAAACAAAGTGTAATTGTTATAATAGAGCTTCTGGTACGGTTAAGCTAACTTATTTAATAGTATCTAGCATGAATTTTATTTTATTTTTTCAATCACTATTATTTATTTGTTAATATTCATTATATATATATATATATATATATATATATTAAAATTTATATAAATTAAAACCAAGAAATTGATGGAAAAAAAAAACACAAAATAACTTATATAATAAACAATTGAAAAATATTTGAAGATAAGAGAGAAAATAGAAGATAAAATAACATGAGATAGTGAAAAAAATAAAAGTTAAGACATATACCATTATTATGTTTTATCTTTAAAACTTTATTCTTTTTTTGTATAATTTTTAAAAATATGAATTCTTTTTAAGACATATAGAATCAATTAATTTTCAATCTTAAAACAAAAGGAATACACCAAGGTTTTTTTTATGGACTAATTACTTTCCATTACAAAACCATTTTATCACTATCATATCAAATAAATTTAGTTTTGACAAGCTCAGTCTCGAAATATATTTTTTTAATTTTTAAAATTTCATACCTTTTTTTAAAAAACAAGAATAAAGTTCTTTTTAACGATTCCGTCAAAATAATTAAAAATAATAATTTTTATTATTTAGTTAATAAAAAATGTCATCATAAATAAAAAGAAAGAAAAAAAAGAGAAGAAAAAAAAAACACAACAGCCGAAGAAGGAGAAAGAGAAGAAGAATAGAAAGAGTGGAAAGAAAATGAAATGATGTTGTTCACTTTCATGATATTCTTATTAGTTGGTGACCGAAGCCCATTCAACAGTGTCAATGGAAAAATATATGGTTAAAAATTATACTTTTGATTTAAAAAAATACAAAATAAGTTTAAGTTAAACTCCTAATTTACGTCCTGGAAACGGATTGAGAAGAAGGAAATAAAGTCATGGCAAGGATTAAGGCTGGCTTATGGAGAAGACTATATCAAATGAATTTTAATTTTAATTTTGTTTTATTTTAAGAATTTTAAATTTAAAATTTAAATGTTGGTTGCAAAAGATGTTGATTTTCATATTTGTTTGAATTGAAGCTCCAATTTAAATTTTCCCAAATTCTTCAATGACATTTTTATTTGTAGTTTTCAAAATTACAAATCTAACATTTGAATTTCCTTAAATCTCTCTTGTTTATTCTTTCTTTCTTCAATAGTTTTATTTTTTTTCTTCTCTGATAACATTTTTACACTTTTTTTAATTAACTAAACAATAAAATTGTCAAAAAAGACTTTATTATTATTTTTAAAAAAGTTATTTTTTTGGTTTCTTCTCTCATTACATTTTCTTTAATTATGTTGTTTAAAAAAACAAAACTGTGAGGCTCAAACCCACAACCACAAGGTTAAGAACTTTGCGCTCTACCAATTGAGCTAGACGAGCTTAATTGTAACTTGAGTCTTACATCTTTGAATTGTGACTTTGGTTTTTTTGGGTAATTGACTTTTTGATTAACTAAACAATAAAAACAGTTAATTTTTAAGGTATTTTGACAGAATTCGTCAAAAAAAACTTTATTGTTATTTTTTTAAAACAGTTTAGAACTTTAAAAGTTTAAAAAAAATTGGGACAAAACCGTTAATTTTGACATAATATGTCAAAAAGTACTTTATTGTTATTTTTTTTAAAAAAGTTTGGAACTAAAGACCAATTATTCATATAACATGTTAAGGTATACAATTTTATTTTATATTGTGACTTTAATTTTATTGTTATTTTAAAAAAAATTTGGAATAAAAACCAGTTATTCATATAACATATTAGGGTATACAATTTTATTTTGTATTGTGACTTTAGTTTTATTGTTATTTTAAAAAATTTGGAATCAAAAACCAGTTATTCATATAACATATTAGGGTATACAATTTTATTTTGTATTATGATTTTAGTTTTATTGTTATTTAAAAAAAAAGTTTGGAACCAAAAACCAATTATTCATATAACATATTTAGTGAAATAATTCGCCACTGTGGGGCTCAAACCCACGACAACAAGATTAAGAGTCTTGCGCTCTACCAACTGAGCTTGATTGTAACTTGAGTCTTACATCTTTGAATTGTGACTTTGAATTTTTTTGGGTAAGTGACTTTTTGATTAACTAAACAATAAAAACAATTAATTTTTAAGGTATTTTGACAGAATTCGTCAAAATAAACTTTATTGTTATTTTTTAAAAAAAGTTTACAACTTTAAAAGTAAAAAAGAAAAAATGGGACAAAACCATTAATTTTGACATAGTATGTCAAAAAGGACTTTATTGTTATTTTAAAAGAAAAAAGTTTGGAACTAAAAACCAATTATTCATATAACATATTAAATGAAATATTTCGTCCACCGTGGGCTCGAACCCACGACCACAATGTCAAAAGCATTGCGCTCTACCAACGAAGCTAGACAGGTTTGGTTGTAACTTGAGTCTTACATATTTGAATTGTGACTTTGGTTTTTTTTGGGTAAATGACTTTTTGATTAACTAAACAATAAAAATAATTAAATTTTAAGGTATTTTGACAGAATTCGTCAAAACAATCTTTATTGTTATTTTTTAAAAAAGTTAAAAAAAAGGGGACAAAACCATTAATTTTGACATAATATGTCAAAAAGGAATTTATTGTTATTTTTTTAAAAAAAGTTTGGAACCAAAAATTAATTATTAATATAACAGATTAAATGAAATAATTCACTCACCGTGGGGCTCGAACCCACGACCACTAGTTAAGAGCCTTGTGCTCTACCAACTAAACTAGACGGACTTGATTATGATTTAAGTCTTACCATCTTTCAATTATGACTTTGGTTTTGTTTTTGTAAGTGACTTTTTGATTAACTAAACCATAAAAACAGTTAATTTGTAAAGTATTTTGATAGAATTCGTCAAAAAAGACTTTATTGTTATTTTTAAAAGGGTAAACTATCCCAGATGCACTTCTTAAAGGTCAAAATCTAGCTTTTGCACCTCAAAATATTTTGTACATAGAATGCCCCTAACATTTCAAAATGTCTCACTACATGCACCTCTGTTAAGTCAAACCATTAGTGACTCAATTTTGCCGTTAATCAACATTTTTTCGTTATTTATTACTATTCCAGTTAGGGACATTTTTGTCCAATTTTTTTAATTTTTTTTTTTAATTTTTTTTCTTTCCTTATTCTTCCTCTTTTCTCTCTCTTCCTTCTTTCTCTCTTCATTAATTTAATTTTTTTATCTTTTTCTTCTTCCTTCTTTCTCTCTCCTTCTTCCTCCTCATTTCTCTCCCGATCTTTGTCTGCAAGAGTATTTATAAGGTGAGCGGGTTGCAGTGGGAACTGGGTTTTAGGTTTGAAGAAAAGAGAAAAGGACGAAGAAAGCTTTGAGCTTGATTTATAACTGAGGGGAGAAAGAAAAAGAGGAGAGGCGGTGGCAACGAGGTGGTGATTAGCTGGGCAGAAAAGGATGCGAAGGTTTGTTAAATGGGTCATGGTGGTTGCCATCCAAGGTTCAGGCTATGGCGGGGGGTTCTGTTACGATTGGGTTGAACTTCAAATTTGCAATTCAACCTATCGGGTCGGGTTTCAATTTCCCCCCTTTCCAACAGCAGGCTCGGATTTTGGTTTTGTTTTGTATATAAATACCCAACTTTTAAAAAATGAAATTAATTTATATTAATTTAGATTAAGTAAATTGAAATATTTTAACATCAATGCTGGAATAACCCAGTTGGTTAGAGTGAGTGGTCCTCCACGCTTCTAGCGTTTATTTATTTATTTTTTTAAAGAATTTTTCTATATGGATAACAAATAAGATAAGAAAATTTAGAGCCACACATAAATATATAAGAAATACAAAGATCGGGAGAGATATGAGGAGGAAGAAGGAGAGAGAAAGAAGCAGAGAGAGAAAAAAAATTAAATTAATGGAGAGAAAGAGAAGGAAGAGAGAGAAAAGAGGAAGAAGAAGGAAAAAAAATTTTAAATTTTTTTTAAAAATTTGGACAAAAATGCCCCTAACTGGAATAGTATTAAATAGTGAAAAAATGTTGACTAATGGCAAAATTGAGTCACTAATGGTTTGACTTAACAGAGGTGCATGTAGTGGGACGTTTTGAAACGTTAGGGGCATTCTATGTACAAAAAATCTTTGAGGTGCAAAAGCTGGATTTTGACCTTTAAGAGATGCATCTGGGATATTTTACCCTTTTTAAAAAAAAGGTTTGGAACCAAAAACCAATTATTCATATAACATATTAGGGTATACAATTTTATTTTGTGTTGTGACTTTAGTATTTTTCTTTTTTTTTTTGATAAATGAAATAATTCACCAACCTTGGGGCCAAACCCACAACCCCAAGGTTAAGAGCCTTACGCTCAACCCATTGATCTAGACAAGCTTGATTGTGATTTGAATCTTATATTTTTGAATTGTGACTTTGGTTTTTTTTGGGTAATTGACTTTTTGATTGGCTAAACAATAAAAACAATTAATTTTAATGTATTTTGACAGAATTCCTTTAAAAAAAACTTTATTGTTATTTTCTTAAAAAAATTTAGAACTTTAAAAGTTTTAAAAATATTGTGACAAAACCGTTAATTTTGACATAATATGTCAAAAAAGACTTTATTGCTATTTTAAAAAACAATTTGGAACCAAAATCCAATTATTCATATAACATATTAGGGTATACATTGTGACTTTAATTTTTTTTTTGGTAAATAAAATAATTCGGCCACCTTGGGGTTAAACCCACGACCCCAAAGTTAAGAGCGTTACGCTCTACCAATTGAGCCAGACGAGCTTGACTGTGACTTGAGTCTTACATTTTTGAATTGTTACTTTGGTTTTTTTGGTAAGTGATTTTTTGATTAACTAAACAATAAAAACAGTTAATTTTTGAGGTATTTTGATAGAATTCGTTAAAAAAACTTTATTGTTATTTTTAAAAAAAATTAGAACTTTAAAAGTTTTTAAAAAAATTGGGACAAAACCATTAATTTTGACATAATATGTGAAAAACAGACTTTATTGTTATTTTTAAAAAAAAGTTTGGAACCAAAAACCAATTATTCATATAACATATTAGGTTATACAATTCTATTTTATATTGTGACTTTAATTTTTTTCCTTCTTTTTGGTAAATCAAATAATTCGCCCACCATGGGGCTCGAACCCACGACTGGTTCAATAATGATATTGAAAGATATCATTATTCTAGATCTTCTTTTTGGCATTGATATTCTAGACTTGAAAGACTAGAATATCTTTCAAGTCTACTATGAAAGATATTCTAGATCTGACTATCAATAATGATCAGGAAAACCTAATAAATGCTCTGACTCTATTGTTGGTAAATTACGTTCACACTTGCACTATTAATGCCAAAGTAATAATCACAGTATTTGTATTTTTAACATCTTGGAATTTTGGACAAAATGTGGTTTTAAAAATAATTGACAATAATACAGTCACATGTACATTTAATCGAGTTAGAGACAAAAAAAGAATCATGGAAGCAGGTCCTTTGGCAGTCAATGGGGACCCTCTCAGCCTTCACCACTAGCCCACGAATCTTACTCCATAATAAATTCCTTTTCAACTATGTGATTATTGTGTCCAAATACACAATATTCCCATAAATAGGATGAACTACGACAACGCCCAAAAACTAGGTAATTATTTGACATGAAAATCTCTCTAGAGCCTGAATTCTTATATGTAATGGTATATGTTCAGTTTATATATATATATATATTATATATGGAGAGGTTTTCGCAATAAAATTAGAAAATAGAATCTCAAACTATATATATATTATTTTATTAGGATTTCTTTTAAACATTTTTTTAATATTTAATTTTTTAGGAGATAAAATATAAATAAAATTTTAATTAGTTTGGGTCATGAATTAAGTAATTTTTAAATTTAAAAATATACATAGTATTTATTACTAGGTCGTATGTTCTTATTCCGAGTCACAAGCAAGTAAATCAGTTTAAATTTAAAAAATTTAAATTTTTTTAATTATTAAATTTTGAGAAAAAAAAATATTAATATCATAACTAAAGGAATAAATTGAATATATCTACTTGCTATATAATTATTCCATCTCTATATGGGAATATATACTATATTTTTTTAATCTTTATCATTAATCTTGTTTTATTAGTTATAATATAATTTTAAAAAATATTAATATTTAAAATTCATATCGCAAAATTATATATTTTATTTGTTAAAATAATTTAATTTTACTCCACTTATTAAAAGACCTAATAAATCAATATTTAAATTTTTTAAAAAACATAATTCAATTTTTTCGGATTCTGTTTCATAATTTTATTATAAAAGGGGTATTTGATGATGTTTCTCCAGTTCCTGAGCAGCCGTTTTTATTTTAAAAGTTTCTAAGTAGTGCTAGCCTTTCTCTTTTCATATTTCACCAAATTAAAATAACTATGAGAAATTGGCAGGATGGGCTTCCCAATGATTTAGTGCTTGAGGTAATCAAGCGGATCGACAGATTTCACTTTGATAATTATGAAAGTGGGACACACTTAAGGTTTTGGAGGCCAGGAGATCCTGACTGAAATTGTATTCAGAGATATAATCGACCTATTTGTGATATCACATATTTCAACGATAAATTATATGTTATAGACAGTACAGGTTTTGTTTTGGAATTTGATCTTACTGGATCAAATTTAGGACAAGAGCGAATTGTTGCCAACAACGAATTACTTGTCCGAGCATTTATTGATGTGTATGAAATTTGGAGTACGGATTCGTTTATTTGTGAATTCTCCGGCGAACTATTAGTAATTTTTAAATATTACCAAGAGGGAGACGAAGAGGAAGAGGAGGAAGAGGAAGAAGAATCTTTACGTTTTTATATGTATAAGGTTAATATATCATGAGGGAGATGGGAAAAGATACAAAGCTTGGGAAGCAAGTCTCTTTTCATTGGTCAGAATCTGCTGTTTACAATTTAGAAACCAAAGAAACTGAATTAATTTATCAAGGAGACAATCCCGCATGTTTACAACCATTCTCTCCAGCCCTCTGGTGTTTTTGCCCCCCAATTTAAATAATTTTTTTAAATGTACGTGAGTTTAAAAATTCAAATTTTTTAATTCATGTATGTATATTTAAATTTTGAGGTCAGAATTTCTTACAGTAAAAAAATAAAATTAATTATACAATAATAGTGAAAAAATAAAATTTATAAATTATTTAGAATTTAAAATCATGAATAATTGGTGAGCTTGATCCCAAACAAATTTATCTTCGGCAAGTTGAGTCCCAAAATATTTTTTTAAACTTTTAAGGTCCCAAACTTTTTTTTAGAGAATAATAATGTCCTTCTTGACGGATTTTGTCAAAATTTCTAAAATTTTAACGGTTGTTTGCCTTTAGTTAATTAAAGACAAGGATAAAAAAGTTATTACATGTGAAAATAAATATTTAAACAAGGAATAAAAATGTCCTCACATTTAAAATTTAAAAAATAAAAAATCTATCAAAGGATATCAAAATCTTTCGTCAATCTTCTTCTTTCCTACAAAATTTTTATCCGTTTTTTATATCTTTGAATAAAGAAAAAAGAAAAAAATTGAGAAGAATAAGAGCGTCTTTGTAGAAAGAGAAAGAAAAATAAAAGAAGAGAAATTCTAATATGAATCTGAGTTTAAATTCTGGTTCATCCTCTTCTTATCCATAGATATTTAAATACTCCAAATATATTCATGATAAGGAATGCGAATACTTACTCAAACATCGATTCAAATGTCTTTGAATTTAACATTTCATTTTTGCTCCCACTTGAATTCATTTCTTGTCGTCTACAACAACTTTGATTTGTCAAATGAGTTTTAATGATTGAAGATTCACTGAGTATTTCAATATCACCACTGTCCTCTTTCTCTTGAAACAAAGTAACTTTATTTCTTTCCATTGGTTAAAATTTGATTTTTTTAAATCTATCTTTTTCTTTTTTTTTCTTTTTTCTTTCTATAAAGACCTCTTCTTCAATTACTTTTTTTTTCTTTTTCCTTTCTTCAAAGATGTTAGAAAAAGATAAAAATTTGTGTCAGAGAGAAGAAGAAGAAGATTAACCGGAGAAGAAGAAGATTGACGACGACTTTTGATATTCTCACTATTTTGATAATTTTTTATTTTTAAAATTTTAAATATAAGGACATTTTCAAAATAAAAATTAAAAAAATATGAGGACATTTTTATCTCTACGTTTAAATATTTTATTATTATTATTATTTTCTTTCTTTATTTTCACATCTAATGACTTTTTTATCCTTGTCTTTAATTAACTAAAGACAAACAACTGTTAAAATTTTAGAAATTTTGACAGAATCCGTCAAGAAGGACCTTATTATTCTTTACAAAAAAAAGTTTGGAACTTAAAAGTTAAAAAATATTTTGGGACTCAGCTTGCCAAAGATAAATTTGTTTGTGATCAAACTCACCAATTATTCTTAAAATCATAGTTAAATAAAATTTGTGAAAGAGATTTTTTTTTAAATAATAGTTTTAAAATAATTAATGTGGGTCTTTCACAAATCTTTTCACTTAGAGTTTTATCCTTTTGGTCCAAATAATTATTAGATATTAGGAAAGTGCCATTGTCATTCTGAAGGAAATTACCAAAATACCCATTCTCATGCACATGGAAGAAGTATGTGCACGTGAGTATATGCAAGTCTTTATCACAATCTTTCTCATGCACAAATTTCACTCCAAAAATATATTCTTTCACACTCACGTTTTATTCTCATAGTATTGGAGTAGATAAAATCAGTATATGCAAGAGATTTGATGACATTAGTTCTCAATTTGTTTTTTGTAGAAATGTCTCCATACTATAAAACATTGTGACATTGCTCTTTCAGTTAAAAATTTCAAGAGTATTTATGTTACTACACTATTTAAATATATTTAATAATAAACACATTGACATAGATAGTCTCCAAACTATAAATGTTTGGTAACATTGATTCTTAAATTAATATTTTTTTGTGAAATTGGTCCCCAAACTATAAAAAAATTGCTATATTGATCCTTCTGTTAAAAAATTTTTGTTAAGTAAAAAAAACTTCAAATGTATTTATGTTATTACCCTATTTAAATATATTTAATTTATATACATATACCTTCAAATAATATTTCAATATGATTCTCACATATTGTTTCTCTATTTTTATTTCTTCTTCTTATTCTTTTTGTTTGAATTTTTTTTTTAAAAAATTATCTATTTTTGTTATTGTTTGCACCAACTAATTTTCTTCAAACTTTTTATTTGTTGAGAAATGAAAATAACGAAAGTAGAAAGAAAAGAGAAGAAGGTAGAGGAAAAGAAATGAAAACGATATTATATGTATATATATTATATATTATTAAATATATTTAAATAGCCTAGTCATTTAAATATGTTGAATTTTCAAGGAAATGATCAATCTCACAAATGTTTAAAAATTTAGAGACCAATGTCACCAAATATCTATAGTTTGAGGACTATTTATGTCAATATGTTTATTATTATTAACGGAATTTTTAACAGAATGACCAATGTCGCAACTTTTTTATAGTTTGGGAACCAATCCACCAAAAATATAATTTGCAAACCAATGTCACCAAACTTCTATAATTTGGGGACTATTTATACCAATTTACCGTTAAAAGTCCTTTACTTTATCATTGGACTGTTTATGATAATTTTTTATAATACTTTTTTTATAAAATTACAATTTTTTATTTATAAAAACTATGTTAGAGTAGTTAAGAAAGATTACCTCAAATACTAACTGTTTTACTTATAGCTTCAATAGATTATGAGTTTAAGATATAATGTCTCAATTTGTTTCCCTAAGTATAGAGTGAATATTCAATTCTTAAAATAATCTAAAATAAATGTATAGTATAAAAAGTAAACATTCAATTTTTTAAAATATTGAAGAAGTTAGATTGTTTTCTCTCTAGAATAGAAACACTCCTCCATCTATCTAGAAGAGTTGTCTCCTTTTAGAATTGCTTCTAAAATTCTTCGTTCAAATCTACTATGAAAGATATTCTAGATCTAACTATTGTTGGTCGACTACATTCATATCACACTATTAATGCAAAAGCAATAAATGCAATACTTTCAACATTTTAGAATCTTGGACAAAATGTGATTTTGAAGATTATTGACAACAATACAGTCACAAGTACATTTAATCGAGCTACAAACAGATACAGAATCATGGAAGCAGATCCTTGGGCAGTCAAGAGGGCCCCTCTCAGCCTTCACCACTAGCCCACGAATCTTACTCTAGAAGAATTTTTTTTTCAACTATCCGATTATTGGGTCCAAATACACAACATTCCGCCAAATAAGATGAACTACAACAACGCCTAGAAACTAGGTAACTTTCTCGAAACTATCATTGATATGGAGGATAATCATTTGACATGAAAATCTCTCTGGGCCCTAAATTCGTGGACTATCCAAAAGCTAATCCAGAAGAAGCAGACTCTTGTCAAGACACCAACGACTTACCAGAGAAAATGGTTATGGACCAAATTCCATTATCCGCAAAAGACAACTGAGTCCAGATCAAAAGTCCTACAAAAAATATAGACTGATCACTTCTCGTGATTTTGTCCAACATGCACTATCTCAACTGAATATTTTCTCCCAAATGAATCAGGTATCAAAGGAAGAACAATAAAACAACAATATGGAGGCTACTATTTAGGTGGAACAAGTTGCTATTACTTGTAGAAGATTGATACATGTAAAACGCCTAACTCGTAACTTGAGAACTTCCCCAACCATTGTTGAAGTAGTGGACACAAAGGAAGGAAATTATAAAAAGGGGGCGGCAGGTGGCAACTTGCTCCCTCGCACATTATGATCGACTTATTCTGGAATTGCCGAGGCATTAGCCAACTTGCGGCAATTCGTCATCTCTGAGGAATCTTTCCTCTCATAGGTCAAAATTAATTTTTTTATCTGAAACAAAGTGTAATTGTTGTAATAGAGCTTCTCGTACGGTTAAGCTAACTTATTTAATAGTATCTAGCATGAATTTTATTTTATTTTAATAGTATATATGTATTAAAATTTATATAAATTAAAACCAAGAAATTGATGGAAAAAAATACAAAATAACTTATATAATAAACAATTGAAAAATATTTGAAGATAAGAGAGAAAAAAGAAGATAAAATAACATGAGATAGTGAAAAAAAATAAGTTAAGACATATACCATTATTATGTTTTATCTTTAAAACTTTATTCTTTTTTTTGTATAATTTTTAAAAATATTAATTGTTTTTAAGACATATAGAATCAATTAATTTTCAATCTTAAAACAAAAGGAATACACCAAGGTTTTTTTTATGGACTAATTAATTTTCATTACAAAACCATTTTATCACTATCATATCAAATAAATTTAGTTTTGGCAAGCTCAGTCTCAAAATATATATTTTTTAATTTTTAAAATCTCATACCTTTTTTTTAAAACAAGAATAAAGTTCTTTTTAACGATTCCGTCAAAATAATTAAAAAATAATTTTTATTATTTAGTTAATTAAAAAAATATCATCATAAATAAAAAGAAAGAAAAAAAAAGAGAAGAAAAAAAAAACACAACAACCCGAAGTAGGAGAAAGAGAAGAAGAATCTAAAGAGTGGGAAAGAAAATGAAATGACTGTTGTTCACTTTCATGATATTCTTGTTAGCTGGTGACCACTAGGTAAGAACTTTGCACTCTACCAATTGAGCTAGACGAGCTTAATTGTAATTTGAGTATTACATCTTTGAATTGTGACTTTGGTTTTTTTTGGGTAATTGACTTTTTGATTAACTAAACAATAAAAACAGTTAATTTTTAAGGTATTTTGACAGAATTAGTAAAAAAAAACTTTATTGTTATTTTTTTAAAAACTTTAGAACTTTAAAAGTTTAAAAAAAAATTGGGACAAAACCATTAATTTTGACATAATATGTCAAAAAGGACTTTATTGTTATTTTAAAAAAAAGTTTGGAACTAAAAAACCAATTATTCATATAACATGTTAAGGTATACAATTTTATTTTATATTGTGACTTTAATTTTATTGTTATTTTAAAAAATTTGGAATAAAAACCAGTTATTCATATAACATATTAGGGTATACAATTTTATTTTGTATTGTGACTTTAGTTTTATTGTTATTATAAAACAATTTGGAATCAAAAACCAATTATTCATATAGCATATTAGGGTATACAATTTTATTTTGTATTGTGACTTTAGTTTTATTGTTATTTTTTAAAAAAAGTTTAGAACCAAAAACCAATTATTCATATAACATATTTAGTGAAATAATTTGCCATTGTGGGGCTCAAACCCACTGACAACAAGATTAAGAGCCTTGCACTCTACCAACTGAGCTAGATGAGCTTGATTGTAACTTGAGTCTTACATCTTTGAATTGTGACTTTGATTTTTTTTGGGTAAGTGACTTTTTGATTAACTAAACAACAAAAACAATTAATTTTTAAGGTATTTTGACAGAATTCGTCAAAACAAACTTTATTGTTATTTTTTAAAAAAATTTACAACTTTAAAAGTAAAAAACAAAATGAGACAAAACCATTAATTTTGACATAATATGTCAAAAAGGACTTTATTGTTATTTTAAAAGAAAAATGTTTGGAACTAAAAACCAATTATTCATTTAACATATTAAATGAAATAATTTGCCCACCGTGGGCTCGAACCCACAACCACAATGTTAAGAGCCTTGCGCTCTACCAACGGAGCTAGACAAGCTTGGTTGTAACTTGAGTCTTTACATCTTTGAATTGTGACTTTGGTTTTTTTTTTTTTGTGTAAATGACTTTTTGATTAACTAAACAATAAAAATAATTAAATTTTAAGGTATTTTGACAGAATTCGTCAGAATAAACTTTATTGTTATTTTTTAAAAAAAAATTTAAAACTTTAAAAGTAAAAAAAAAAAAAAGGACAAAACCATTAATTTTGACATAATATGTCAAAAAGGACTTTATTGTTATTTTTTAAAAAAAGTTTGGAACAAACTAAAAAATCAATTATTCATATAACATATTAAATGAAATAATTCACCCACCGTAGGGCTCGAACCCACAACCACAAGGTTAAGAGCCTTGCGCTCTACCAACTGAGCTAGACGAGCCAAATTGTGACTTAAGTCTTACATCTTTGAATTATGGCTTTGGTTTTTTTTGTAAGTGACTTTTTGATTAACTAAACCATAAAAACAGTTAATTTTTAAAGTATTTTGACAGAATTCGTCAAAAAAACTTTATTGTTATTTTTTTAAAAAAAATTTAGAACTTTAAAAGTTTTTAAAAAATTTGGGACAAAACCATTAATTTTGACATAATATGTCAAAAAAGACTTTATTGTTATTTTTTTAAAAAAGGTTTGGAACCAAAAACTAATTATTCATATAACATATTAGGGCATACAATTTTATTTTGTATTGTGACTATAGTATTTTTTTTTTTTTTGATAAATGAAATAATTCGCCCACCATGGGGTTAAACCCACAAAGCCCAAGGTTAAGAGCCTTACGCTCTACCAATTGATCTAGACAAGTTTGATTGTGATTTGAATCTTATATTTTTGAATTGTGACTCTGGTTTTTTTTGGGTAATTGATTTTTTGATTGACTAAACAATAAAAACAATTAATTTTTAAGGTATTTTGACAGAATTGGTTAAAAAAACTTTATTGTTATTTTCTTAAAACAATTTAGAACTTTAAAAGTTTTAAAAAAATTGTGACAAAACCGTTAATTTTGACATAATATGTCAAAAAAGACTTTATTGCTATTTTTTAAAAAACTTTGGAACCAAAATCCAATTATTCATATAACATATTAGGGTATACATTGTGACTTTAGTTTTTTTTGGTAAATAAAATTATTCGGCCACCTTGGGGTTAAACCCACAACCCCAAAGTTAAGAGCGTTACGCTCTACCAACTGAGCCAGACGAGCTTGATTGTGACTTGAGTCTTACATTTTTGAATTGTTACTTTGGTTTTTTTGGGTAAGTGACTTTTTGATTAACTAAACAATAAAAACATTTAATTTTTAAGGTATTTTGACAGAATTCGTTAAAAAAACTTTTTTGTTATTTTTTTAAAAAATTTAGAACTTTAAAAGTTTTAAAAAAATTGGGACAAAACCATTAATTTTGACATAATATGTCAAAAACAGACTTTATTGTTATTTTAAAAAAAAGTTTGAAACCAAAAACCAATTATTCATATAATGAATTTTCTTTTTGGTAAATGAAATAATTTGCCCACCGTGGGGCTTGATTGTAACTTGAGTCTTACATTTTTAGATTTTTTGAATTGTTATTAAATAGGAATTAAAAGTCCTTTAGTTCATTGTTGGACTGTTTATGATAATTTTATTTTTATAAAATTACAAATTTTTAGTTTATAAAAATTATGACTTTGAGAGATGATGAGTTTAAGACATTGTGTCTCAAAATGTTTTTCTAAGTATAGAGTGAATATTCAATTCTTAAAATAATCTAAAATAAATGTATAATATAAAAAGTAAACATTCAAATTTTTAAAATAATGAAGAAGTTAGGTTGTTTCTCTCTAGAGTAGAAACACTCTTCCATCTCTCTAGAAGAGTTGTCTCCTTTTAGAATTTCATCTAAAGTTTTTTGTTCAAGTCTACTATGAAAGATATTTTAGATTTGACTATCAATAATGATCAGAAAAACCTAATAATAAATGCTCTGACTATTGTTGGTAGATTACATTCATATTGCACTATTAATGCAAAAGTAATAATTACAGTATTTTTAACATCTTGGAATTTTGGACAAAATGTAGTTTTAAAAATTGTTGACAATAATACAGTCAGATGTAGGTTTAATCGAGTTACAGACAAAAAAAGATTCATGGAAATAGGTCCTTGGGCAGTCAATGGGACGCTCTCAGCCTTCACCACTAGCCCACGAATCTTACTCTAGAAGAAATGTTTTTTTAACTATGTGATTATTGTGTCCAAATACACAACATTCCCATAAATAGGATGAACTACGACAACGCTCAAAAACTAGGTAATCATTTGACATGAAAATCTATCTAGGGCATGAATTCTTATATGCAATGGTATATGTTCAGTTTATATATATAAATGGAAAGCTTTTTCATAATAAAATTAGAAAAATAGAATCCCAAAGAAATTTGATTAGGATTTTTTTTATTTGAATATTTAGGCAAAATAATATATATATATATATATAATTTGATTAGGATTTCTTTTAAACATTGTTTTAATATTTAATCTTTTAGCAGTTAAACTATAAATAAAATTTTAATTAATTTGGGTCATGAATTAAGTAATTTTTAAATTTAAAAATATACATAGTATTTATTACTAGGTCGTATGTTTTTATTCCAAGTCACAAGCAAGTAAATTAGTTTAAAATTTAAAATTTTAATTTTTTTAATTATTAAATTTTGAGAAAAAAATATATTATTATCATAACTAAAGGAATAAATTGAATATATCTACTTGCTATATAATTATTCCATCTCTATATGGCAATATATACTATATTTTTTTAATCTTTATCATTAATCTTGTTTTATTAGTTATAATATAATTTTAAAAAATATTAATATTTAAAATTCATATCGCAAAATTATATATTTTATTTGTTAAAATAATTTAATTTTACTCCACTTATTAAAAGACCTAATAAATCAATATTTAAATTAAAAAAAAACAGAATTCAATTTTTTTTCGAATTCTGTTTCATAATTTTATTATAAAAGGGGTATTTGATGATGTTTCTCCAGTTCCTGAGCAGCCGTTTTTATTTTAAAAGTTTCTAAGCAGTGCGTAACCTTTCTCTTTTCATATTTCACCAAATTAAAATAACTATGAGAAATTGGCAGGATGGGCTTCCCAATGATTTAGTGCTTGAGGTAATCAAGCGAATGGACAAATTTGGGGATTATTTAAAGCTTGAAGCAATTTGTAAATCATGGCAAGTTGCGGCAGACAATTTTGAATGGTCAAAGTTTCGTGAACATATTCCATATTTGATACTGGAAGGAGATGGAGAGGAGTGTCAATTTTACAACATAACAGAGCAGGAGGTAGTCGCTAAAATTAAGCGACCATGTTTCAAAGGGAGGAGATGCCTTGAATCATTGGGATGGTTGTTAACAGTAGGATTAGATGGAGATTTGACTTTGCTGAATCCGATTTGAAATTGAAATACTACCACAACAAAATTTTGACTTTCCTGAATCCAATTACTGGATTTAAAATTGAATTACTACAGCAAAAGGAAGAGGAAGTTTGGGAATACTTAGGCAACGATATAAGACCCGCGACATATATTACTAAGATGATCTTGTCGTCGAGACCTGACGAATCTTCAGATTTCACTTTGATAATTATCAAAGTGGGACATTTAAGGTTTTGGAGGCCAGGAGATCCTGACTGGAATTGTATTCAGAGATATAATCGACCTATTTGTGATATCACATATTTCAATGATAAATTATATGCTATAGAACGTAGAGGTGTTGTTTTGGAATTTGATCTTATCGGATCAAATCCAGGACAAGAGCGAATTGTTGCCAACAACAACGAATTAATTGTCCGACCATTTTTTGATGTGTTTGAAATTTGGAGAATGGATTTGTTTATTTGTGAATTCTCCGGCGAACTATTAGTAATTTTTAAATATTACCAAGAGGGAGACGAAGAGGAAGGGGAGGAAGAAGAATATATAGTTTCTTTACGTTTTTATATGTATAAGGTTAATATATCATCAGGGAGATGAGAAAAGATACAAAGCTTGGGAAGCAAGTCTCTTTTCATTGGTCAAACCAAACCAAGTTAATATGCACTTCTAAATTGGGTGAATTCAAAGTCAACTGTATTTATCACACTAGAAACACTTCGCATTTTGAGTTTAATAACTTACTTGAATGTGGGGTTTACAATATAGAAAAAAAAAAAAACTGAATCAATTTATCAAGGAGACAATCCCGCATGTTTATAACCATTCTCTCCAGCCCTCTGGTGTTTTTGCCCCACAATTTAAATAATTTTTTTAAATGTACAATAATTCAATTTTTTTTATTTCATGTATGTATATTTAAATTTTGATGTCAGAATTTCTTACAGTAAAAAAAATAAAATTAATTATACAATAATAGTAGAAAAATAAAATTTATAAATTATTTAGAATTTAAAATCATAGTTAAATAAAATTTGTGAAAGAGATTTTTTTTAAAAAATAATAGTTTTAAAATAATTAATGTGGGTCTTTCACAAATCTTTTCAATTTGAGTTTTACCCTTTTGGTCCAAATAATTATTAGATATTAGGAAAGTGTCATTGTCATTATGAAGGAAATTACCAAAATACCCATTCTCATGCACATGGAAGAAGTATGTGCACGTGAGTATATCCAAGGTCTTTATCACAATCTTTCTCATGCACAAATTTCACTCCAAAAATATATTCTTTCGCATTCACGGTTTTATTCTCATAGTAATGGAGTAGATAGAATCAGTATATGCAGGAGATTTGATGACATTAATTCTCAAAAACGTTTTTTTTTTGTAGAATTGTCTCCATACTATAAAAAATTGTGACATTGGTCTTTCGGTTAAAAATTTCAAGAGTATTTATGTTATTACACTATTTAAATATATTTAATAATAAACACATTGACATAGATATAAATGTTTGGTAACATTGATTCCTAAATTATATTTTTTTTGTGAAATTGGTCCTCAAACTATAAAAAAATTGCTATATTGATCCTTTTGTTTAAAAATTTTCCTTAAGTAAAAAAAACTTCAAATGTATTTATGTTATTACCTTATTTAAATATATTTAATTTATATAGATATACCTTCAAATAATATTTCAATACCATTCTCACATATTTTTTCTCTATTTTTATCTTTTCTTCTTCTTATTATTATTTTTGTTTAAATTTAAAAAAATTATCTAATTTTTTATTGTTTGCACCAACTAATTTTCTTCAAACTTTTTATCTGTTGAGAAATGAAAATAAAGAAAGTAGAAAGAAAAGAGAAGAAGGTAGAGGAAGAGAAATGAAAATGATATTATATGTATATATATTATATATTATTAAATATATTTAAATAGCGTAGTCATTTAAATATGTTGAATTTTCAAGGAAATGATCAATCTCACAAATTTTAAAAAATTTAGAGACTAATGTCACCAAACATATAGTTTGAGGACTATTTATGTCAATGTGCTTATTATTATTAACGGAATTTTTAACAGAATGCCCAATGCCACAACTTTTTTATAGTTTGGGAACCAATCCACGAAAAAATATAATTTCTAAACTAATGTCACCAAACTTTTATAATTTGGGGACAATTTATACCAATTTGCGGTTAAAAGTCCTTTACTTTATCATTGGACTGTTTATGATAATTTTTTATAATATATTTTTTTTAAATTACAATTTTTTAATTTATAAAAACTGTGTTAGAGTAGTTAAGAAAGTGTAGCTCAAATACTAATTGTTTTATTTATAGCTTCAATAGATTATGAGTTTAAGATATAATGTCTCAATTTTTCCCCAAGTATAGAGTGAATATTCAATTCTTAAAATAATCTAAAAGAAATGTATAGTATAAAAAGTAAACATTCAATTTTTTAAAATAATGAAGAAGTTAGATTGTTTCTCTCTCTAGAATAGAAACACTCCTCCATCTATCTAGAAGAGTTGTCTCCTTTTAGAATTGCTTCTAAAATTCTTCGTTCAAATCCACTATGAAAGATATTTTAGATCTAACTATTGTTGGTCGATTACATTCATATCACACTATTAATGCAAAAGCAATAAATGCAATACTTTCAACATTTTAGAATATTGGACATAATGTGATTTTGAAGATTATTGACAACAATATAGTCACAAGTACATTTAATTGAGTTACAGACAGATACAGAATCATGGAAGCAGATCCTTGGGCAGTCAAGTGGGCCCCTCTCAGCCTTCACCACTAGCCCACGAATCTTACTCTAGAAGAATTGTTTTTTTTTCAACTATGCGATAATTAGGTCCAAATACACAGCATTCCGCCAAATAAGATGAACTACAACAACGCCTAGAAACTAGGTAACTTTCTTGAAACTTTCATTGATATGGAGGAAAATCATTTAACATGAAAATCTCTCTGGGGCCTAAATTCGTGGACTATCCAAAAGCTAATCCAGAAGAAGCAGACTCTTGTCAAGACACCAACGACTTACCAGAGAAAATGGTTATGGACCAAATTCCATTGTCTGCAAAAGACAACTGAGTCCAGATCAAAAGTCCTACAAAAAATATAGACTGATCACTTCTCATGATTTTGTCCAACATGCACTATCTGAACTGAATATTTTCTCCCAAATAAATCAGGTATCAAAGGAAGAACAATAAAACAACAATATGGAGGCTACTATTTAGGTGGAACAAGTTGCTATTACTTGTAGAAGATTGATACATGTAAAACGCCTAACTCGTAACTTGAGAACTTCCCCAACCATTGTTGAAGTAGTGGACACAAAGGAAGGAAATTATGAAAAGGGGGCGGCAGGTGGCAACTTGCTCCCCCGCACATTATGATCAACTTATTCTGGAATTGCCGAGGCATTAGCCAACTTGCGACAATTCGTCATCTTCGAGGAATCTTTCCTCTCAGGTCAGAATTAATGTTTTTATTTGAAACAAAGTGTAATTGTTGTAATAGAGCTTCTTGTACGGTTAAGCTAACTTATTTAATAGTATCTATCATGAATTTTATTTTATTTTTTCAATCACTATTATTTATTTGCTATATATTCATTATATATATATATATATATATATATATATATATATAATTATATAATATTAAAATTTATATAAATTAAAACCAAGAAATTGATGGAAAAAACACAAAATGACTTATATAATAAACAATTGAAAAATATTTGAAGATAAGAGAGAAAAAAGAAGATATAATAACATGAGATAGTGAAAAAAATAAAAGTTAAGACATATACCATTATTATGTTTTATCTTTAAAACTTTATTCTTTTTTTTGTATAATTTTTAAAAATATGAATTCTTTTTAAGACATATAGAATCAATTAATTTTAAATCTTAAAACAAAAGGAATACACCAAGGTTTTTTTTATGGACTAATTAATTTCCATTACAAAACCATTTTATCACTATCATGTCAAATAAATTTAGTTTTGGTAAGCTCAGTCTCAAAATATATTTTTTTTAATTTTTAAAATCTCATACCTTTTTTTAAAACAAGAATAAAGTTCTTTTTAACGATTCCGTCAAAATAATTAAAAAATAATAATTTTTATTATTTAGTTAATTAAAAAAAGTCATCATAAATAAAAAGAAAAAAAAAGAGAAGAAAAAAACACAACAGGCGAAGAAGGAGAAAGAGAAGAAGAATTTAAAGAGTGGGAAAGAAAATGAAATGACTGTTGTTCACTTTCATGATATTCTTGTTAGCCAGTGACCGAAGCCCATTGAACAGTGTCAATGGAAAAATGTATGATTAAAAATTATACTTTTGATTTTAAAAAAATACAAAATAAGTTTCAGTTAAACTCCTAATTTACGTCTTGGAAACGGATAGAGAAGAAGGAAATAAAGTCATGGCAAGGATTAAGGCTGGCTCATGCAGAAGTCTATATCAAATGAATTTTAATTTTAATTTTGTTTTATTTTAAGAATTTTAAATTTAAAATTTGGGTAAACTATCCAGATGCACCTCTTAAATGTCAAAATTAACTTTTGCACCTCAAAGATTTTTGTACATAAAGTGTCATTAACGTTTCAAAACATCCACTACATGCACTTCTGTTAAGTCAAACCGTTAAGTTTTTAATTTTACCGTTAGTCAACTTTTTTTCACTATTTGCCACTGTTCCAGTCAGGGGCATTTTTGTCTAATGTTTTTAAAAAAATGTTTTAAAATTTTTTTTAAAATTCTTTTCTCTCTCCTTCTTCTTCCTTTTTTCTCTCTCTTCCTTCTTTCTCTCTCCATTAATTTAATTTTTTTTCTCTCTCTTCCTCTTTTCTCTCTCTTTTTTCTTCTTCCTTTTTCTATTTTCCTTCTTCTCCTCCTTCTTCTCCTCATTATCCGCAAGAACTACAATTAGTCAAAAGTTCAGTCATAAATTAAACTTCTCAACTTTCACATCTATTAGAAAATTACCCCCTCCTTGAAATATATAAAGATGGAGTTCTGGTGCTGTTGGTGAATATATATCAAATATGCATTCACAAGAAATGAAGCAACAAAACAACACGGATAATTATGTTTTAAATTTACAATTATCCATTTTAGCATTTCAGGATTAATTTCTTCTGAGAATGAAAAGATAAACGTTTCAAAGCAATCTATCCTTAAGAATTTGAACAGTGATGGTCCTCGAGTCTATGAAAGTCAAATTAGCAAGGGACTTATTTTGTAAATATCAAAGAACCCAAAGGGTCAATACGAATTATCCGCTTGCTACCATTCTCTAAGTTCTCATCTTGGAAAACCCTAAAGACACAAATACAGGAATACCCAATAAGAATGTCGGTTATGCAGAGTATCTGAGATCATGAAAAACACAACGTGGGTGCAAAGAATCCATGCCTTAACCCACATCTTGACCACTCCCACAAACACGCTGAGCCTTGATTCCCAGTTCTTCATTTCTACACAAGTTCCCTGCTACATTAACTGGGATTACCCACCGATTCTCTGCAAGGAAGGTAACAACACCTTTCCACCTCTGCTTCTGAAATGGGCTTTCTCACAATTCCTCGAAAGGGCTTTAAGATTAGGTCTATCCATGACTTCTTGGAGGTCTAAGTGCCCCGTATCACGTACCCCCACCATTGATACTAGCTAAAGGAGTGGAGGAAGCTCAGTGGGGCGAAGAAGAGAAGAGAGAGAAAAAAAATTAAATTAATGGAGAGAGAAAGAAGGAAGAGAGAGAAAAGAGGAAGAAGAAGGAGAGAGAAAAAAAAATTTAAAAAAAAATTGGACAAAAATGTCCCTGATTGGAACAGTGGCAAATAGTCAAAAAAGGTGACTAACGGCAAAATTAAAGACTTAACGTTTGACTTAACAGAAGTGCATATAGTGGGACATTTTGAAACGTTAATGACACTCTATGTACAAAAAATCTTTGAGGTGCAAAAGCTGGATTTTGACATTTAAGAGGTGCATCCGAGGTGCAAAAGATGTTGATTTTCATATTTGTTTGAATTGAAGCTCCAATTTAAATTCTCCCAAATTCTTCAATGACATTTTTATTTGTAGTTTTCAAAATTACAAATCTAACATTTGAATTTCCTTAAATCTCTCTTGTTTATTCTCTTTCTTCAATAGTTTTATTTTTTTTTCTTCTCTGATAACATTTTTTACACTTTCTTTAATTAACTAAACAATAAAATTGTCAAAAAAGACTTTATTATTATTTTTTAAAAAGTTATTTTTTTGGTTTCTTCTCTCATTACATTTTTACACTTTCTTTAATTATGTTGTTTAAAAAAACTTTGCTCTCTACCAATTGAGCTAGACGAGTTTAATTGTAACTTGAGTCTTACATCTTTGAATTGTGACTTTGGTTTTTTTTGGGTAATTGTCTTTTTGCTTAACTAAACAATAAAAACAGTTAATTTTTAAGGTATTTTGACAGAATTCATCAAAAAAACTTTATTGTTATTTTTTAAAAAAAGTTTAGAACTTTAAAAGTTTAAAAAAAATTGGGACAAAATCGTTAATTTTGACATAATATGTCAAAAAAGGACTTTATTGTTATTTTTAAAAAAAGTTTGGAACTAAAAACCAATTATTCATATAACATGTTGAGGTATACAATTTTATTTTATATTGTGGCTTTAGTTTTATTGTTATTTTAAAATAATTTGGAATAAAAACCAGTTATTCATATAACATATTAGGGTATACAATTTTATTTTGTATTGTGACTTTAGTTTTATTGTTCTTAAAACAAAAAGTTTGGAATCAAAAACCAATTATTCATATAACATATTTAGTGAAATAATTTGCCACTGTGGGGATCAACCCCACGACAACAAGATTAAGAGCCTTGCACTCTACCAACTGAGCTAGATGAGCTTGATTGTAACTTGAGTCTTACATCTTTGAATTGTGACTTTGATTTTTTTTGGTAAGAAACTTTTTGATTAACTAAACAATAAAAACAATTAATTTTTAAGGTATTTTGACAGAATTCGTCAAAACAAACTTTATTATTATTTTTTAAAAAAGTTTAGAACTTTAAAAGTTAAAAAAAAGGGACAAAACCATTAATTTTGACATAATATGTCAAAAAGGACTTTATTGTTATTTTAAAAGAAAACAATTTGGAACAAAAAACCAATTATTCATATAACATATTAAATGAAATAATTTGCCCACCATGGGCTCGAACACACGACCACAATGTTAAAAGTCTTGCGCTCTACCAACTAAGCTAGACATGCTTGATTGTAATTTGAGTCTTACATCTTTGAATTGTGACTTTGGTTTTTTTTTTGTAAGTGGCTTTTTGATTAACTAAACAATAAAAACAATTAATTTTTAAGGTATTTTGACAGAATTTGTCAAAACAAACTTTATTGCTATTTTTAACGTGGTGCTCAAACCCACGGCCACAAGGTTAAGAGCCTTGCGCTCTACCAACTGAGCTAGACGGGCTTAATTGTGATTTGATTCTTACATCTTTGAATTGTGACTTTGGTTTTTTTTTCGGTAAATGACTTTTTGATTAACTAAACAATAAAAATAATTAAATTTTAAGGTATTTTGACAAAATTCGTCAAAACAAACTTTATTGTTTTTTTAAAAAAAAGTTTAGAACTTTAAAAGTTAAAAAAAAATGGCACAAAACCATTAATTTTGACATAATATGTCAAAAAGGACTTTATTGTTATTTTTTAAAAAAAAGTTTGGAACCAAAAATCATTTATTCATATAACATATTAAATGAAATAATTCGCCCACCGTGGGGCTCGAACCACGACCAAGAGCCTTGCGCTCTACCAACTGAGCTAGACGAGCTTGATTGTGACTTGAGTCTTACATATCTGAATTGTGACTTTGGTTTTTTTTGGTAAGTGACTTTTTGATTAACTAAACCATAAAAACAGTTAATTTTTTAAGTATTTTGACAGAATTCGTCAAAAAAGCTTTATTGTTATTTTTTAAAAAAAATTTAGAACTTTAATAGTTTTTAAAAAATTTGGGACAAAACCATTAATTTTGACATAATATGTCAAAAAAGACTTTATTGTTATTTTTTTAAAAAACCAAAAACCAATTATTCATATAACATATTAGGGTATACAATTTTATTTTGTATTGTGACTTTAATATTTTTTTCTTTTTTTGATAAATGAAATAATTCGTCCACCTTGGGGTTCAAACCCACAACACGAAGGTTAAGAGCGTTACACTCTACCAATTGATCTAGACGAGCTTGATTGTGACTTGAATCTTATATTTTTGAATTGTGACTTTAGTTTTGTTTGGGTAATTGACTTTTTGATTGGCTAAACAATAAAAACAGTTAATTTTTAAGGTATTTTGAAAAATTTATTGTTATTTTTTAAAAAAATTTAGAACTTTAAAAGTTTTAAAAAAAATTGGGACAAAACCGTTAATTTTGACATAATATGTCAAAAAAGACTTTATTGCTATTTTAAAAAACAATTTGGAACCAAAATCCAATTATTCATATAACATATTAGGGTATACATTCCGACTTTAGTTTTTTTTTTTGGTAACTAAAATAATTCGGCCACCTTGGCCGGTTAAACCCACGACCCCAAAGTTAAGAGCGTTACGCTCTACCAACTGAGCCAGACGAGCTTGATTGTTACTTTGGTTTTTTTGGGTAAGTGACTTTTTGATTAACTAAACAATAAAAACAGTTAATTTTTAAGGTATTTTGACAGAACTCGTTAAAAAAACTTTATTGTTATTTTTAAAAAAATTTAGAACTTTAAAAGTTTTAAAAAATATATTGGGACAAAACCATTAATTTTGACATAATATGTCAAAAACAGACTTTATTGTTATTTTAAAAAAAAGTTTGAAACCAAAAACCAATTATTCATATAATGAATTTTTTTTTGGTAAATGAAATAATTCGCCCACCGTGGGGCTCGAATTACCCATGACCACAAGGTTAAAAGCCTTGCGCTCTACCAATTGAGCTAAACATGCTTGATTGTAACTTGAGTCTTACATTTTTCGATTTTTTGAATTGTTATTAAATAGGAATTAAAAGTCCTTTAGTTCATTGTTGGACTGTTTATGATAATTTTTTTTATATAAAATTACAAATTTTTAGTTTATAAAAATTACAAATTTTTAGTTTATAAAAATTATGTTAGAGTATTTAAGAAAGTGTAGCTCAAATACTATCAATCTTACTAATGAATTTGAGAGATGATGAGTTTAAGACATTGTGTCTCACTTTTTTTTCTAAGTATAGAGTGAATATTCAATTCTTAAAATAATCTAAAATAAATGTATAGTCTTAAAAAGTAAACATTCAATTTTTTAAAATAATGAAGAAGTTAGGTTGTTTCTCTCTAGAGTAGAAACACTCTTCCATCTCTCTAGAAGAGTTGTCTCCTTTTAGAATTGCTTCTAAAGTTCTTTGTTCAACTCTACTATGAAAGATATTCTAGATCTGACTATCAATAATGATCAGGAAAACCTAATAAATGCTCTGACTATTGTTGGTAAATTACATTCACACTTGCACTATTAATGCAAAAGTAATAATCATAGTATTTTTAACATCTTGGAATTTTGGACAAAATGCGGTTTTGAAAATAATTGACAATAATACAATCACATGTACATTTAATCGAGTTACAGACAAAAAAAGAATCATGGAAGCAAGTCCTTGGGCAGTCAATGGGGACGCTCTCAGCCTTCACCACTAGCCCAAGGATCTTTCTCCAGAAGAAATTCATCTTCAACTATGTGATTATTGTGTCCAAATACACAACATTCCCATAAATAGGATGAACTACGACAATGCCCAAAAACTAGGTAATTATTTGACATGAAAATCTCTCTAGAGCCTGAATTCTTATATGTAATGGTATATGTTCAGTTTATATATATATATAAATGGAGAGGTTTTCGCAATAAAATTAGAAAATAGAATCCCAAAGAAATTTGATTAGGATTTTTTTATTTGAATATTTAGGCAAAATAATATATATATTGATTCTGCACGAATCTATCAAAGGGTAAAAAGGTAATTTAGAATGCCGGGAACTCGGAGAGTTTGATGACTGGATTTACTAAGGTTTTTCTGAGATGGCGAAGTGTGATGTGATACTTCGCTGAGCGTGTGTGATACTTCGGGGTAGCACACTTAGCCTCTGGTCAACCTGCAAAACAAGTAAGTTCAAGGGGGAGTTTGTACCCCGTGAACTCTCCGATGCTTAAGTCAGTAGAGTGTATTTAGGATATCTGGAAATTAGGTATTGTCTTTACCTTATCTTCAGATTTCTATTTTATAGGATCTGATATTGATTGCGCTGTTATGATTTTGGATCGTTTGAACCGTTACAGATAATGAGTATCCGTTTTGACCGTTTAAGGATAACAGAGTATAAATGGGGGAATAAATGTGTGATGTCCCCACTTTATGAGGCCCATAAAGTGGTATTTATGTTACCATGGTGGTCCACGGGTCAGTTATATTCCCTGGAGGAATTTGTCGGTTCAGTGGCCCCTCGTCGAAGTATCAAGGAGCAATTCGGAAGATGCTTCGGCGTAATGTTTACACTTAGCAATTTTCCGGATGCTGGATGAGTTGGGGTTTCTGACGTGGAGTAGCTGTTTTCTCGATTGGCTACCTTTTTGTCTATTTTCCGTCATAAATGTCAGAATGTCAGACGGTAGAAAGCTTTTTCTCTTCCCCATGTCTTGATTCTGGTAAGTAATCATTACAAAGACTTTACCAAAGCCTTTTGGTTTTCTTCCTTCCCTATATTTTTCATTTACACTTACTCGCATAACCTTTTCTGCCATTAACGCTCTGAAGATTCCTATGTTTTCTGATATCTTCATCTTTTTCTTCGGTTTTCTTCTCAGATTCAGACACTTAAAAAAGGTAAACTTTGTTTGTTTATGGCTTTTAATACTGTAAGGTTTATGGCTTTGGGTTTAATACTGTATGGTTCTGCATTTTTGTAAGGTTTTGAGGGGTTTTAGGATGTTAGTTTCGGGTGGCTTTGTACTTGCATGGGGTTCTAAGTATTGGGCTTCCATTCGCAGGTAGGATATAGCTGCTCGAAAGGGAAGTAATAGGGAGGTTGAGGACTTAATGGAGGAAGGTTTTGGGAGCCCTCGACCTGTTCGACCAAAAGTGACAGTGGCCAAGAGGGCGACCCGGGGTGAAGTTCCAGAAGGGGTTCCTTTTCAACCACCCATGCCTGGTCCTCCTTCATCTGATTTTCCTTTAAATAGAAATAGAGTTACTAGGGAACAAGTCGAATCTTTTGCCCGTAAGTATAGTATTGACCATAGGCTTTATAGAGTTTTCGTGGAGCCTTTAGCTGGAAAAATGTCTCTTCATTACATCCATGTTCCTCTAGCCTATTTCGAAGTGGGGTTCTATCTTCCTATGGACCCTGCTTTTGCAGACTTTCTGATTTTTGCTAGAGTCCAACCTGGGCAGGTTCATCCGAACACCGTCCGGACAATGTTTTGTTTAATTTGTCTTTGTCGTCGTCTAGGCTTCGAATTAACTGATAACATTCTTAGTATGTTCTTTTGTTCACTTCGGATGTCAGACCACATTCTTTCTATTCGTCCTCGTAAAAATAGAGTTTTGCTTTTTGACTCTCCTCTTAATAAAGTAGAATTTAAGGAGAGATGGATGATGATAGAGTCCCGCATTGGCTTCCCCTTCCGCCCATTTGTAAATGAGAATTTCCAGTGGCCTCAAATCCAATATCCCTCTACCCTTAGTCACTCTGAGAAGTCTTTCTTGGAGATCATTACCCGAGACTTAGGAGATGACCGTCAGAAACAGACCCGGGTGTATTCTTCCGCCGACTTACTTAGTGAGTCGAGTTTAAGATGGTGTGGGATAGGGCTTGGTCTGTCGGAGAGGAAAAAAGAATTAGGCTTCGCGAAGGAGGAGCCAAATGAAGATTGGACTATACACCCTAGGGGTGTTTTCTCTTTTCAATGTGATGCATGTTCCCTTGCTCGGGGTTGTCGAACTGGCAAGGGTATACCTTGTGCATTTTTTCCTTTCTTGCTTTCTCTTTGTTCTGGTATTGACTTCTAGTTGTATTCGCAGGTCCAACGATGTTCAAGACAGTGTGAGGAGACGGGAGGAGGAGAGAGACGTCCGACAAACTCATCTGAATTCTCTACCCCGGTTTCCTTTGAGACTTATAGACCGGGGTGCCTCTGGCGACACTCCGCTGACATACGCTTCTTCTGCTGAAATTCCCAAGTGGAATAGGGGAGTGCGCCGGCCCCGGGAGGAGACTCCTCGTTCGGCCCCTGAACCTCACAGGGAAGTTTCTCCGGAGGAGAGGGAGGATGAACAGCTTTGTCCTCGCCAAAAACGGAGAGTTTCACATCAGCGTTCTGCTGAAGATTCATCCTGGCGCCCTGCTGAGGATTCATCTCGGCACCCTGCTGAGGATTTACCTGCTTCCCCAATTTGGCCTTCTATCGAGGACGTGCTGGACGCAGTTCCTTTGGTAGCTCGCAAGGCTTCCGGGCCTACTCCGGCTGAGCCCTCTCCAACTGATGATTTGGGGGATGTTCCTGCGGCTGATCCTGAGGTAAGCTCTAAGTCTCCCGGCCCCTCTTGGCTTCAACAGGGATTTGAACTACCCACCGAAGAGGAGGGTTTCAAATCCCTGGCTTTGGAGATTGTTGAGAAGACTCCGCCCCTGACCAACCTTCGGTTCAACAATCCTTGCGTCGCGGCTTTGGTTGGTGGAGCCATTTTAGAGCGGGCTCATGATCCAAGCAGTTTAGCCGGGATGAGTGAAATGGGAGTAGAAGAGGCTACCAATCGTCTTGGAGCTTTGTTTGCTCGGGTATGCTCTTATATTTTTCTTTGTTCCTTGAGTTTTCCCTGGAAACGATTTCTGACTTGTTCCTTTTGATAGGTTTCTTCTTTAGCACTTCATATATCTAGGTCCCGAGCAACAAAATAGACTGAGCAAGCGGCGGCAGATGCGGAGTGGAGAAGTGTCAATGAACCCCGACTGCTTTCGTTGGAGAAGAGGTTAACAAGCAAGCAACACTTGTAGAATCATTGACTGCTGAAAAGCAGTACTATGCCAACAAGGCAGAGGAGGTGAGAAGATTGTTGGCTGGCTTGAAGAAGCAGGTTTATGATTTGAGAGTTGATAAAAGACTGTGTTGGAGGAGAGGACTAAGTTGAGCTCGGCTAGAGATGAGGCTGTTGCTGGCCGGCTTTCTCTGCAGGAAGAATTGATCGCTGCCGCTCAGAAGAGTTCAAGAAGAAAATCATTGATGACTTCAAGAATTCTTCTGAGTATCAAAAGGAGGTTAGCCGCGAAGCTAGCTCTTTCCTGGACAAGGGATGTGTCCATGTCATAAGGCAGCTACATCCGTACTTCGAAGATAAGTCTGTTCTCCTTCAGGCCTTCAAGTCCAACTTCGACAATAACTTCTGCCGCCAGGGAGCAGACTTTGTCCCCTACACTCCTGAAGAGTTAGAGGCGTTTTGGGAAAGGGATGAAAGGAGAGGTAAACCTGTTTGGACCCCACCGCAGTCTTCTACTCCTACTTTTTGGGATTTGTTGGGTGAAGGGCCTAGTTCTGCTGCTCCGGGCTCCAGCTCTGCTGCCCCTTGAACTTGTAATTATTTTTGTAACTGAGACTGGTTTTTGTTTCAATGTCATGAATTTTACCAAGTGTTGTTTATTTTGAATCTTTGATTTTGATAGTACTATAGTAATAAAATCTACTAAGTAAAACACCTGAACTTAACACTTCGAACCGTGGCATTAAAATTTACCAAGTAAAATCTCAAACTCGATACTCCGTAAGAGACATTTCTTTCTCATTTCATGGCATGACTTTATACTTCGTACTAGTGAGCCAAATTCTTACGTGATTCTCTGTAGTCGAAGATTACTTCGTACTGCAGCACTCTGAGTATGCTTTTAACTCGGTGTTTGTGTGCGATCTTCCAAGCCTTAACTTGGCACTTCATAACCACGACATTTCGCGTGGATTTCTTTCAAGCCTTAGCTTGCTTTTCTTACTGCGACCTTACTCGCAGGTTTGTGTCTTTTTGAGATCGTGCTCGAGTTTGACTTGAATAATAACTGAGATCATGCTCGAAGTAAAATTTAAGTAATAAACTTCACTTTTTGGAAATTAAGGACTTGCCTTAGACGATTTGATATTCAGGACAGTTTGTCCAAATGTATTTCATACAAAGTACCTTTTTAGGTGATTTACATGCCATGGATTTGGGAGAAGAATGCCATCCTTGTTCATGAGCTTGTAGGTGCCTGGTCGTACTTCGTGCTTTACGAGGTATGGGCCTTCCCAATTTGGGGTCAGTTTGTTTGCTTGTATATGCTGTGATGTACCTTCAATTTTCCGAAGTACCCAGTCTCCGACCTATATGGGTCGTTTGAACAGCCTTTTGTCGTGAACTTTTTTTGTCTTCTCCTTGAATGATTGTGACCTTAGACGACTTGCTATCCTTCTTTCCTCCAATAGGTCTAGCTTCGGGCTTCTTCTTTCTTTATTAGCGTCCTCGCCGTACATGGCTACTCTGGCTGTGGGCAGTGCTACTTCGGCTGGTGCTACTGCTTTGATCCATACACCAAGGCGTAGGCTGTTTCTCCGGTGGGGCCCCTAGTCGGAGTGCGGACTGCCCATAGAGCAGAGTTCAATTCATCAGACCACTTGTTATATTTTCCCTCTAAATTCTTCTTCAGCGCTACTAATACCAACTTATTAGCAGCTTCTGCCTGTCCATTCCCTTATGGGTGTGCTACGAAAGATTTCCAGTGTTTGATGTGCAAGCGTTGGCATTCTGCAGTGAACTTTGCAGAAAATTGCACCCCGTGATCTGTGATGACTGCTCTGGGTATCCCAAAGCGACATAAGACTTGTTCTCGGAAGAACTTAGAAACACTTTCCTTCGTGGGATTGGTGAGTGCTCTCACTTCAATCTATTTCGCAAAATAGTCTACCGCTACCACCAAGTATTCACAGCTGTTCTTTGTCTTTGGGAACCTTCCCATCAAATCCATGCCCCACATGTCGAATGGCCAAGCTGCTATGACAGGGGTCTGCTCAACCGAGGGTAGATGAGGTACAGTGCCAAAAATTTGACAAGTTTCACACTTTTTCACGTACTTCTTGGCATCTTCTCGGAGCGTCGGCCAGTAATAACCTTGGTTAATTACTCGTTCTGCCAAAGCTCGGGCCCCTGGGTGTCCTCCACACACTCCCTCGTGTACTTCGGCTAACAGGTCTTCTACTTGAGATTGAGGGACACAACGAAGTAGAGGTCTTGTGAAGGACCATCTGTATAATATATCTTCGTGAATTGTGTACCTTGCAGATTGTCTTTTGATCTGTCGTGCCCGGGTAACATCGTTTGGAAGAGTCCGGTGTTGGATGAAGCTTTTTATTCTTCATCCCAGCTCACCGAGGTAGGATGTAGGCACTGGATAACTTCGGATTCTGCGGGTGCTTCTTCAATAGGAATGTCCTCTTCATTCGTCGTTTCCCCTGAAGCTATTTTTGCTAGCCTGTCTGCTTGTTGATTGTCTTTCCTGCTGATTAGGGACAGCGAGAAAGAAGGAAATTTATCTCTCCAATTCCTGGCCTTGTCTACATAAGGTTGCAGCCCTTCTGATTGTACTGCGTAAGTTCCTTGAACTTGGTTCACCACCAGCTGTGAATCGCTGTATACTTTTAGGGCTCGGATGTTCGCCTCATGTGCCCACTCCAATCCCTTCAGCAGTGCTTCGTACTCTACTTGGTTGTTTGAAATATCGGGCTTCAGTTTGATAGCCCGCATTTCCGAGTACTCTTTGTTTGGTGATGTCAACACTAGTCCAGCCCCGACCCCGCTAGAGTTTACTGCCCCATCAACTTTGAGCTCCCATGGCTCTCTGGTAGATTCAGCTATCTCCAAGTCTTTTGTAAATGAGCCTTGTGCTTTGATGGCTATATGAGGTTTGAATGTAATGTCTTGGCCGCACAGCTCGATGGACCAGCGTAGCATCCTTCCAGATTGGTCCAGCTTATGAAAAACTTGTTTTCACGGAGCGTTGGTGTATACCACGATATGGTGAGACTCAAGTATGGCCTCAGTTTTCGTGCGAAATGACTAAGGCATACGCCAACTTTTCAATGTTAGAGTATCTGGACTCCGCTTCATTTAAAACTTTGCTGACGAAATATACAAGATGCTGCTTCGGCCTCAGCTCGATGCTACGATCACATCTGAAAATGACATATATAGGAAGAGCGTTTCTCCGTAGCTCGGAGGTCGTAACAAAGGAAGGTTTAGCAAGTAATCTTTTAGATTTTTCCAGGCTTGGCTGCACTCCAGGGTCCATACAAAGCCAGTCTTTGAATTCTTCAAAGCCTTGAAGAATGGGAGGCACCTTTCTGCTGATTTTGAGACAAATCTTCCTAGTGCTGCGATGCATCCATTCAGCCTTTGGATGTCTTTTACACATTTGGGCTCAGTGAGCCGGGCTATGGCCTCCAATTTTTCTGGGTTAGCCTCGATCCCTCGTTCGGATGTCATGAAGCCTAAAAACTTATCGGATTTTACCCCAAACGTGCACTTCGTGGGATTGAGCTTGAGGTTGTACTTCGCCAGGTTGGAGAATGTTTCCTCTAAATCCTCTAAGTGTGAAGTGTCGTGCTTTGTCTTCACCACCATGTCATCAACATATGCCTCTATATTTCTTCCGATTTGACTTCGGAGGATATAATTCATCATTCGCTGATAAGTTGCCCCTGCATTCTTTAATCCGAAGGGCATGACATTATAGCAGTAAACAGCCCCTGCAGCTCGGAACGATGTATGTACTTGATCGTTGGGCTTCATTTTAATCTGATGGTACCCAGAGAAAGCATCCATAAAGCTTAGGTACTCATATCCTGCTATTGAGTCCACCAGTGCATCGATCCGAGGCAGGGGGTAGCAATCCTTAGGGCAAGCCTTGTTGAGATCTGTGTAGTCTACACACATTCTCCATTTTCCCTTAGACTTTTTCACCATTACCACGTTGGCTAGCCATGTGGGATATTTCACTTCGCGAATGAACTTCGCTCGCTAAAGCTTATTTACCTCTTCCTTCATGCCTTGTATTTTGTCTTTGCCAAATTGTCTGGACTTTTGTTTAATAGGGCGATACTTCGGGTCAATGTTCAAGGCATGCTCTGACACCGAGGGGTCGATTCCAGGCATATCCTCTGTGCACCATGCAAAGCTTTGTTGATGCTCTTTGAGAAATTTGATGAGGTCTTGCCTGAGTTGATCTGGCATGTCTTTCCCGATTTTGATGAGCTGTTTAGGATAAACGGAATTTATTTCTACCTCGTCATATTCCTTATCCCGTGATACTTCAGGGGCAGGATTGGAACTTTGTTTCTCTGCACCTCCTTGCTCCCCTAGATAGCGGTCCTCAGTCACTACATGGTTGCGCTCTTCTGTCACCATGTTGACTCTTTCAATCTTTTCAGGAGAGTCTCTCTTTCTTTTTATCTTCATTATCTGCCCTAGTAAACTCCGAGGGCTGCTTCTCACAAATCCAACACCTCGTGAGGTGTTAAACTTTACCTGCTGATGTGAGGTGGAAATCACCAAGTCAAAGGCCGCGTGGAAAGGTGTTCCCACTATGGCATTGTAGGGAGACTCTAAATCCACCACGTAGAATTTTACTTCCTCTGTTCGTGCTTTGTCCCCTTCACCAAGGGTGACATGCAATCTTACTGTTCCTCTCACCGTTACTTTCTGAGGTGTGAACCCCTCCAACACCATTCTACTCGTCTTGAGATGTTCTTTTCTCAAGCCCATTTCTTCAAAACATCGCCAGTACATGATGTTTCTTGTGGCTCCAGTGTCGACTAGAACCCTCCTTACTGTACACTTATCAATCCCTTCTCTGGTCATCCGTGTCTCGATGACTATGGGACTAACTTTTGCCTCCTCATTACTTTCCAGCTCTTCGTTGGTGAAAGTAATGACCTCCTGATGCTCGAATTCATACTTCGGGACGAGGTATGATTTGGTGAGGTTGTAGATCTTTTTCTTTATTTTCCTCACCGAGCCCAACTCCGGGTTAATCATGTTGATTTCCCTTTCTCCCTTATCCTTCTGCTACTGTACACCCGCAATGTATTCCTTCAAACATCCCTCCTGAATGAGCTTTTCGATGGCTCGTTTCAGCTGGAAACATTCCTCCGTAGTGTGACCATAATCTCTGTGGAATCCACAGAACTTGGTCTTATCCCGTGAAGCGTATGTTTGGGCTTTCATCGGTGCGGGGTCCTGAACTCCGTGCTTCTCCTTTAGGACTGCAATTAAACTTTCCTTTGGAACATTCAAAGGAGTAAACGCTTCAGTTTTCTTACCTCGATTCTTGTCCCTCCGTTTTGGAAAATTCGAGGCTGCTGTTTCGGTTGCTCAGGCTATTTGTCTTTTCTTCGCCAAGTCGGCTCAGTCGCGCTGCCTTCAGCCAGGGCTACTTTCCTGGCTACGTTGAACATTTCTCCAATCGTCTCCGGCCTGCGGAGTTGGAGTTCGGTATATAACATTCGCGACCTGAACCCTCCTTCGAAACATGTGATCACCGTGTCTTGGCTGATCCCTTCAATCTCCTCATAGGTTTTCTTGAACCTATCTAAAAACGAAAGCAACGACTCACCTTCCCGTTGCTTGATGTTAGCCAAATCCCCCCTAGTTTTTGGAATTGTTCCTGCGGTGCTAAATTTGTCCAGGAACATTTTTTCCAAGGTATCCCACGAATCAATGGAATCTTTTTTAAGGGATGTGAACCAGGTTACCGCCTTATCTGATAAAGTAGTCGGAAAAGCCCCGCATAGAATAGCTTCGTCGCTGGAGACTAATCCCATGGCTGACTTGTACCGGCAAATATGCTCAATGGGCTTTGAGGAGCCTGAATACATGACAAACTGAGGGAGCTTAAGATTAAGATTTGAATCCGGAGTAACGTCTCGGATCCATTTGACGAAAGGCCCCAGTTCAATTGACCTGGACTTGTGAACTTTGGTGGGATTCTTTGCGGTCTCTGGGCTACCTTCTGGGGATCGCTTCTTAGCAGTCTTTTTGTGCACTGGTTTAGAGGAATGGTGACTTTCCCCGACTTCGCTAACGGCTGGTTTTCTGCTCGTGCGCGCTCCACGCCTGTCGTCCTTCCTAGTTGCCGTGTGAGATCGTTGTGGAAGCTCCGAGGCCCCGAACAATCTTGGTGGGGGTAGTTCTGCCCCAGCCTGCCTGAATTCGGCTCTCAACTTTAGCCATTTTTGCGAGAGTTCCTGATCTCGTTTTGTTTCCTGATCTTGCTTGAGCTGTTGTAGCCTTCTCAATTCTTTCTCTGTATCTTCTATCCGCTTGGAATTGAGTTGGTCTCGCAAGTCTGAGGAATGCCTGGATGTCCCTGGCTGTGGCCCCAACCTTTCCGATATCGGACGGCGACCAGAAATTGAACCAGAGGAGACGGACATTCTCGTCCTCTCTTGTCGATGAGAAGATTGACGAACAGTGTGTCCTTCGGATCGAGACATGATGATTGGAGATTAATGAATGAGGATTATGAGAGTAAATAAAATGTTCCCGGTAACGAACCAAACTGATTCTGCACGAATCTGTCAAAGGGTAAAAAGGTAATTTAGAATACCGGGAACTCGGAGAGTTTGATGACTGGATTTACTAAGGTTTTTCTGAGATGGCGAAGTGTGATGTGATACTTCGTTGAGCGTGTGTGATACTTTGGGGTAGCACACTTAGCCTCTGGTCAACCTGCAAAACAAGTAAGTTCAAGGGGGAGTTTGTACCCCGTGAACTCTCCGATGCTTAAGTCAGTAGAGTGTATTTAGGATATCTGGAAATTAGGAATTGTCTTTACCTTATCTTCATATTTCTCTTTTATAGGAATCTGATATTGATTGCGATGTTATGATTTTGGACCGTTTTGACCGTTTAAGGATAACGGAGTATAAATGGGGGAATAAATGTGTGACGTCCCCACTTTATGAGGCCCATAAAGTGGTATTTATGTTACAATGGTGGTCCACGGGTCAGTTATATTCCCTGGAGGAATTTGTCGGTTCAATATATATATATATATATATATATATATAATTTGATTAGGATTTCTTTTAAACATTGTTTTAATATTTAATCTTTTAGGAGATAAAATATAAATAAAATTTTAATTAGTTTGGGTCATGAATTAAGTAATTTTTAAATTTAAAAATATACATAGTATTTATTACTAGGTCGTATGTTCTTATTCCGAGTCACAAGCAAGTAAATCAGTTTAAAATTTAAAATTTTAATTTTTTTTTATTATTAAATTTTGAGAAAAAAAATATATTAATATCATAACTAAAGGAATAAATTGAATATATCTACTTGCTATATAATTATTCCATCTCTATATGGCAATATATACTATATTCTTTTAATCTTTATCATCAATCTTGTTTTATTAGTTATAATATAATTTTAAAAAATATTAATATTTAAAATTCATATCGCAAAATTATATATTTTATTTGTTAAAATAATTTAATTTTACTCCACTTATTAAAAGACCTAATAAATCAATATTTGAATTTAAAAAAAATAGAATTCAATTTTTTTCGAATTCTATTTCATAATTTTATTATAAAAGGGGTATTTGATGATGTTTCTCCAGTTCCTGAGCAGCCGTTTTTATTTTAAAAGTTTCTAAGCAGTGCGTAGCCTTTCTCTTTTCATATTTCACCAAATTAAAATAACTATGAGAAATTGGCAGGATGGGCTTCCCAATGATTTAGTGCTTGAGGTAATCAAGCGGATCGACAAATTTGGGGATTATTTAAAATTTGAAGCAATTTGTAATCGTGGCAAGTTGCGGTAGACAATTTTGAATGGTCAAAGTTTCGTGAACATATTCCATATTTGATACTGGAAGGAGATGGAGAGGAGCGTGAATTTTACAGCATAACAAAGCAGGAGGTAGTCGCTAAAATTAAGCGACCGTGTTTCAAAGGCAGGAGGTGCCTTGAATCATTGGGATGGTTGTTGACAATAGGATTAGATGGAGATTTGACTTTGCTGAATCCAATTACTGGATTTGAAATTAAATACTGCCACAACAAAATTTGACTTTGCTGAATCCAATTACTGGACTTAAAATTAAATTACTATCGCAAGGGGAAGAAGAAGTTTGGGAATACTTAGGCAACGATATAAGACCAGCGACAGCGACAGATATTACTAAGATAATCTTGTGGTCGAGACCAGACGAATCTTCAGATTTCACTTTGATAATTATCAAAGTGGGACATTTAAGGTTTTGGAGGCCAGGAGATCCTGACTGGAATTGTATTAAGAGATATAATCGACATATTTGTGATACAAAGCTTGGGAAGCAAGTCTCTTTTCATTGGTTAGAACCAAACCAAGTTAATAGACACTACTTAATTGGGTGAATTCAAAGCCAACTATATTTATCACACTAGAAACACTTCGCTTTTTGAGTTTAATAACTTACTTGAATGTGGGATTTACAATATAGAAACCAAAGAAACTGAATTAATTTATCAAGGAGACAATCCCGCATGTTTACAACCATTCTCTCCAGCCCTCTGGTGTTTTTGCCCCCCATTTTAAATAATTGTTTTAAATGTACGAGTTCAAAAATTCAATTTTTTAATTCATGTATGTATATTTAAATTTTGAGGTCAGAATTTCTTACAGTAAAAAAATAAAATTAATTATACAATAATAGTAGAAAAATAAAATTTATAAATTATTTAGAATTTAAAATCATAGTTAAATAAAATTTGTGAAAGAGATTTTTTTTTTAAATAATAGTTTAAAAATAATTAATGTGGGTCTTTCACAAATCTTTTCAATTAGAGTTTTACCCTTTTGGTCCAAATAATTATAGGATATTAGGAAAGTACCATTGTCATTCTGAAAGAAATTACCAAAATACCCATTCTCATGCACATGGAAGAAGTATGTGCACGTGAGTATATGCAAGGTCTTTATCAGAATCTTTCTCATGCACAAATTTCACTCCAAAAATATATTCTTTCGCACTCACGATTTTATTCTCATAGTATTGGAGTAGATAAAATCAGTATATGCAAGAGATTTGATTACATTAGTTCTCAATTGTTTTTTGTAGAATTGTCTCCATACTATAAACATTGTGACATTGATCTTTCAATTAAAAATTTTAAGAGTATTTATGTTACTACACTATTTAAATATATTTAATAATAAACACATTGACATAGATAGTCCCCAAACTATAAATGTTTGGTAACATTGATTCCTAAATTAATATTTTTTGTGAAATTGATCCCCAAACTATAAAAAAATTGCTATATTGATCCTTTTGCTTAAAAATTTTGGTTAAATAAAATATTTTTCAAATGTATTTATGTTATTACCTTATTTAAATATATTTAATTTATATACATATACTTTCAAATAATATTTCAATATGATTATCACATATATTTTTTCTCTATTTTTATCTTTTCTTCTTCTTAATATTCTTTTTGTTTAAATTTTAAAAAAATTATCTAATTTTGTTATTGTTTGCCAACTAATTTTCTTCAAACTTTTTATTTGTTGAGAAATGAAAATAAAGAAAGTGGAAAGAAAAGAGAAGAAGGTAGAGAAATGAAAATGATATTATATGTATATATATTATATATTATTAAATATATTTAAATATTATAGTCACATAAATATGTTGGATTTTCAAAGAAATGATCAATCTCACAATGTTTTTATAATTTGGGGACCAATGTCACAAAACATCTATAGTTTCATGACTATTTATGTTAATCTGTTTATTAATAAATATATTTAAATAGTGTAGTGACATAAATACCCTTGAAATTTTTTTTACTTAACAGAATCTTTAAAGGAATGGCCCATATCACAATTTTTTTATAGTTCGGGGACCAATCTACCAAAAAATATAATTTGCGAACCAATATCACCAAACCTCTATAATTTAGGGACTATTTATACCAATTTATCGTTAAAAGTCCTTTACATCATCATTGGACTATTTATGATAATTTTTTATAATAATTCTTTTATAAAATTACAATTTTTTAGTTTATAAAAACTATATTAGAGCAGTTAAAGAAATGTAGCTCAAATACTAATTAATTTCCCCAAGGTTTTCTTTTATGGACTAATTAATATTCATTAGGAAATCATTTTATCACTATCATGAATATATATTATAATATGTAATATACAATAGTCGGTGAGTAGGAAAGAAGATGAAATAATTCACCCACCGTAGGACTCGAACCCAAGACCACAGGTTAAGAGCCTTGCGCTCTATTGACTGAGTTAGACAGACTTGATTGTGACTTGAGTCTTACATATTTGAATTGTTATTAAATTAACTGTTTTATTTATAACTTTGATAGATTATGAGTTTAAGATATAGTACCTCAATTTCTTTTTCTAAGTATAGAGTGAATATTCAATTCTTAAAATAATCTAAAATAAATGTATAGTATAAAAAGTAAACATTCAATTTTTTTATAATAATGAAGAAGTTAGATTGTTTCTCTCTCTAGAATAGAAACACTCCTCATCTATCTAGAAGAGTTGTCTCCTTTTAGAATTGCTTCTAAAATTTTTCATTCAAATCTACTATGAAAGATATTCTAGATCTAACTATTGTTGGTTGATTACATTCATATCGCACTATTAATGCAAAAGCAATAAATGCAATACTTTCAACATTTTAGAATCTTGGACATAATGTGATTTTGAAGATTATTGACAACAATATAGTCACAAGTACATTTTAATCGAGCTACAAACAATATAGAATCATGGAAGCAAGTCCTTGGGTAGTCAAGAGGGCCCATCTCAGCCTTCACCACTAGCCCACGAATCTTACTCTAGAAGAATTTTTTTTTTCAACTATGCAATTATTGGGTCCAAATACACAACATTCCACCAAATAAGATGAACTACAACAACGCCCAGAAACTAGGTAACTTCCTCGAAACTTTCTTTGATATAGAGGATAATCATTTGACATGAAAATCTCTCTAGGACCTAAATTCGTGGACTATCCAAAAGCTAATCTAGAAGAAGCAGACTATTGTCAAGACACCAACGACTCACCAGAGAAAATGGTTATGGATCAAATTCCATTGTCCGCAAAAGACAACTGAGTCCAAATCAAAAGTCCTACAAAAAATATAGACTGATCACTTCTCGTGATTCTGTCCAACATGCACTATCTCAACTGAACATTCTCTCCCAAATGGATCAGGTATCAAAACAACAATATGGAGACTACTTTTTAGGTGGAACAAGTTGCTATTACTTGTAGAAGATTGATACATGTAAAACGCCTAACTCGTAACTTGAGAACTTCCTCAACCATTGTTGAAGTAGTGGACACAAAGGAAGGAAATTATGAAAAGGGGGCGGCAGGTGGCAACTTGCTCCCCCGCACATTATGATCGACTTATTCTGGAATTGCCGAGGCATTAGCCAACTTGCGGCAATTCGTCATCTTCGAGGAATCTTTCCTCTCATAGGTCAGAATTAATTTTTTTATCTGAAACAAAGTGTAATTGTTGTAATAGTATTTATAATGAATTTTATTTTATTTTTTCAATCACTATTGTTTATTTGCTATATATTCATTATATATATATATATATTTAAAAAAATTATATAAATTAAAACCAAGAAATTGATGGAAAAAAACACAAAATGACTTATATAATAAACAATTGGAAAATATCAGAAGATAAGAGAGAAAAAAGAAGATAGAATAACATGAGATAGTGAGAAAAATAAAAGTTAATACACATACGATTATTGTATTTTATCTTTAAAACTTTATTCTTTTTTTTATATAATTTTTAAAAATATGAATTCTTTTTAAGACATATAGAATCAATTAATTTTCAATCTTAAAACAAAAAGAATACACCAAGGTTTTCTTTTATGGTCTAATTAATTTCCATTACAAAACCATTTTATCACTCAAATAAATTTAGTTTTGGCAAACTCAATCTCAAAATATATATATATTTTAACTTTTAAAATCTCATACTTTTTGTTTTTAAAACAACAATAAAATCCTTTTAAACTATTCCGTCAAAATAATTAAAAAATTAATAATTTTTATTAGAGTTAATTAAAAAAAATGTCATAATAAATAAAAAGAAAGAAAAAAAAGAGAAGAAGAAAAACACAATAGCAGAAGAAGGAGAAAAAGAAGAAGAATCTAAAGAGTTGGAAAGAAAATAAAATGACTGTTGTTCACTTTCATGATATTTTTGTTAGCCGGTGACCGAAGCCCATTGAACCAGTGTCAATGGAAAAATGTATGGTTAAAAATTATACTTTTGATTTTTAAAAAATACATAATAAGTTTCAATTAAACTCCTAATTTATGTCTTGGAAACGGATAGAGAAGAAGGAGATGAAGTCATGGCAAGGATTAAGGTTGGTTCATACAAAAGACTATTTCAAATGAATTTTTATTTTTATTTTATTTTGTTTTAAGAATTTTAAATTTAAAATTTAAATGTTGGTTGCAAAAGATGTTGATATTCATATTTGTTTGAATTGAAGCTCCAATTTGAATTCTCCCAAATTCTTCAGTGACATTTTTATTTGTAGTTTTCAAAATTACAAATCTAACATTTGAATTTCCTTAAATCTCTCTTGTTTATTCTTTCTTTCTTCAATAGTTTTAATTGTTTTCTTCTCTGATAACATTTTTACACTTTCTTTAATTAACTAAACAATAAAAATCGTTAATTTTTCAAGATATTTTGACATAATCGTCAAAAAAGACTTTATTGTTGTTTAAAAAAATTAGGACCTTAAAAGTTAAAACAAATATTTTGGGACCAAAAACTAATTATTCATATAATATACAATTTTGTTTTGTAGATTTGTTTTTAAATGAATTAATTTACCCACAATCACAAGGTTAAGAACCTTGGCTCTACCAACTGAGCTAGACAAGTTTAATTATAACTTGAGTCTTACATGTTTTAATTGTGACTTTAATTTTTTTTTTCGGTAAGTGACTTTTTGATTAACTAACCAATAAAAATAGTCAATTTTAAGGTATTTTGACAGAATTCGTCACAAAAACTTTATTATTTTTTAAAAAAAATTAGAACTTTAAAAGTTTTAAAAAAGATTGGAACAAAACCATTACTTTTCACATAATATGTCAAAAATAATTTTATTGTTATTTTTTAAAAAAATTTAGAACTAAAAACCAATTATTCATATAACATGTTAAGGTATACAATTTTATTTTGTATTGTGACTTTAGTTTTATTGTTATTTTTTTTTAAAAAAAGTTTGTAACCAATAACCAATTATTCATATAACATATTAGGGTATACAATTTTATTTTGTATTGTGATTTTAGTTTTTTTTTGTAAAGGAAATAATTTATCCATCGTGGGGTTCGAACCCACAACCATAAAGTTAAGAGCCTTGCGCTCTACCAACTGAGGTAGATGGGTTTGACTGTGACTTGAGTTTTACATCTTTGAATTGTGACTTTTTGATTAACTAAATAATAAAAACAATTAATTTTTAAGGTATTTTGACAGAATTCGTCAAAAAAAACTTTAATGTTATTTTTTTAAAATAATTTAGAACTTTAAAAAAACTTTTAAAAACAATTGGGACAATACCATTAATTTTGACATAATATGTCAAAAAGACTTTATTGTTATTTTAAAAAAAAGTTTGGAACCAAAAACCAATTATTCATATTACATATTAGGGTATACAATTTATTTTTTATTGTGACTTTAGTTTTTTTTTGGGTAAGTGACTTTTTGGTTAACTAAACAATAAAAACAGTTAATTTTTAAGGTACTTTGACAGAATTCATCAAAAAAAACTTTATTGTTATTTTAAAAAAAATTTTAAAAACTTTAAAAGTTTAAAAAAAGAAATTGGGACAAAACTGTTAATTTTGACATAATATGCAAAAAGGACTTTATTGTTATTTTTTAAAAAAGTTTAGAACCAAAAGCCAAGGGTATATAATTTTATTTTGTATCGTGACTTAGTTTTTGTTTTTGTAAATGAAATATAATTCGCCCACCGAATCGTGGGGCTGGAACCTATGACCACAAGATTAAGAGCGTTGTGCTCTACCAACTGAGCTAGACATGCTTGATTGTGATTTTAGTCTTACATCTTTAGATTGTTTGAATTATTATTAAATATGAATGAAAAGTCCTTTACTTCATTGTTGGACTGTTTATGATAATTCTTTTTTTATATATAAAATTACAAATTTTTAGTTTATAAAAATTATGTTAGAGTATTTAAGAAAGTGTAGCTCAAATACTATCAATCTTACTGATGACTTTGAGAGATGATGAGTTTAAGACATTGTGTCTCAATTTTTTTCTAAGTATTGAGTGGATATTCAATTCTTAAAATAATCTAAAATAAATGTATAGTCTTAAAAAGTAAACATTCAATTTTTTAAAATAATGAAGAAGTTAGGTTGTTTCTCTCTAGAGTAGAAACACTCCTACATCTCTCTAGAAGAGTTGTCTCCTTTTAGAATTGTTTCTAAAGTTCTTTGTTCAAGTCTACTATGAAAGATATTTTAATATGACTATCAATAATGATCAAGAAAACCTAATAAATGCTCGAACTATTGTTGGTAGATTACATTCACATTGCACTATTAATAAAAAGTAATAATTGCAGTATTTTTAACATCTTGGAATTTTGGACAAAATGTAGTTTTAAAAATAATTGACAATAATACAGTCACATGTACATTTAATCAAGTTAGAGACAAAAAGAGAATCATGAAAGCAGGTCCTTGGGCAGTCAATGGGGACGCTCTCAGCCTTCACCACTAGCTCACGAATCTTACTGCAGAAGAAATTCCTTTTTAACTATGTGATTATTGTGTCCAAATACACAACATTCCATAAATAGAATGAACTACGACAACGCCCAAAAACTAGGTAATTATTTGACATGAAAATCTCTCTAGGGCATGAATTCTTATATGTAATGGTATATGTTCAGTTTATATATATATATATATATATAATGGAGAGGTTTTCGCAATAAAATTAGAAAATAGATCCCAAAGAAATTTGATTAGGATTTTTTATTTGAATATTTACGCAAAATAATATATATATATATAATTTGATTATGATTTCTTTTAAACATTGTTTTAATATTTAATCTTTTAGGAGATAAAATATAAATAAAATTTTAATTAGTTTGGGTCATGAATTAAGTAATTTTTAAATTTAAAAATATACATAGTATTTATTACTAGGTCGTATGTTCTTATTCCGAGTCACAAGCAAGTAAATTAGTTTAAAATTTAAAATTTAATTTTTTTAATTATTAAATTTTGAGAAAATAAATATATTAATATCATAACTAAAGGATTAAATTGAATATATGTACTAGCTATATAATTATTCCATCTCTATATGGGAATATATACTATATTTTTTTAATCTTTATCATTAATCTTGTTTTATTAGTTATAATATAATTTTAAAAAATATTAATATTTAAAATTCAGATAGCAAAATTATATATTTTATATGTTAAATAATTTAATTTTACTCCACTTATTAAAAGACCTAATAAATCAATATTTGAATTTAAAAAAAAAACAGAATTCAATTTTTTTCGAATTCTATTTCATAATTTTATTATAAAAGGGGTATTTGATGATGTTTCTCCAGTTCTTGAGCAGCCATTTTTATTTTAAAAGTTTCTAAGCAGTGCGTAGGCTTTCTCTTTTCATATTTCACCAAATTAAAATAACTATGCGTAGGCTTTCTCTTTTCATATTTCACCAAATTAAAATTACTATACGTAGGCTTTCTCTTTTCATATTTCACCAAATTAAAATAACGAAATTGGCAGGATGGGCTTCCCAATGATTTAGTGCTTGAGGTAATCAAGAGGATCGACAAATTTGGGGATTATTTAAAATTTGAAGCAATTTGTAAATCATGGCAAGTTGCTGTAGACAATTTTGAATGGTCAAAGTTTCGTGAACAGATTCCATATTTGATACTGGAAGGAGATGGAGAGGACCGTGAATTTTACAGCATAACAGAGCATAAGGTAGTCGCTAAAATTAAGCGACCATGTTTCAAAGGCAGGAGGTGCCTTGAATCATTGGGATGGTTGTTGACAGTAGGATTAGATGTAGATTTGACTTTGCTGAATCAAATTACTGGATTTGAAATTGAAATACTACCCCCAACAAAATTTGACTTTTGCTGAATCCAATTACTAGATTTGAAATTAAATTACTACAGCAAAAGGAAGAGGAAGTTTGGGAATACTTAGGCAACGATATAAGACCCGCGACAGATATTACTAAGATGATCTTGTCGTCGAGACCTGACGAATCTTCAGATTTCACTTTGATAATTATCAAAGTGGGACATTTAAGGTTTTGGAGGCCAGGAGATCCTCACTGGAATTGTATTCAGGGATATAATCGACCTATTTGTGATATCACATATTTCAATGATAAATTATATGCTATAGAACGTAGAGGTGTTGTTTTGGAATTTGATCTTATCGGATCAAATCCAGGACAAGAGCGAATTGTTGCCAACAACAACAAATTAATTATTATCCGATCAAATCGAGGACAAGAGCGAATTATTGCCAACAACAACAAATTAATTGTCCGAGCATTTTTTTGATGAGTATGAAATTTGGAGAATGGATTCGTTTATTTGTGAATTCTCCGGAGAACTATTAGTAATTTTTAAATATTACCAAGAGGCAGACGAAGAGGAAGAGGAGGAAGAGGGATTGGAGGAAGAAGAATATATGGTTTCTTTTACCTTTTTATATGTATAAGGTTAATATATCATCAGGGAGATGAGAAAAGATACAAAGCTTGGGAAGCAAATCTCTTTTCATTGGTCAGAACCAAACGAAGTTAATAGACATTTCTGAATTTGGTGAATTCAAAGCCAATTGTTTTATTACACTAGAAACACTTCAAGTTTTGAGTTTAATAACGTACTTGAATCTGTGATTTACAATTTAGAAACTAAAGAAACTGAATTAATTTATCAAGGAGACAATCCCGCATGTTTACAACAATTCTCTCCAACCTTCTGGTGTTTTTTCCCCCAATTTAAATAATATTTTTAAATGTACGTGAGTTCAAAATTTCATTTTTTTTAATTCATGTATGTATATTTAAATTTTGAAGTCAGAATTTCTTACAGTAAAAAAATAAAATTAATTATACAATAATAGTGGAAAAATAAAATTTATAAATTATTTAGAATTTAAAATCATTGTTAAATAAAATTTGTGAAAGATAATTTTTTTTAAATAATAGTTTTAAAATAATTAATGTGGGTCTATTCATTTTTTGTTTTTGTTTGGACTTTTATCTTTCACAAATCTTTTGAATTAGAGTTTTACCCTTTTGGTCCAAATAATTATTGGATATTAGGAAAGTGTCATTGTCATTCTGAAGGAAATTACCAAAATACCCATTCTCATGCACCTGGAAGAAGTATGTGCACGTATATACATATATATATACATGTACGTGTATACATATATATATATGTATGTGTATGTATAATATTACGAATACAAGGTCTCTATCACAATCTTTCTCATGCACAAATTTCACTGCAAATTTATTCTCATAGTAATAGAGTAGATAAAATCAGTATATGCAAGAGATTTGATGACATTAGTTCTCAAAAAAAATTTGTAGAATTGTCTCCATACTATAAAAAATTGTGACATTGGTCTTTGAGTTAAAAATTCCAAGGGTATTTATGTTACTACACTATTTAAATATATTTAATAATAAATAGATTGACATAGATAGTGTTCAAACTATAAATGTTTGGTAATATTGATTCCTAAATTAATATTGTTTTTTGTGAAATTGATTCCCAAATTATAAAAAAATTGCTATATTAATCTTTTTGTTAAAACATTTTCGTTAAGTAAAAAAACTTCAAATGTATTTATGTTATTACCCTATTGAAATATATTTAATTTATATACATATACCTTCAAATAATATTTCAATATGATTCTCACATATTTTTTCTCTATTTTTATTTTTTCTTCTTCTTCTTATTCTTTTTGTTTGAATTTTAAAAAAAAAATTATCTATTTTTGTTATTGTTTGCCCCAACTAATTTTCTTCAAACTTTTTATTTGTTGAGAAATGAAAATAAAGAAAGTAGAAAGAAAAGAGAAGAAGGTAGAAGAAGAGAAATAAAAATGATATTATATGTATATATATATTATATTCAATTCTTAAAATAATCTAAAAGAAATGTATAGTATAAAAAGTAAACATTCAATTTTTTAAAATAATGAAGAAGTTAAATTGTTTCTCTCTCTAGAATAGAAACACTCCTCCGTCTATCTAGAAGAGTTGTCTCCTTTTAGAATTGCTTCTAAAATTCTTCGTTCAAATCTACTGTGAAAGATATTCTAGATCTAACTATTGTTGGTCGATTACATTCAAATCGCACTATTAATGCAAAAGCCATAAATGCAATACTTTCAACATTTTAGAATCTTGGACATAATGTGATTTTGAAGATTATTGACAACAATACAGTCACGAGTACATTTAATCGAGCTACAGACAGATACAGAATCATGGAAGCAGATCCTTGGGCAGTCAAGTGGGCCCCTCTCAGCCTTCACCACTAGCCCACGAATCTTACTCTAGAAGATTTTTTTTTTTCAACTATGCGATTATTAGGTCCAAATACACAACATTCCTCCAAATAAGATGAACTACAACAACGCCTAGAAACTAGGTAACTTTCTTGAAACTTTCATTGATATGGAGGATAATCATTTGACATGAAAATCTCTCTGGGGCCTAAATTCGTGGACTATCCAAAAGCTAATCTAGAAGAAGCAGACTCTTGTCAAGACACCAACGACTTACCAGAGAAAATGGTTATGGACCAAATTCCATTGTCAGCAAAAGACAACTGAGTCCAGATCAAATGTCCTACAAAAAATATAGAATGATCACTTCTCATGATTTTGTCCAACATGCACTATCTGAACTGAATATTTTCTCCCAAATAAATCAGGTATCAAAGGAAGAACAATAAAACAACAATATGGAGGCTACTATTTAGGTGGAACAAGTTGCTATTACTTGTAGAAGATTGATACATGTAAAACGCCTAACTCGTAACTTGAGAACTTCCCCAAGCATTGTTGAAGTAGTGGACACAAAGGAAGGAAATTATGAAAAGGGGGCAGCAGGTGGCAACTTGCTCCCCCGCACATTATGATCGACTTATTCTGGAATTGCCGAGGCATTAGCCAACTTGCGACAATTCGTCATCTTCGAGGAATCTTTCCTCTCATAGGTCAGAATTAATTTTTTTATCTGAAATAAAGTGTAATTGTTGTAATAGAGCTTCTCGTACGGTTAAGCTAACTTATTTAATAGTATCTATCATGAATTTTATTTTATTTTTTCAATCACTATTATTTATTTGCTATTTATTCATTATATATATACATATACATATATATATATATATATATATATATTAAAATTTATATAAATTAAAACCAAGAAATTGATGGAAAAAAACACAAAATGACTTATATAATAAACAATTGAAAAATATTTGAAGATAAGAGAGAAAAAAGAAGATAAAATAACATGAGATAGTGAAAAAAATAAAAGTTAAGACATATACCATTATTATGTTTTATCTTTAAAACTTTATTCTTTTTTTTTGTATAATTTTTAAACATATGAATTCTTTTTAAGACATATAGAATCAATTAATTTTCAATCTTAAAACAAAAGGAATACACCAAGGTTTTTTTTATGGACTAATTAATTTCCATTACAAAACCATTTTATCACTGCCATATCAAATAAATTTAGTTTTGGCAAGCTCTGTCTCAAAATATATTTTTTTTAATTTTTAAAATCTCAAACCTTTTTTTAAAACAAGAATAAACCGAAGCCCATTGAACAGTGTCAATAGAAAAATGTATGGTTAAAAATTATACTTTTGATTTTAAAAAAATACAAAATAAGTTTCAGTTAAACTCCTAATTTACGTCCTGGAAACGGATAGAGAAGAAGGAAATAAAGTCATGGCAAGGATTAAGGCTGGCTCATGCAGAAGACTATATCAAATGAATTTTAATTTTAATTTTGTTTTATTTTAAGAATTTTAAATTTAAAATTTGGGTAAACTATCCCAGATGCACATCTTAAATGTCAAAATCCAGCTTTTGCATCTCAAAGATTTTTGTACATAGCGTGTCGTTAATGTTTCAAAACGTCTCACTACATGCACTTCTGTTAAGTCAAACCATTAAGTCTTTAATTTTACCATTAGTTAACATTTTTTCACTATTTGCCACTGTTACAGGGCATTTTTGTCTAATTTTTTTTAAAAAATTTTAAATTCTTTTCTCTCTCTTCCTTCTTTCTCTCTCCATTAATTTGATTTTTTTTTCTCTCTTCCTCTTTTCTCTCTCCATTAATTTAATTTTTTTTTTCTCTTCCTCTTTTCTCTCTCTCTTTTCTTCTTCTTTCTCTATTTTCCTTCTTTCTCTCTCCTTCTTCTCCTCATTATCCGCGAGAACTACAATTAGTCAAAAGTTCAGCCATAAAGTAAACTTCTCAACTTTCACCTCTGTTAGAAAATTACCCCCTCCTTGAAATATATAAAGTTGGAGTTCTAGTGCTGTTGGTGAATATATATCAAATATGCATTCACAAGAAATGAAGCAACAAAACAACACAGATAATTATGTTTTAAAATTTACAATTATCCATTTTAGCATTTCAGGATTAATTTCTTCTGAGAATGAAAAGATAAACGTTTCAAAGCAATCTATCCTTAAGAATTTGAACAGTGATGGTCCTTGAGTCTATGAAAGTCAAATTAGCAAGGGACTTATTTTGTAAATATCAAAGAAACCAAAGGGTCAATACGAATTATCCGCTTGCTACCGTTCTCTAAGTTCTCATCTTGGAAAACCCTAAAGACACAAATACAGGAATCCCCAATAAGAATGTCGGTTATGCAGAGTATCTGAGATCATGAAAAACACAACGTGGGTGCAAAGAATCCATGCCTTAACCCACATCTTGACCACTCCCACAAACACGCCGAGCCTTGATTCCAGTTCTTCATTTCTACACAAGTTCCCTGCTACATTAACTGGGATTACCCACCGATTCTCTGCAAGGAAGGTAACAACACCTTTCCACCTCTGCTTCTGAAATGGGCTTTCTCACAATTCCTCGAAAGGGCTTCAAGATTAGGTCTATCCATGACTTCTTGGAGGTCTAAGTGCCCCGTATCATGTACCCCCACCATTGATACTAGCTAAAGGAGTGGAGGAAGCTCAGTGGGGCGAAGAAGAGAAGAGAGAGAAAAGAGGAAGAGAGACAAAAAAAATTAAATTAATGGAGAGAGAAAGAAGGAAGAGAGAGAAAAGAGGAAGAAAAAGAAGAGAGAAAAAAATTTTAAAAAAAAATTTAAAAAATATTGGACAAAAATGCCCCTGATTGGAACAGTGGCAAATAGTAAAAAAAGGTGACTAACAGCAAAATTAAAGACTTAACGGTTTGACTTAACAGAGGTGCATGTAGTGGGACGTTTTGAAACGTTAATGACACTCTATGTACAAAAAATCTTTGAGGTGCAAAAGCTGGATTTTGACATTTAAGAGGTGCATCTGAGATAGTTTACCCTTAAAATTTAAATGTTGGTTGCAAAAGATGTTGATTTTCATATTTGTTTGAATTGAAGCTCCATTTTAAATTCTCCCAAATTCTTCAATGACATTTTTATTTGTAGTTTTCAAAATTATAAATCTAACATTTGAATTTCCTTAAATCTGTCTTGTTTATTCTCTTTCTTCAATAGTTTTTTTTTTCTTCTCTGATAACATTTTTTACACTTTCTTTAATTAAAAACAATAAAATCGTCAAAAAAGACTTTATTATTATTTTTAAAAAAAGTTATTTTTTTGGTTTCTTCTCTCATTACATTTTTACACTTTCTTTAATTATGTTGTTTAAAAAAACTTTGCGCTCTACCAATTGAGATAGACGAGTTTAATTGTAACTTGAGTCTTACATCTTTGAATTGTGACTTTGATTTTTTTGGGTAATTGTCTTTTTGATTAACTAAACAATAAAAACAGTTAATTTTTAAGGTATTTTGACAGAATTCGTCAAAAAATGTTTATTGTTATTTTTTAAAAAAAGTTTAGAACTTTAAAAGTTTTTTAAAAAATTGGGACAAAACCGTTAATTTTGACATAATATGTCAAAAAAGGACTTTATTGTTATTTTTAAAAAACGTTTGGAACTAAAAACCAATTATTCATATAACATGTTAAGGTATACAATTTTATTTTATATTGTGGCTTTAGTTTTATTGTTATTTTAAAAAAAATTGGAATAAAAACCAGTTATTCATATAACATATTAGGGTATACAATTTTATTTTGTATTGTGACTTTAGTTTTATTGTTATTTTAAGAAAATTTGGAATTAAAAACCAGTTATTCATATAACATATTAGAGTATACAATTTTATTTTGTATTGTGACTTTAGTTTTATTGTTATTAAAAAAAAGTTTGGAATCAAAAACCAATTATTCATATAACATATTTAGTGAAATAATTTTCCACTGTGGGCTCAAACCCACGACAACAAGATTAAGAGCCTTGCACTCTACCAACTGAGCTAGATGAGCTTGATTGTAACTTGAGTCTTACATCTTTGAATTGTGACTTTGATTTTTTTTTATAAGTAACTTTTTGATTAACTAAACAATAAAAACAATTAATTTTTAAGGTATTTTGACAGAATTCGTCAAAACAAACTTTATTGTTATTTTTTAAAAAAAGTTTAGAACTTTAAAAGTTAAAAAAAATGGGACAAAACCATTAATTTTGACATAATATGTCAAAAAAGACTTTATTGTTATTTTAAAAGAAAAACATTTGGAACCAAAAACCAATTATTCATATAACATATTAAATGAAATAATTTGCCCAACCGTGGGCTCAAACCCACGACCACAATGTTAAAAGTCTTGCGCTCTACCAACTAAGCTAGACAGACTTGATTGTAACTTGAGTCTTACATCTTTGAATTGTGACTTTGGTTTTTTTTTTGGTAAGTGACTTTTTGATTAACTAAACAATAAAAACAATTAATTTTTAAGGTATTTTGACAGAATACGTCAAAACAAACTTTATTGCTATTTTTAACGTGGGGCTCAAACCCACGGCCACAAGGTTAAGAGCCTTGCGCTCTACCAACTGAGCTAGATGGGCTTAATTGTGATTTGAGTCTTACATCTTTGAATTGTGACTTTGGTTTTTTTTGGGTAAATGACTTTTTGATTAACTAAACAATAAAAATAATTAAATTTTAAGGTATTTTGACAGAATTCGTCAAAACAAACTTTATTGTTATTTTTTAAAAAAAGTTTAGAACTTTAAAAGTTAAAAAAAATGGCACAAAACCATTAATTTTGACATAATATGTCAAAAAGGACTTTATTGTTATTTTTTTAAAAGAAGTTTGGAACCAAAAATCATTTATTCATATAACATATTAAATGAAATAATTTGCCCACCGTGGGACTCGAACCACGACCACAAGGTTAAGAGCCTTGCGCTCTACCAACTGAGCTAGACGGGCTTGATTGTGACTTGAGTCTTACATATCTGAATTGTGACTTTGGTTTTTTTTTGGTAAGTGACTTTTTGATTAACTAAACCATAAAAACAGTTAATTTTTAAAGTATTTTGACCGAATTCGTCAAAAAAGCTTTATTGTTATTTTTTAAAAAAAAATTTAGAACTTTAATAGTTTTTAAAAAATTGGGACAAAACCATTAATTTTGACATAATATGTCAAAAAAGACTTTATTGTTTTTTTTTTAAAAATGTTTGGAACCAAAAAACAATTATTCATATAACATATTAGGGTATACAATTTTATTTTGTATTGTGACTTTAATAATTTTTTTCTTTTTTTGATAAATGAAATAATTCGTCCACCTCGGGGTTCAAACCCACAACCCCAAGGTTAAGAGCCTCACACTCTACCAACTGAGCCAAACGAGCTTGATTATCACTTGAGTCTTACATTTTTGAATTGTTACTTTAGTTTTTTTGGGTAAGTGACTTTTTGATTAACTAAACAATAAAAACAGTTAATTTTTAAGGTAATTTGACAAAACTAGTTAAAAAAACTTTATTGTTATTTTTTAAAAAAATTTAGAACTTTAAAAGTTTAAAAAAATTTGGGACAAAACCATTAATTTTGACATAATATGTCAAAAACAGACTTTATTGTTATTTTTTTAAAAAATTTTGAAACCAAAAACCAATTATTCATATAATGAATTTTCTTTTTGGTAAATGAAATAATTCGCCCACCGTGAGGCTCGAATTACCCATGACCACAAGGTTAAAAGCCTTGCGCTCTACCAATTGAGCTAAACAGGCTTGATTGTAACTTGAGTCTTACATTTTTTGATTTTTTGAATTGTTATTAAATAGGAATTAAATGTCCTTTAGTTCATTGTTGGACTGTTTATGATAATTTTTTTATATAAAATTACAAAATTTTAGTTTATAAAAATTATGTTAGAGTATTTAAGAAAGTGTAGCTCAAATACTATCAATCTTACTAATACTTTGAGAGATGATGAGTTTAAGACATTGTGTCTCACTTTTTTTTTTCTAAGTATAGAGTGAATATTCAATTGAATAATTGGTGAGTTTGATCCCAAACAAATTTAGCTTTGCCAAGTTGAGTCCCAAAATATTTTTTTTAACTTTTAAGGTCCCAAACTTTTTTTTGTAGAGAATAATAAGGTACTTCTTGACGGATTTGTCAAAATTTCTAAAATTTTAACGGTTGTTTCTCTTTAGTTAATTAAAGACAAGGATAAAAAAGTCATTACATGTGAAAATAAATAAAGAAATATTTAAACAAGGAATAAAAATGTCCTCACATTTAAAATTTAAAAAATAAAAAATCTATCAAAGGATATCAAAATCTTTCATCAATCTTCTTCTTTCCTACAAAATTTTTATCCGTTTTTGACATCTTTGAAGAAAGAAAAAAGAAAAAAATAGAGAAGAATACGAGCGTCTTTGTAGAAAGAGAAAGAAAAACAAAAGAAGAGAAATTCTAATATGAATCTGAGTTTAAATTCTGGTTCATCCTCTTCTTACCCATAGATCTTTAAATACTTACTCAAATATATTCATGACAAGGAATGTGAATACTTACTCAAACATCGATTCAAATGTCTTTGAATTTAACATTCCATTTTTGCTCCCACTTGAATTCGTTTCTTGTCGTCTAGAACAACTTTGATTTGTCAAATGAGTTTTAATGATTGAAGATTCACTGAGTATTTCAATATCACCACTGTCCTCTTTCTCTTGAAACAAAGTAACTTTATTTCTTTCCATTGGTTAAAATTTGAATTTTCTAAATCTCTCTTTCTCGTTTTTTTCTTTTTTCTTTCTATAAAGACCACTTCTTCAATTACTTTTTTTTCTTTTTCCTTTCTTCAAAGATGTTAGAAAAAGATAAAAATCTTGTGCCAGAGAGAAGAAGAAGATTAACCGGAGAAGAAGAAGATTAACGACGACTTTTGATATTCTCACTATTTTTGATAAATTTTTTATTTTTAAAATTTTAAATATGAGGACATTTTCAAAATAAAAATTAAAAAAAATATGATGACATTTTTATCTCTACGTTTAAATATTTTTTTATTATTATTATTTTCTTTCTTTATTTTCACATGTAATGATTTTTTTATCATTGTCTTTAATTAACTAAAGACAAACAACCGTTAAAATTTTAGAAATTTTGACAGAATCCGTCAAGAAGGACCTTATTATTCTCTACAAAAAAAGTTTGGGACCTTAAAAGTTAAAAAAATATTTTGGGACTCAGCTTGCCAAAGATAAATTTGTTTGGGATGAAACTCACCAATTATTCATATTCAATTCTTAAAATAATCTAAAATAAATCTATAGTCTTAAAAAGTAAACATTCAATTTTTTAAAATAATGAAGAAGTTAGGTTGTTTCTCTCTAGAGTAGAAACACTCTTCCATCTCTCTAGAAGAGTTGTCTCCTTTTAGAATTGCTTCTAAAGTTCTTTGTTCAAGTCTACTATAAAAGATATCCTAGATCTGACTATCAATAATGATCAGGAAAACCTAATAACTGCTCTGACTATTGTTGGTAGATTACATTCACATTGCACTGTTAATTCAAAAGTAATAATTACAATATTTTTAACATCAATATTTGAATAAAAAAACAGATTCAATTTTTTTCGGATTCTGTTTCATAATTTTATTATAAAAGGGGTATTTGATGGTGTTTCTCCAGTTCCTGAGCAGCCGTTTTTATTTTAAAAGTTTCTAAGCAGTGCGTAGCCTTTCTCTTTTCATATTTCACCAAATTAAAATAACTATGAGAAATTGGCAGGATGGGCTTCCCAATGATTTGGTGCTTGAGTTAATCAAGCGGATCGACAAATTTGGGGATTATTTAAAATTTGAAGCAATTTGTAAATCATGGCAAGTTGCGGTAGACAATTTTGAATGGCAAAGTTTCGTGAACAGATTCCATATTTGATACTGGAAGGAGATGGAGAGGAGCGTGAATTTTATAGCATAACAGAGCAGGAGGTAGTCGCTAAAATTAAGCGACCATGTTTCCAAGGGAGGAGATGCCTTGAATCATTGGGATGGTTGTTGACAGTAGGATTAGATGGAGATTTGACTTGCTGAATCCAATTACTGGATTTGAAATTAAATTACTACCGCAAGAGGAAGTTTGGGAATACTTAGGCAACGATATAAGACCTGCGACAGATATTACTAAGATGATCTTGTCGTCGAGACCTGACGAATCTTCATATTTCACTTTGATAATTGTCAAAGTGGGACATTTAAGGTTTTGGAGGCCAGGAGATCCTGACTGGAATTGTATTCAGAGATATAATCGACCTATTTCTGATATCACATATTTTAATGATAAATTATATGCTATAGAACGTTACGGTATTGTTTTGGAATTTGATCTTATCGGATCAAATCCAGGACAAGAGCGAATTGTTGCCAACAACAACGAATTAATTGTCCGAGCATTTTTTGATGAGTATGAAATTTGGAGAATGGATTCGTTTATTTGTGAATTCTCCGGCGAACTATTAGTAATTTTTAAATATTACCAAGAGGGAGACGAAGAGGAAGAGGAGGAAGAGGAAGAGGGGGAAGAAGACTATATGGTTTCTTTACATTTTTATATGTATAAGGTTAATATATCATCAGGGAGATGGGAAGCGATACAAAGCTTGGGAAGCAAGTCTCTTTTCATTGGTCAGAACCAAACGAAGTTAATAGACACTTCTAAATTTGGTGAATTCAAAGCCAATTGTATATATCACACTAGAAACACTTCGCTTTTTGAGTTTAATTATGTACTTGAATCTGCGGTTTACAATTTAGAAACCAAAGAAACTGAATCAATTTATCAAGGAGACGACAATCCCGCATGTTTACAACCATTCTCTCAGCCTTCACCACTAGCCCACGAATCTTACTCTAGAAGAAATGTTTTTTCAACTATGCGATTATTGGGTCCAAATACACAACATTCCCCCAAATAAGATGAACTACAATAACGCCTAGATACTAGGTAACTTTCTCGAAACTTTCATTGATATGGACGATAATCATTTGACATGAAAATCTCTCTGGGCCTAAATTCGTGGACTATCCAAAAGCTAATCCAGAAGAAGCAGACTCTTGTCAAGACACCAACGACTTACCAGAGAAAATGGTTATGGACCAAATTCCATTGTCCGCAAAAGACAACTGAGTCCAGATCAAAAGTCCTACAAAAAATATAGACTGATCACCTCTCGTGATTTTGTCCAGCATGCACTATCTCAACTGAATATTTTCTCCCAAATGAATCAGGTATCAAGGGAAGAACAATAAAACAACAATATGGAGGCTACTATTTAGGTGGAACAAGTTGTTATTACTTGTAGAAGATTGATACATGTAAAGCGCCTAACTCGTAACTTTAGAACTTCCCAAACCATTGTTGAAGTAGTGGACACAAAGGAAGGAAATTATGAAAAGGGGGCGGCAGGTGGCAACTTGCTCCCACGCACATTATGATCGACTTATTATGGAATTGCCGAGGCATTAGCCAACTTGCGGCAATTCGTCATCTTCGAGGAATCTTTCCTCTCATAGGTCAAAATTAATTTTTTATGTGAAACAAAGTGTAATTGTTGTAATAGAGCTTCTCGTACGGTTAAGCTTACTTATTTAATAGTATCTATCATGAATTTTATTTTATTTTTTCAATCAGTATTATTTATTTGCTATATATTCATTATATATATATATATATATATATATTAAAATTTATATGAATTAAAACCAAGAAATTGATGGAAAAAAATACAAAATAACTTATATAATAAACAATTGAAAAATATTTGAAGATAAGAGAGAAAAAAGAAGATAAAATAACATTAGATAGTGAAAAAAATAAAAGTTAAGACATATACCATTATTATGTTTTATCTTTAAAACTTTATTATTTTTTTTGTATAATTTTTAAAAATATGAATTCTTTTTAAGACATATAGAATCAATTAATTTTCAATCTTAAAACAAAAAGAATACACCAAGGTTTTTTTTATGGACTAATTAATTTCCATTACAAAACCATTTTATCACTATCATATCAAATAAATTTAGTTTTGGCAAACTCAGTCTCAAAATATTTTTTTAAAAATTTTAAAATCTCATACCTTTTTTTAAAACAAGAATAAAGTTCTTTTTAACCATTCCGTCAAAATAATTAAAAATTTTATTATTTAGTTAATTAAAAAAATGTCATCATAAATAAAAAGCAAGAAAAAAAAGAGAAGAAAAAAAAAACACAACAGCCGAAGAAGGAGAAAGAGAAGAAGAATCTAAAGAGTGGGAAAAAAAATGAAATGACTGTTGTTCACTTTCATGATATTCTTGTTAGCTGGTGACCGAAGCCCATTCAACAGTGTCAATGGAAAAATGTATGGTTAAAAATTATACTTTTGATTATAAAAAAATACAAAATAAGTTTAAGTTAAACTCCTAATTTACGTCCTCGAAACGGATAGAGAAGAAGGAAATAAAGTCATGGCAAGGATTAAGGTTGGCTCATGCAGGAGACTATATCAAATGAATTTTAATTTTAATTTTGTTTTATTTTAAGAATTTTAAATTTTAAATTTAAATGTTGGTTGCAAAAGATGTTGATTTTCATATTTATTTGAATTGAAGCTCCAATTAATATAATATATTAGAGTATACCATTTTGTTTTTTTGCCAGTGAAATAATTCGCCCAACGTGGAGCTCGAACCCACAACCACAAGGTTAAAAATTTTGCGCGGAGCTCGAACCCACAACCACAAGGTTAAAAATTTTGCGCTCTACCAATTGAGCTAGACGAGCTTAATTGTAACTTGAGTCTTACATCTTTGAATTGTGACTTTGGTTTTTTTTGGGTAATTGACTTTTTATTAAATAAACAATAAAAACAGTTAATTTTTAAGGTATTTTTACAGAATTCGTCAAAAAACCTTTATTGTTTTTTTTAAAAAAAGTTTAGAACTTTAAAAGTTTAAAAAAAAATGGGACAAAACCGTTAATTTTGACATAATATGTCAAAAAGGACTTTATTGTTATTTTTAAAAAAAGTTTGGAACTAAAAACCAATTATTCATATAACAAGTTAAGGTATACAATTTTATTTTATATTGTGACTTTAGTTTTGTTGTTATTTTAAAAAAAATTGGAATAAAAACCAGTTATTCATATAACATATTAGGGTATACAATTTTATTTTGTATTGTGACTTTAGTTTTATTGTTATTTTTAAAAAAATTGGAATAAAAAACCTATTATTCATATAACATATTAGGGTATACAATTTTATTTTGTATTGTGACTTTAGTTTTATTGTTATTTTAAAAAAAAGTTTGGAACCAAAAACCAATTATTCATATAACATATTTAGTGAAATAATTCGCAACTGTGGGGCTCAAACCCACGACAACAAGATTAAGAGCCTTGCGCTCTACCAACTGAGCTAAATAAGCTTGATTGTAACTTGAGTCTTACATCTTTGAATTGTGACTTTGATTTTTTTGGGTAAGTGACTTTTTGATTAACTAAACAATAAAAACAATTAATTTTTAAGGTATTTTGACAGAATTCGTCAAAACAAACTTTATTATTATTTTTTAAAAAAAGTTTAGAACTTTAAAAGTTAAAAAAACAATGGGACAAAACCATTAATTTTGACATAATATGTCAAAAAGAACTTTATTGTTATTTTAAAAGAAAAAAGTTTGGAACCAAAAACCCGGGCTCAAACCCACGACAACAATGTTAAAAGCCTTGCACTCTACCAATTGAGCTAGACAGGCTTGATTGTAACTTGAGTCTTACATCTTTGAATTGTGACTTTAGTTTTTTTTTGGGTAAATGACTTTTTGATTAACTAAATAATAAAAATAATTAAATTTTAAGGTATTTTGACAGAATTCGTTAAAACAAACTTTATTATTAATTTTTTTTAAAAAGTTTAGAACTTTAAATGTTAAAAAAATGGGACAAAACCATTAATTTTGACATAATATGTCAAAAAGGACTTTATTGTTATTTTTTAAAAAACAAGTTTGGAACCAAAAATTAATTATTCATATAATGAAATAATTCGCCCATCGTGAGGCTCGAACCCACAACCACAAAGTTAAGAGCCTTGCGCAATACCAACTGAGCTAAACGAGCTTGATTGTGAATTGAATCTTACATCTTTGAATTGTGACTTTTTGATTAACTAAACAGTTAATTTTTAAGGTATTTTGACAAAATTCGTCAAAAAACTTTATTGTTATTTAAAAAAATTTAGAACTTTAAACGTTTTAAAAAATTGAAACAAAACCTTTAATTTTGACATAATATGTCAAAAAAGACTTTATTGTTATTTTTTAAAAAAAGTTTGGAACCAAAAACTAATTATTCATATAACATATTAGGGTATACAATTTTATTTTGTATTTTGATTTTAATTTTTTTTTTTTATAAATGAAATAATTCGTCACCGTAGGGCTCGAACCCACGATCACAAGTTAAGAGCCTTACGCTCTACCAATTGATCTAGACAAGCTTGATTGTGACTTAGTCTTACATCTTTGAATTGTGACTTTGGTTTTTTTTGGTAAGTGACTTTTTGATTGGCTAAACAATAAAAACAGTTAATTTTTAAGGTATTTTGACATAATTGGTTAAAAAAACTTTATTGTTATTTTTTAAAAAAAATTTAGAACTTTAAAAGTTTTTTAAAAAATTGGGACAAAACTGTTAATTTTGACATAATATGTCAAAAAAGACTTTATTTCTATTTAAAAAAAAATTTAGAACCAAAAATCAATTATTCATATAACATATTAGGGTATACAGTTTTATTTTGTATTGTGACTTTAGTTTTTTTTTTTTTGTAAACTATCTCATATGCACCTCTTAAATGTCAAAAATCCAATTTTTGTACCTCAAAGATTTTTTGTATATAGAGTGACATTAACGTTTCAAAACGTCCCACTACATGCACCTCTGTTAAGTCAAACTGTTAAGTCTTTAATTTTGCCGTTAATCAACCTTTTTTTATTATTTGGCATTGTTCCAGTAGGGACATTTTTGTCCAATTTTTCTTAAATTTTTTTCATTTTTTTTAATTCTTTTCTCTCTCCTTCTTCTTCCTCTTCTCTCTCTCCATTAATTTAATTTTTTTCTATCTCTTCCTCTTTTTTCTCTCTCTCTTCCTTCTTTCTCTCTCTTTCTTCTTTTATGTGCAATACATTTGGTTGTGTTGTATCTATCTATGTGCATTCTACAATAATCTCTCAACTGGATTGAAAGATATAGTTTGGGATACTGGAGATAAATCAAATGATGACCTGAAGAATGGTTAGTAATTTCAGTCATTCATATATATATATATATATATATATATATATATATCAGTTCTTCAAAGCTGAAACTTTATTCTTATTTGCCTCTATTATGTGCAGCTGCAGCCGCTGGATCATCATCTTCACTGTAGGCAACTATGACTTTATGATTGTTGGAATTGTGATAATTTGAGATATTTCAAGGCTGTTGTTCTTGCAAATTTCCTTAAGTTTTATATATATATATATAACTTAAGAATCAAATTATCTGTCATTATAATGTGAACTCCTTGAAACTGCAAAAAATGCAGTTGCAGAATTGATGATATGAATTTAAGAACCTTTTCTCAAGAAAAAAAATTGTAATTTAGCTCTATTTTGGATTCATCAAACTGACTGTGAATGGCTTCAGAAAATGGGTATTTCTCCAAACTGCGGGTGGCCACATAATATATATATATATATATAGATATTTGGATATTCCCTTAACTTTTTCTTAAATTCTAATAGAAATTAATTAAGAATCAAATTGTTCAAGGAAAAAAGGTGTAGTGGGGCTCATCCATGATGGAAAGTAGCCGTTTATGGCAAGTAGCCGTTTATGGCAAGTAGCCGTTTGTGGCTAGTAGCCGTTAGAACAGTATGGCAAGAACAGTATGTAATCATTATACAATCACTTGTATAAATAGGCTATACTTCAATGAAAAAGATATACAAATTTATTTTTCTAACATGGTATCAGAGCCAATTCATTAATCCAAACGGATTATTACTTCTGTTCTTATCCAAATCTTCTAAGCTCATCATCTGCCAGAAAACCAAAAAACCATGGCCGATAGCGATAGCGATTCGGTTCGAACCACCGGAGAGAACTCCGGAAATACCCTTAACACAGACCTCTTAGCACAATTCGCCCAATTCCTAAAATTATCAAAAAACGATCAAACCGAGATACATCAGCCCCAACCACCAAAAATTGAACAGAAATTAAATAACCAAAATTACTCCCTGTGGGCTAGACGACTACATCTGGCCATAGATGCACGAGATAGGATCCACCACATCACTGGCAATCCAACGCCGCCATCTCCAGATGATCCAGACTTCCAGAAATGGAGGAAATCAGATGTCGTCGTCTTCAACTGGATCATCGACGCAATCGAAGATGATTTAGTCGGACAATTCATCGAATATCCAACAAGCAAAGATCTTTGGGACGGGATCGCCGCAACATTTAGAAGCGGTGAAGACGAATTACAAATCTACGAACTCAATGTTCGAGCCATGGAACTGAAACAGGGCAATGCCCCCCTGGAGAAATACTACGGAGCATTTCAAACTATATGGCGAGAGATCGATCGCCGTGAACCAAACCCGATGGAATGCTCCAAAGACATAGGCACCCACAACAAATTCAAAAACAGACACAGGTTATACCAATTCTTAGCCGGAACCAATATAAGATACGACTCAGTCAAACGAGATCTTTTAAGAGGAAAAGAAATACCATCGATTGAGGAGGCGTACGCAGCACTCCGGCACGAGGCAGCCCGAGCACAAAACCTCAACACATCGGGTGGAGACTTGACGGAGGACATCGGCACTGGACTCGCCGCTCGCACCAAAACCATCGCCGCTCGCATCAACTCCGACCCACAGAATCACCAAAAGATTCCAAGACTACCCGCATCAGATGGACCCCCCAATTACAACCCTGGGTCAAGTTTTTCATCACGCGCGGCTCCCCTCACCGCCTCCGACAAAACCAAACTCCGATGCACACATTGCAAGAAAATCGGGCATCTCAAAAGTAGCTGCTTCGAGCTACATGGTGAACCAGACTGGTTCAAGGAGCTCCAAAAAAGGAGACAACAAAAGGGGACTGCGGCTACCACCGTGGGTAATACAACCGGACACGGTGACTACCAAGCAGAGGCCCCGGAATATGGCTTCGCAGCGATCGGGGCGAGGGGAGGAAGAGATGGAATAATTAGGGTTTGTGAGAGCGGCGGCGGTGAAAGATCTGAGAAATTTTCGTTGAACAAAAGGGAAATTGCCTCTGGACTTGGAACTAAATGGGCCGAGAAGTGGGCTGCTGGACCTAGCCCAATTGAAGCTGAAAAATGGGCTGAGAAGTGGGCTGCTGGACCTAGCCCAATTGAAGCTGGAAAATGGGCCGAGAAGTGGGCTGCTGGACCTAGCCCAATTGAAGCTGGAAAATGGGCCGAGAAGTGGGCTGCTGGACCTAGCCCAATTGAAACTAGAAAATGGGCCGAGAAGTGGGCTGCTGGACCTAGCCCAACTGAAACCGGAAAATGGGCCGACAACAAATACGGGACTGGACCACCCGAGAAATGGGCTGACAGTACCCTTGAAATCGCAGCCCAAACAGGTACAGGGCTTGGTGGTAAGAGACCAGGCCCAAATCTAGTATCTTTAAAGGAAAATTTTTATAATAAAATCCACACTTTTCCTAATAATAATGTTATTCATGAAAATAAATTTGAACAACTTTATAACTTAGATAACGAAATTAGATACTCTTTCATAACTAATACCCTAAAACCAGAAATAAGAGAGTGGATTTTAGACTCAGGTGCCACTAACACAATGACATATGATGAAAAAGATATTTTAGATACATGTAAACCTAATGTCTCACATATTGTAACTGCTAATGGAGAAATGACACAAGTTAAAGGTGCGGGAAGAGTTGAAATTTCAAACAATATAAATCTTTCTCACTGTTTATTTATTCCCACTTTAACTTGTAAACTACTATCTGTTAGCCAAGTTACAAAAGAACTAAATTGTATGGTTCTCATGTATCCAACCTTTTGTCTTTTACAGGACATCCTATCCAAGAAGATCATTGGACGTGGTTCTGAGAAAAACGGGCTTTATTATATTAATGATTTTTCTCCACCCAGCACCGCCCTCCACTCCAAAGGCGTGTCTACCGGACTTTTATGGCACCGCCGTTTGGGCCACCCTTCCTCTAATTATTTTAAGATGTTATTTCCTCACTTATCTTTTCCCGAACATTGCGACTCATGCGTTTTAGCAAAAAGTCATCGCAAAATTTTTTCAATAAGCGATACTAGATCTAAAAAACCCTTTGATCTTATTCACTCTGACGTTTGGGGACCCGTCCCTACAAATTTACGCTCTTCCTTTACTTATTTTCTTTTATTTATTGATGATTGCACTCGCCTTACCTGGGTTTATTTTTTAAACAAAAGTCTGAGGTTTTTGATAAATTCTCTCAATTTTACGAAATGATTTCTTTACAATATAATCAAAAAATAAAAATCCTTCGCTCAGATAATGGGGGAGAATTTGTTAATCATGTATGCAATCCTTTTTTCTTTCAAATGGCTTAATACATCAAACTTCCTGCCCTAACACTCCTCAACAAAATGGAATTGCCGAACGAAGGAATAGAATTATTTTAGAAATCACCGTGCACTCCTTTTAGATTCACACACACCCCAACGTTTTTGGCCTGAAGCTGTCGCCACCGCAGTATACCTTCTCAACCGCTTGCCCACTAAAACTTTAAACTTTCAAACACCACTAGCTACGTTCAATAAATCGCTCCATAAAACCGCTACACCCTCATTGAAGCCAAAAGTCTTTGGCTGCACTGTCTTTGTCCATATCCCTAAACATGAACGATCTAAGCTCGATCCATGTGCCCTCCGATGTATATTTTTGGGCTATGGGGTTCATCAAAAAGGCTATTGATGTTACCATCCTCCTTCTAGATGACTCTATATCACCATGGACTGTGATTTCGTGGAGACCGAATTTTACTATACCCATTCCAGTGATCAGGGGGAGATCTCCAATAGTGGACCACTAGAATGGTTATATCGACCAACCCCCAGTCTTAACCTTAGTGGACCACGAATACCCACTACCCAAAAATATCATACGCCCGATCCTAGTCCTAACGTAACCGAACAAAGCCCGACTATATCAGATACACCACTCCAAATATCTTCCTTGGACAGCTCTCCTAGAGTAAGTAATTATGATATTACCATTAATAACTCTGATAATATTACTGACAACATTGTTGTAGATACTTCCACAGACAATAATGCAGGTACCTACACTCTTCCGCCGCGAAACAACAGGGGAGTACCGCCTAAGAGATACAGTCCAGAGCATGTTTCAAGACAGTCAAAGTACCCTATAACTAATATGGTCAGGGGGAGACTCTCAGAAAAGGCAAAAGCTTTCGAAGCCACTCTTTACTCAGGAAAAGTGCCTCAAAATGTTGAAGAAGCGTTAAAATTAGAGGTCTGGAGACAAGCCATGGAAACAGAGATGGCTGCTCTAGAGAAAAATGGCACCTGGACAAAATGTCAACTACCAACGGGAAAAAAGTCAGTAGGATGTAAATGGGTTTTTACCATAAAACATAAAGCTGATGGAACCATCGAAAGATATAAAGCCCGGTTAGTTGCAAAAGGCTACACTCAAACTTACGGCATCGACTACTCCGAGACCTTCAGTCCAGTTGCTAAAATCGACACAATCAGAATCATATTTTCCATAGCCGCTAATCTTGAATGGCCTCTTTATCAGTTCGACGTGAAGAATGCATTTCTACATGGAGAATTAGAAGAAGAAGTCTACATGTCTGCTCCATCAGGTTTCTCACAAGAGTTTAAGGAAAATGAAGTATGTCGACTAAAGAAGGCATTATACGGCCTTAAACAATCTCCCAGATCCTGGTTCGGTCGGTTTACTACAGCCATGAAGAAATACGGTTACACCCAAAGTCACTCTGACCACACCCTTTTTCTAAAACGAAGAGAAGATCTTATCACTTGTCTAATTATATACGTTGACGACATGATCATCACAGGGGATGATCCAAATGAAATTATTGCACTTCGAGAAAATCTCTTCAAAGAATTCGAAATGAAAGATCTGGGAGGGTTAAAGTATTTTCTCGGAATTGAGGTTCTTCGTTCAAAACAGGGAATATTCATATCTCAAAAGAAATATATTCTGGATATTCTAGCCGGAACTGGAATGGTAGACTGCAAACCCGCTGAAACTCCCATAATAGTCAACCATAATTTGAAAATTGAAAAAGGAGAACCACAAATCGACCAAGGAAAATATCAAAGATTGGAAAATTGATATACCTATCTCATACCCGACCAGATATTGCGTACGCGGTAGGGATAGTAAGTCAATTCATGCACATACCACAAAAAACTCACATGGAGGCAGCCTTCAGAATAGTTCGATATCTCAAAGGTACGCATAATTATGGAGTCTTTTTCAAGAATAATAACAAAAACCTTTGTTTGCAGGGATACACTGACGCTGATTGGGCTGGAAATCAACTGGATCGGAAATCAACCGCTGGGTACTTTATGTTCGTAGGAGGAAACCTTGTGACGTGGAAAAGCAAAAAGCAAAAGGTTGTAGCATTATCAAGTGCAGAAGCTGAATTTCGAGGGATGTCTAGAGGAATCACTTAAATAATTTGGATAAGGAAGCTACTCACTGAACTCGGATTCCCTCCCAAAGCTCCTTGCAAACTAATGTGCGACAATCAATCTGCTATTTGCATCTCAGAAAACCCTGTCCAGCACGATCGAACAAAACATGTTGAAGTAGACAGACATTTCATCAAAGAAAAATTAGACAATGGAATCATAAGCCTCCCTTACATTCCAACAAAGGATCAATTAGCAGATATACTCACCAAAGCCGTTACTAGAAAAGTTTTTCACGAAACCCTTTACAAGTTAGGTGTAAGAGACCCTACGACCTAACTTGAGGGGGAGTGATGGAAAGAATGATGGAAAGTAGCCGTTTATGGCAAGTAGCCGTTTGTGGCTAGTAGCCGTTAGAACAGTATGGCAAGAACAGTATGTAATCATTATACAATCACTTGTATAAATAGGCTATACTTCAATGAAAAAGATATACAAATTTATTTTTCTAACAATCCAATCTAAAGGAAATCTTATTTGAACCAATAAATAATGAGCAAACACTGCCATGTGTACTACTACCACTCAACAAATAAGAAAGGAAAGAAAGAAAGAAATGGCAAAAACAAATATTTGAAAAAATTTAGCAGTTCTTTTGCAATGCCAACGGCAACATTATTCCATTCTTCACTATGTTTCTATATTCAGAGACCTTCTGCTTGTTCTTCTTCTTTACCTTCAAGCCCAGAAGATCAGAATATTTCTTAAGCATCAAAACCCAAGAAAAAGGGTCTTCTGTATAAAACACCCACTTTGGCAACCAACTCATGCCAACATTTCTCTACAATTCAAGGAAAAAATCCTCTGTTTGGAAATCATGGGTGTTGATTCAGGTAAAGCATTATCCCTAAATCCAGATCTCTGTACAGCTTTTCTGAATTTAATTCAAGAAATTGTCACATTTGTAGAATAAAAAGGCATACACCAAAAGGACATGGGAAAGATTTTTGGTATGTGCCCTAAAGTTTTGACATAAGATATCAATACTGAACTCAACCCTGTTTTCAATTTCCTTACTTATGACTTAAGAGTTCCCGAAGAAAATTTCAGAAAGGTCATCAACAAATGCCCTAGATTGCTAATTTCCAGCGTTTTAAAAACAAATTTGACATAATATGTCAAAAAAGACTTTATTGCTATTTTTAAAAACAAAATTTGAAACCAAAATCCAATTATTCATATAACATATTAGGGTATACATTGTGACTTTAGTTTTTTTTTGGTAAATAAAATAATTTGGCCACCTTGGGGTTAAACCCACGACCCCAAAATTAAGAGCGTTACGCTCTACCAATTGAGCCAGACGAGCTTGATTGTGACTTGAGTCTTACATTTTTGAATTGTTACTTTGGTTTTTTTTTTGTAAGTGACTTTTTGATTAACTAAACAATAAAAACAATTAATTTTTAAGGTATTTTGACACAATTCGTCAAAAAAGCTTTATTGTTATTTTAAAAAAAAAATTGGAACCAAAAACCAATTATTCATATAATAAATTTTCTTATTTTGACAGAATTCGTCAAAAAAGTTTTATTGTTATTTTTTTAAAAAAAGTTTGGAACTAAAAACCAATTATTCATATAATGAATTGTTTTTTTTGGTAAATGAAATAATTTGCCCAACGTAGAGCTCGAACCCACGACCACAAAATTAAGAGCCTTGCACTCTACCAATTGAGCTAAATAGGCTTGATTGTAACTTGAGTCTTACATTTTTAGATTTTTTGAATTGTTATTAAATAGGAATTAAAAGTCCTTTAGTTCATTGTTGAATTGTTTATGATAAATGTTTTTTTTTATAAAATTACAAATTTTTAGTTTATAAAAATTATGTTAGAGTATTTAAGAAAGTGTAGCTCAAATACTATCAATCTTACTAATGACTTTGAGAGATGATGAGTTTAAGACATTGTGTCTCAAAAACATTTTCCAAGTATAGAGTGAATATTCAATTCTTAAAATAATCTAAAATAAATGTATAATATAAAAAGTAAACATTCAAATTTTTAAAATAATGAAGAAGTTAGGTTGTTTCTCTCTAGAGTAGAAACACTCTTCCATCTCTCTAGAAGAGTTGTCTCCTTTTAGAATTGCTTCTAAAGTTCTTTATTCAAGTCTACTATGAAAGATATTCTAGATCTGACTATCAATAATGATCAGGAAAACCTAATAAATGCTCTGACTATTGTTGGTAGATTACATTCACATTGCACTATTAATGCAAAAGTAATAATTACAGTATTTTTAACATCTTGGAATTTTGGACAAAATGTGGTTTTGAAAATTGTTGACAATAATACAGTCACATGTCCATTTAATTGAGTTAGAGACAAAAAAGAATCATGGAAGCAGGTTCTTGGGCAGTGAATGGGGACGCTCTCAGCCTTCACCACTAGGCACTAGCCCACGAATCTTACTCCAGAAGAAATTCTTTTTCAACTATGTGATTATTGTGTCGAAATACACAACATTCCCATAAATAGGATGAATTACGACAACACCCAAAAACTAGGTAATTATTTGACATGAAAATCTCTCTAGAGCCTGAATTCTTATATATAATGGTATATGTTCAGTTTATATATATATATATAAATGGAGAGGTTTTCGTAATAAAATTAGAAAATAGAATCCCAAAGAAATTTGATTAGGATTTTTTTTATTTGAATATTTAGGCAAAATAATATATATATATATATATAATTTGATTAGGATTTCTTTTAAACATTGTTTTAATATTTAATCTTTTAGGAGATAAAATATAAATAAAATTTTAATTAGTTTGGGTCATGAATTAAGTAATTTTTAAATTTAAAAATATACATAGTATTTATTACTAGGTCGTATGTTCTTATTCCGAGTCACAAGCAAGTAAATCAGTTTATAATTTAAAATTTTAATTTTTTTTAAATTATTATATTTTGAGAAAAAAATATATTAATATCATAACTAAAGGAATAAATTGAATATATCTACTTGCTATATAATTATTTCATATCTATATGGGAATATATACTATATTTTTTTAATCTTTATCATTAATTTTGTTTTATTAGTTATAATATAATTTTAAAAAATATTAATATTTAAAATTCATATCGCAAAATTATATATTTTATTTGTTAAAATAATTTAATTTTACTCCACTTATTAAAAAATCTAATAAATCAATATTTGAATTTTAAAAAAAACAGAATTCAATTTTTTCGCATTCTGTTTCATAATTTTATTATAAAAGGGGTATTTGATGATGTTTCTCCAGTTCCTGAGCAGCCGTTTTTATTTTAAAAGTTTCTAAGCAGTGCGTAGCCTTTCTCTTTTCATATTTCACCAAATTAAAATAACTATGAGAAATTGGCAGGATGGGCTTCCCAATGATTTAGTGCTTGAGGTAATCAAGCGGATCAACAAATTTGGGGATTATTTAAAATTTGAAGCAATTTGTAAATCATGGCAAGTTGCGGTAGACAATTTTGAATGGTCAAAGTTTCATGAACAGATTCCATATTTGATACGGGAAGGAGATGGAGAGGAGCGTGAATTTTACAGCATAACAGAGCAGAAAGTACTCGCTAAAATTAAGCGACCATGTTTCAAAGGCAGGAGGTGCCTTGAATCATTGGGATGGTTGTTGACAGTAGGATTAGATGGAGAATTGACTTTGCTGAATCCAATTACTGGATTTGAAATTGAAATACTACCACAACAAAATTTGACTTTGCTGAATCCAATTACTAGATTTGAAATTAAATTACTACTGCAAGAGGAAGAGGCAGTTTGGGAATACTTAGGCTATATAAGACCCTTGACAAATATTACTAAGATGATCTTGTCGTCGAGACCTGACGAATCTTCAGATTTCACTTTGATAATTATCAAAGTGGGACATTTAAGGTTTTGGAGGCCAGGAGATCCTGACTGGAATTGTATTGAGAGATATGATCGACCTATTTGTGATATCACATATTTCAATGATAAATTATATTTGTTATGACGGATGTAAGAAAGATAACAGAAATGTAAAGATTTAACGTGGTTCACCAACAATGTGACTATAATATTTATAGGAAAGATGGCAGCCACCTTTGAATATAAAATAGATCTAGAATATAAAATATTATAATAATAAATATTATAATATTTGACTAATATAAAATATTATAATAATATATATTATAATATTTGACTAACTTCCTAATCCCAAGGAGAAGTAACAGATTTGACTAATTCAAGGCATTCTAACAAATCTCCACATTGACTTGAATTCTCACAATTTACCAGATGCACCTCCTTGGTGCCAGATGTATCCGCTCCCCTCTCTTCTGCCATTTAACAGCTTGTAATATTTAGCAAGTCCAAACAGTGTTGGAACTTGCCCTGTGGAACTGGCTTGGTGAACATGTCAGCAGGGTTGTCAGCCGTGCCTACTTTCTTCACCCCTTCTCCATAGCCCACGAAAATTCCCCTTTTAGCCCTTGGCTCCAGCTTACCCTCATTGACATGATAGTAAGCTGTACAGCCAAAAACTCTCAGATTTGAGTAATCAGCAGGCTTCCCTGTCCACACCTTAAAAGGTGTTTTACAGTTGATGCCTGTGTATGGTCCCTGATTTGTTATGTAGCATGCCGTTGTAACTGCTTCTGCCCAGAAGCGTCTAGTTAGACCAGCGTTAGAGAGCATGCACCTCGCTCTCTCCAGAAGTGTCTGGTTCATGCGCTCAGTTGCACCATTCTGCTGTGGTGTATCCCTGGCTGTGCGATGTCGAGCAATCCTCTCATCCTTGCAAAACACATCGTACTCAGACGAACAGAATTTCAAACCATTATCAGTTCGTAGCCTCTTGATCTTCTTACCACCAAGAAGATCTTCCTTTGATAGAATCTGCAACCCTCTTTCACCCATGTGACCAAGTCTCATATGCCATAACTTGGTCAAATCATCTCGGTGAACCTCAGATGACGCAACAGCTGCAGAACCAGCAACTGTTGAACCTTGCAAAAAGTACAAAGTTCCATGTTTGACGCCCTTAAGTATCACATTAGAGCCCCTGTAGACATGTATAACTCCACCTTCTCCCTTGAAGCTGAACCCCTTACTATCCAGCAAGCTCAGGGATATCAGATTCTTCGTCATTAGTGGAACATGTCTGACATTGTGCAATGTGCAGAATTTACCATCATGTGTCCGAATCTTGATCGAGCCTATTCCAACCGCCTTGCATACCGAGCTGTTTGCCATAGAGACATTTCTCCCGTCTATCTGCTCATAGGTTGAAAACCACTCTCTCATTGGACATATATGGTAGGACTCCCCAGAGTCAAGGACCCACACATCAGCATGATGCGTGTGTTCGTCTGCAACTAGAGCGATGTCCTCTTCGGAATCGGTGCCATCCACCGCTACCGCAGCAGATCCTTTCTGCTCCAACGGTTGCTTTCTCTTCTTCGGGCATTCATTCTTCCAATGCCCTGTCTCCTTGCAGTAGTTACAAATATCAGTTGCTTTTGGACCCTTGGAACCCGGCTTCTTCTTGCCCAGTTGTCCATGTCCCTTGCTTCCACTGGCTATCAATCCAGCGGCCTGATTGTCTGTCCATGTTCCAGTCGCCTTATGGCGCAGCTCTCTGGTATGGAGAGATTACCTGACCTCTTTCAGAGACACGGTATCTTTCCCAACAACGAAAGATTGTACGAAATTCTCATACGACAATAGTAGTGAAACCAACAGAATTAAGGCAGCATCTTCATCCTCTACCTTAACATTAATATTACGCAACTCTAAAAGAATTGTATTTAATTGATCCAGATGGTCTCTAAGAGGTGTACATTCCTGCATTCGCAGACCGAACAGACGTTACTTCAGAAGCAACTTGTTGGTTAAAGACTTTGTCATGTATACTTTCCAGCTTCAACCACAGACCAGCGGCAGTTTCTTCATCTGCAACCTCAGTGATGACATCATCTGCAAGACACAACATGATAGTCGAATGTGCCTTCTCCTCCAAGGCAGCCAACTCAGCATTGTCAGTCTTGACTTCCTTTGATAATGGCATCCATAAGCCTTGTTGTTTCAACAAAGCTCGCATCTTGATCTGCCATAAACTAAAGTTGTTCCTCCCCGTGAATTTGTCAATCTTTACGGTCAATGCAGACATCTTTCTCACCAGATTACAAACCTTGATTACCCGAGCTCTGATACCAGTTTGTTATGACGGATGTAAGAAAGATAACAGAAATGTAAAGAAATGACACACAGATTTAACGTGGTTCACCAACAATGTATTGGCTACGTCCACCTAACAGAAGAGGGGAGAACTTTTACTGATTTTGAGAGAGATTACAGAGGTAGTTGTAGGTGACTACAATACGATGAATGCTTTACAAATGAACCTATTTATAGGAAAGATGGCAGCCACCTTTGAATATAAAATAGATCTAGAATATAAAATATTATAATAATAAATATTGTAATATTTGACTAATATAAAATATTATAATAATATATATTATAATATTTGACTAACTTCCTAATCCCAAGGAGAAGTAACAGATTTGACTAATTCAAGGCATTCTAACAATATGCTATAGAACGTAGTGGTATTGTTTTGGAATTTGATCTTATCGGATCAAATCCAGGACAAGAGAGAATTGTTGCCAACAACAACGAATTAATTGGCCGAGCATTTTATGATGAGTATGAAATTTGGAGGATTTGTTTATTTGTGAATTCTCCGGTGAACTATTAGTAATTTTTAAATTTTACCAAGAGGGAGACGAAGAGGAAGAGGAGGAAAGGGATTGGGGGAAGAAGAATATATGGTTTCTTTACGTTTTTATATGTATAAGGTTAATATATCATCAGGGAGATGGGAAAAGATACAAAGCTTGGGAAGCAAGTCTCTTTTCATTGGTCAGAACCAAACTAAGTTAATAGACACTTCTAAATTGGGTGAATTCAAAGCAACTGTATTTATCACACTAGAAACACTTCGCTTTTTGAGTTTAATAACTTACTTGAATGTGGGGTTTACAATATAGAAACCAAAGAAACTGAATTAATTTATCAAAGAGACAATCCCGCATGTTTACAACCATTCTCTCCAGCCCTCTGGTGTTTTTGCCCCCCCCAATTTAAATAATTTTTTTAAATGTACTGTGAGTTCAAAAATTCAATTTTTTTAATTCATGTATGTATATTTAAATTTTGATGTCAGAATTTCTTACAGTAAAAAAATAAAATTAATTATACAATAATAGTAAAAAATAAAATTTATAAATTATTTAGAATTTAAAATCATAGTTAAATAAAATTTGTGAAAGAGAATTTTTTTTTAAATAATAGTTTTAAAATAATTAATGTGGGTCTTTCACAAATCTTTTCAATTAGAGTTTTACCCTTTTGGTCCAAATAATTATTAGATATTAGGAAAGTGCCATTGTCATTCTGAAGGAAATTACCAAAATACCCATTCTCGTGCACATGGAAGAAGTATGTGCACGTGAGTATATGCAAGGTCTTTATCACAATCTTTCTCATGCACAAATTTCACTCCAAAAATATATTCTTTCGCACTCACGGTTTTATTCTCATAGTAATGGAGTAGATAGAATCAGTATATGCAAGAGATTTGATGACATTAATTCTGCAAAAACTTTTTTTTTTTTTTTGTAGAATTGTCTATAAAAAATTGTGACATTGGTCTTTCAGTTAAAAATTTCAAGAGTATTTATATTATTCTACACTATTTAAATATATTTAATAATAAACACATTGACATACATAGTCCCCAAACTATAAATGTTTGGTAACATTGATTCTTAAATTAATATTTTTTGTGAAATTGATCCACAAACTATAAAAAATTTGCTATATTGATCCTTTTGTTTAAAAATTTTCATTAAGTAAAAAAAAACTTCAAATGTATTTATGTTATTACCTTATTTAAATATATTTAATTTATATATATATAACTTCAAATAATATTTCAATATGATTCTCATATATTTTTTCTCTATTTTTATCTTTTCTTCTTATTATTATTCTTTTTGTTTAAATTTAAAAGAATTATCTAATTTTGTTATTGTTTGCACCAACTAATTTTCTTCAAACTTTTTATTTGTTGAGAAATGAAAATAAAGAGAGTGGAAAGAAAAGAGAAGAAGGAAGAGGAAGAGAGATGAAAATGATATTATATGTATATATATTCTATATTATTAAATATATTTAAATATTATAGTCACATAAATATCTTGGATTTTCAAAGAAATGATCAATCTCACAATGTTTTTATAATTTGGGGACCAATTTCACAAAACATCTATAGTTTCACGACTATTTATGTTAATTTGTTTATTATTAAATATATTTAAATAGTGTAGTGACATAAATATCCAAGTTTTTTTTACTTAACGGAATTTTTAAAGGAATGACCAATATCACAACTTTTTTATAGTTCGGGACCAATCTACCAAAAAATATAATTTGCAAACCAATATCACTAAATCTCTATAATTTAGAGACTATTTATACCAATTTATCGTTAAAAGTCCTTTACATCATCATTAGACTATTTATGATAATTTTTTATAATAATTCTTTTATAAAATTATAATTTTTTAGTTTATAAAAACTATATTAGAGCAATTAAAGAAAGTGTAGCTCAAATACTAATTAATTTCCCCAAGGTTCTTTTATGGACTAATTAATATCCATTAGGAAATCATTTTATCACTATCATGAATATACATTATAATATATAATATACAATAGTTGGTGAGTATGAAAGAAAATGAAATAATTCGCCCACCGTGGGATTCGAACACAAGACCACAGGTTAAAGCCTTGCGCTCTACTGACTGAGTTAGACGGGCTTGATTGTGACTTGAGTCTTACATATTTGAATTGTTATTAAATTAAATGTTTTACTTATAACTTTGAGAGATGATGAGTTTAAGACATTGTGTCTCAATTTTTTTCTTCTAAGTATAGAGTGAATATAAAATTCTTAAAATAATCTAAAATAAATGTATAGTATAAAAAGTAAACATTCAATTTTTTTATAATAATGAAGAAGTTAGATTGTTTCTTTCTCTAGAATAGAAACACTCCTCCATCTATCTAGAAGAGTTGTCTCCTTTTAGAATTGCTTCTAAAATTTTCATTCAAATCTACTATGAAAGATATTCTAGATCTAACTATTGTTGGTTGATTGCATTTATATCGCACTATTAATGCAAACGCAATAAATGCAATACTTTCAACATTTTAGAATCTTGGACAGAATGTGATTTTGAAGATTACTGACAATAATACAGTCACAAGTACATTTAATCGAGCTACGGATAGATATAGAATCATGGAAGCAAGTCCTTGGGCAGTCAAGAGGGCCCCTCTCAACCTTCACCACTAGCCCACGAATCTTACTCTAGAAGAAATTGTTTTTCAACTATGCGATTATTGGGTCCAAATACACAACATTCTACCAAATAAGATGAACTACAACAACGCCTAGAAACTAGGTAACTTTCTCGATACTTTCTTTGATATAGAGGATAATCATTTGACATGAAAATCTCTATGGGGCCTAAATTCGTGGACTATCCAAAAGCTAATCCAGAAGAAGCAGACTGTTGTTAAGACACCAACGACTCACCAGAGAAAATGGTTATGAATCAAATTCCATTGTCCGCAAAAGACAACTGAGTCCAAATCAAAAGTCCTACAAAAATATAGACTGATCACTTCTCGTGATTTTGTCCAACATGCACTATCTCAACTGAACATTCTCTCCCAAATAAATCAGGTATCAAAGGAAAAATAATAAAACAACAATATGGAGACTACTATTTAGGTGGAACAAGTTGGTATTACTTGTAGAAGATTGATACATGTAAAATGTCTGACTCGTAACTTGAGAACTTCCCCAACCATTGTTGAAGTAGTGGACACAAAGGAAGGAAATTATGAGCAAGGGGCGGCAAGTGGCAACTTGCTCCCCCGCACATTATGATCGACTTATTCTGGAATTGTCGAGGCATTAGCCAACTTGCGGCAATTCGTCATCTTCGAGGAATCTTTCCTCTCATAGGTCAGAATTAATTTTTTTATCTGAAACAAAGTGTAATTGTTGTAATAGAGCTTCTCGTACGGTTAAGCTAACTTATTTAATAGTTTCTATAATGAATTTTATTTTATTTTTTCAATCACTATTGTTTATTTGCTATATATTCATTTTATATATATATATATATATTAAAAATTTATATAAATTAAAACCAAGAAATTGATGGAAAAAAACACAAAATGACTTATATAATAAACAATTGGAAAATATCAGAAGATAAGAGAGAAAAAAGAAGATAGAATAACATGAGATAGTGAGAAAAATAAAAGTTAATACACATACCATTATTGTATTTTATCTTTAAAACTTTATTCTTTTTTTTATATAATTTTTAAAAATATGAATTCTTTTTAAGACATATAGAATCAATTAAATTTCAATCTTAAAACAAAAAGAATACACCAAGGTTTTCTTTTATGGACTAATTAATTTCCATTACAAAACCATTTTATCACACAAATAAATTTAGTTTTGGCAAACTCAATCTCAAAAAAAAAAAAAAAAATTTTAACTTTTAAAATCTCATACTTTTTTTTAACACAACAATAAAATCCTTTTAAACTATTCCGTCAAAATAATTTAAAAATTAATAATTTTTATTAGAGTTAATTAAAAAAATGTCATAATAAATAAAAAGAAAGAAAAAAAATGAGAAGAAGAAAAACACAACAGCAGAAGAAGGAGAAAAAGAAGAAGAATCTAAAGTGTGGGAAAGAAAATGAAATGACTGTTGTTCACTTTCATGATATTCTTGTTAGCTGTGGACCGAAGCCCATTGAACAGTGTCAATGGAAAAATGAATGGTTAAAAATTATACTTTTGATTTTTAAAAATTACATAATAAGTTTCAATTAAACTCCTAATTTATGTCCTGGAAACGGATAGAGAAGAAGGAGATGAAGTCATGGCAAGGATTAAGGTTGGTTCATACAAAATACTATTTCAAATGAATTTTTATTTTTATTTTATTTTGTTTTAAGAATTTTAAATTTAAAATTTAAATGTTGGTTGCAAAAGATGTTGATTTTCATATTTGTTTGAATTGAAGCTCCAATTTGAATTCTCCCAAATTCTTCAATGACATTTTTATTTGTAGTTTTTAAAATTACAAATCTAACATTTGAATTTCCTTAAATCTCTCTTGTTTATTCTTTCTTTCTTCCATAGTTTTAAATTTTTTTCTTCTATGATAACATTTTTACACTTTCTTTAATTAACTAAACAATAAAAATCGTTAATGTTTTAAGATATTTTGACAGAATTAGTCAAAAAAGACTTTATTGCTGTTCAAAAAAAAAATTGGGAGCTTAAAACAAATATTTTGGGACCAAAAACCAATTATTCATATAACATATTAGGGTATACAACTTTATTTTGTATCCTGACTTTAGCTTTTTTTTTTGGTAAATGAAATAATTCACCCACCGTGGAGCTCGAACCCACGACCATAAGATTAAGAGCCTTATGTTGTACCAACTGAGCTAGACAAACTTGATTGTGACTTTAATTGTTTTTGGGTAAATGATTTTTTGATTAACTAAATAATAAAAACAGTTAATTTTTAAGGTATTTTGACAGAATTCGTCCAAAAAACTTTATTGTTATGTTTTAAAAAAAGTTTAGAACTTTAAAAGTTTTAAAAGAAAATTAGGACAATACCATTAATTTTGACATAATATGTCAAAAAGGACTTTATTGTTATTTTTAAAAAAAGTTTGGAACCAAAAACCAATTATTCATATAACATATTAGGGTATACAATTTTATTTTGTATTGTGACTTTAATTTTATTGTTATTTTAAAAAAAGTTTGAAACTAAAAGATTAATTATTCATATTAGGGTATAATACAATTTTATTTTGTATTGTAACTTTTTTATTTTTAATATATATATATATATATAGGGAGAGGTTTTTCATAATAAAATTAGAAAATAGAATTCCAAAGAAATTTGATTAGGATTTTTTTATTTGAATATTTAGGCAAAATAATATATATATATATATATATATATATATATATATATATATATATATATATATATATATAATTTGATTAGGATTCCTTTAAACATTGTTTTAATATTTAATTTTTATGAGATAAAATATAAATAAAATTATAATTATTTTGGGTCATGAATTAAGTAATTTTTAAATTTAAAAATATACAATATTTATTACTAGGTCCTATGTCACAAGCAAGTAAATTAGTTTAAAATTTAAAATTTTAATTTTTTTAATTATTAAATTTTGAGAAAAAAAAATATATTAATATCATAATTAAAGGAATAAATTGAATATATCTACTTGCTATATAATTATTCCATCTCTATATGGGAATATATACTATATTTTTTTAATCTTTATCATTAATCTTGTTTTATTATTTATAATATAATTTTAAAAAATATTAATATTTAAAATTCATATCGCAAAATTATATATTTTATTTGTTAAAATAATTTAATTTTACTCCCCTTATTAAAAGACCTAATAAATCAATATTTGAATTTAAAAAAAACAGAATTCAATTTTTTTCGGATTATGTTTCATAATTTTATTATAAAAGGGGTATTTGATGATGTTTCTCCAATTCATGAGCAGCCTTTTTTATTTTAAAAGTTTATAAGCAGTGCGTAGCCTTTCTCTTTTCATATTTCACCAAATTAAAATAACTATGAGAAATTGGCAGGATGGGCTTCCCAATGATTTGGTGCTTGAGTTAATCAAGCGGATCTACAAATTTGGGGATTATTTAAGATTTGAAGCAATTTGTAAATCATGGCAAGTTGCGGCAGACAATTTTGAATGGTCAAGGTTTCGCAAACAAATTCCATATTTGATACTGAGAGAGAGAGGAGAGGGAGAGGAGCGTGAATTTTACAGCATAACAGAGCAGAAAGTAGTCGCTAAAATTAAGTGACCATGTTTCAAAGACAGGAAATGCCTTGAATCATTGGGATGGTTGTTGACAATAGGATTAGGTGGAGATTTGACTTTGTTGAATCCAATTACTAGATTTGAAATTGAAATACTACCGCAACAATTACTACAGCAAGAGGTAGTTTGGGGATACACGACAGATATTATTACTAAGATGATCTTGTCGTCGAGACCTGACGAATCCTCAGATTTTACTTTGATAATTATCAAAGTGGGACATTTAAGGTTTTGGAGGCCAAGAGATCCTGACTGGAATTATATGCAGAGATATGATAGACCAATTTGTGATATCACATATTTCAATGATAAATTATATGCTATACAACGTAGAGGTATTATTTTCGAATTTGATCTTACTGGATCAAATCCAGGAGAAGAGCGAATTGTTACCAACAACAGATTACTTGTCCGAACATTTGTTAATGTGTATGAAATTTGGAGAATGAAATCATTTATTTGTGAACCAAACCAAGTTACAGAGCTTGGGAAGCAAGTCACTTTTCATTGGTCAGAACCAAACCAAGTTAATAGACACTTCTAAATTTAGTGATTTCAAAGCCAACTGTATTTATTACACTAGAAACACTTCGCGTTTTGAGTTTAATCACGTACTTGAATCTGCGGTTTACAATTTAGAAACCAAAGAAACTGAATCAATTTATCAAGGAGACGACAATCCCGCATTTTTACAACCATTCTCTACAACCGAATCACCCGCACGTGGAACACAGCGAACCTCCGAAAGTATTACCCATAAAACTCACACTCCCCCCATAAATTCGATTTACAATGCACAGTTAGTAGGTTCCGGTTTAAGCTTGTGTTTTTCAAAAATTAAAATTATTTCAGTAATAATAAGGGTAACTATCCCAGATGCACCTCTTAAAGGTCAAAATCCAACTTTTGCACCTCAAAGATTTTTTGTACATAGAATGCCCCTTGTTAGTGACTCAATTTTGTTAGTCAATATTTTTTCACTATTTAGTACTATTCCAATTAGGGGCATTTTTGTCCATTTTTTTAATTTTTTTTAATTTTTTTTTATTTCCTTCTTCTTCCTCTTTTCTCTCTCTTCCTTCTTTCTCTCTCCATTAATTTAAATATTTTTTCTCTCTCTTTTTCTTCTCCTTTCTCTCTCTTCCTTCTTTCTCTCTCCTTCTTCCTCCTCATTTAATAGAATAATATTAAATAAAATCTTTCCTTCGTTTTGAATCTCTCTTGTGATTCAAATCTTTGGGTTTCTTACTGAGAATAATATAATCAATACTTTAATGCTCTGTTGAATTCTTTTGGAGTCAAAATCAGTAATTTTATATAGCAAAGGGAGAGATTAATTTAATTCCTCTTATTGTTTGTATTGATTCATTAATTGCGGATTTGATGGCGGTGATGCAGGGGTTGAAAGTGCAGAGCCAGATCTGAAGAGTTCACAGGTGTCTGTCAAAGGTTCATTTGATCCATTAAAACTGGTTGAATTCATATACAAAAGGACAGGAAAACATGCGTCCATTGTCAAGGTTGAACCGCAGGAGAAGCCAGTAGAAGAAGCAGCCGTCGCCGCAACAGCAGCCAATGAAGAGAATGCGCTTGCTGCCGGCGGAGAAAAGGATGCCTCGAAAGGTGGAGAAGAAGGCAGCAAAGAAGGAGGAGAGAGCAAAGATGGCGGTGCTGGTGGTGAACAGCAACAAGCAAAAGAGGCGGCGGAGGTGGTGGCGGGAGGAGGAGGATGAGGAGAGGTGGGAGGAAGAAGGAGAGAGAAAAGAGGAAGAGAGAAAAAAAATTTAATTAATGGAGAGAGAAAGAAGAAAGAGAGAGAAAAGAGGAAGAAGAACGAAATTAAAAAAATGGACAAAAATGCCCCTAATTGGAATAGTACTAAATAGTGAAAAAATATTGACTAACGGGAAAATTGAGTCACTAACGGTTTGACTTAACAGAGGTGCATGTGGTGGGACGTTTTGAAACGTTAGGGGCATTCTATGTACAAAAAATCTTTGAGGTGCAAAAGTTGGATTTTGACCTTTAAGAGGTGCATTTGGGATAGTTTACCCTAATAATAATGATAACAAACATTTTTCTAGTTTTCTCTTTTTTCTTTCTTTTCTTCCTTTTCTTCTTTTTTATTTCTTCATTTTAACACAGCAAACCACCCATTTAATACTCCCACCACATCCACAAGCAACACACATATATACAACAAAAATTAACCCAAAATGCAACAGAAAGTAACAAAAAAATACATTGTATTAAATCCCATAAGCTTACAAAACATTTATACATTATCACGAATCTACAAAATATTCACATATATATACACCATTACACATGGCTCTCCCCTCCCTCCCCACCCACCGTTTCTTCCCCCGCAGCCACTTCCCCTTCCTCCACCCCCTCTCCCGAATCCTCCTTTTGCTGGCCAGTTTCGGCAATCAATTCGTCAAAGTCGAATGGACCTCCTTCCCAAGGGTACACATTCCCTTCGGACCTTGTAGCCAACGCCTGAAACTGCTCCGGCAACTGGAAAGAAGGATCCGTTTGCTGAATGTGATCGCTCACGGCCAGGGCATCACCAGCAACAGGAGCCGATACCCGAGAAAATAGCCTATAACATCGTTCGTCCTTAAAAAATGATGTTACGACCTCCTTTTCTGTTGCAGCATTAATTAGCCCCTCGGGTATTTCGTAGCGGTCCCGCAACCTTACAGCCTCTTCCTACCACTTCTTCCTCGCCAACTCCAGCTCCCCCGTCTTCAGCCTCTCCCGCACGAGCTCTTGCCGAACCCCCTCCAACTCCTCCCCTTGCTCCCAAACCCTCCCCTTCCACACCTCCACTTCACATTCGACAACCTCCTTCGCCATTGTAGCCTCATCCCTGACTTTCCAAGCCAAGTCCTTTTCTGCCTCCACACTCTCATAATTGTGATAAGTTAGGCAGAGGCGGTTAAGGAGCTCAACTTCCGAAAGCAAGGCCTGCCAAAATCAAACACAAACAAACAAAACACAAGTTAAATACCACATATAATGCCCAAACACATCCAACAATTTTTAACCATCCCCCCCCTCTCGCCTTACCTCGAACTTTCGTTGATACATCTGGCCAATCAGGACATCCGTTGGCACCTTCTCCACTACCTCCTTCAGACCCGGGGGAAAACAGTGTTGAAAGAATGTCATCGCCACCCCCCAGAACCCCCCTCTGCCACGTTTGCAGGAATGTCCCATGGAGGAACATACTTCCCTACTCCCGCCTCTTTCTTCCCCCAACCTTCACCCGGACCCCGTCTCAAACGTTTCAGAGGCGGAGGCACATCCTTCGAACCCTCCCCCACCACCTCCTTCCCCTTCCACTTCCCTGAATCCTTTGATACTACTGGGGCCACCGTTTCCTTTTTCCTGGCCCCGATAGTCACCCCCTCCCCCCCCCCTAGCCACCTTCTCAGCACCCCCCCCCCTAATCCTTCTTCTCCGCGTCCCGGAACATCCCTGGATAATAATACCTATGAGTTCCGGTTATAAAACTAAAGCTCCCTTTGTCAGGCATAACCGAAAGAATTTTGAGTTTACCAGTTGGCTTCCTCTTACGTTTATCCAGATTGTTCTGAACCATCTCCATCACTAAGTTTTTTCCTGCAAGTACAGAAACAACCCATCAGCTTCGGTAAAAACAATTAGCAAAATATATAATTGATAAAAACAAAAAATACATAAAGAACCCCCCCATCAACCCCACCACAAGTACCCACTTAGTTTCCGGATGTCTAATCTAGAATCACATTCCAACCCCGAATGCCTCATCAATGATTCAGACCAATCCTCCCCCACAGTCAACTCAAACCGATATTTTAACAAAATTTCTGCATCCCTATAATCCCTCCCATATCCATCTGGCACATCATTACTCAAGCTTTTCCTATTATTCCAAGGCTGCAAAAGACCGTTGCTGCCAAAACTATGATGCTTGACGTAGAAAAATTCATTCTTCCAAGAATGAATACTAGAAGGACCCAAGATAACCGGTTGAGCACTCCGTCTAGAAATATAAAAGAACCCCCGACCCTCCGGCGTTGTACATTTTTGACTCAAATAATACAACCTGCGCCACAATTCCAACCTACATTCACATTTGAATGCCCTACAAACCATCAGAAAACCTACTGTAGTCCGGATGACATTCGGCATCAACTGTCCCAGCTGAATCTTGTAATACCTACATATATCCACAAACAGTGGATGTAACGAAACCGCAACCATGCCCGTAGATGCGCCACGTAAGTAGTCACACAGTTTGCCGGAGGCGTATGAATCCGCTGATTGGCATCCGGGCAAATAGTCTTGTAAGTTATAGGAAAATGATAGTTTTCTCGGATGCCCTCCAAAATCTTAGATTCGGACACAGTTGTCTTGTATTGAGGAATCTGAGGGTTATCTTTCTCTTCACACCCCTTGGTTTTAGACTCTTTCCTAACCGGACCCACCTCCTCCTTCGGCCTCTGGTAAGCCATCCCAGAGCTTACATCATTTTCATCTATTAACGGGAAATAAAAATCTTCCCCATCCATCCTATACCTCACACTCGCGTCCCGATCCCCTGACAAACCTACGGGTCCCATCCATTCCACCAATTCCTCAAACCCCACTGACCTCTCAGACCCATCAAACATACTCCCCTGCCCATCACCCGAACTCATTCTGTCTGAAGAACTCATTATACCCGTATGATTTTGTTTTTCTCTAACCTAACTGTCATGTATCTTCTTCCCTTCTTTCCCAAGCCCTACCCAAAACAACGCAAATCAATAGAATAACAAGTACCTGAAATTTGTCGAGGAGCCATGGTTTAGCACAGAATGTCCAAGCACAATCACACAAAAGCAATAGCACACAAACACTGCAACACAACAACAAAAATACATCTCTTAGTAAAACCCATATTCAACGCAGTTCATCACCCTATACAAAACACACACAAACAATGTATTATTACACACATTCAAACCCCCCCTCCCCAATTCAAACCCCATCACAATATAAAATAAAAATACACTAACCTGCAACCTTCACAACAGACCAGAAGCCTTCCTTACACTTCGAACCACTCACAAACAACTCACAATGACAAGGTAAAGCTCCACAACTTAGACTCAATATCAATCTTCTTCAAAGAGGCGCGAAGAACACAGTCAAGCAAATGAATTCAAATACCATCTAACTGTTCCTCTGCCCCTTATACCCCTCAAAAAACCCTTCTGCTGTCGGGCCCCAAAAAACTCGCTCAATCATATTTAATATTCTTTCCCGTCCGCACGCCCTTCCACGCGCACACGACCTTCACGCGCCATCAGCCGAACCACATGCGCGCGCACCTTTTCCCATCAAAGTGTCAGAGACGTCTTGTCATCTTCCACGACAATTATTACTACCCGAATCCTTGCTCACCAAAATGCAGCCTCATCCCCAAGCCAAATCTACACCCCATTTCTCACATCTTCCTTCCCCGAATCCCCCCATTTAAATCTCCTATCCGCAGCCTCATCCCCAAGCCACATCCACATCCCATTTCTCACATCTTCTTTCCCTGAATCCCCCCATTTAAATCTCCTATCTGCAGCCTCATCCCCAAGCCACATCCACATCCCATTTCTCACATCTTCTTTTCCTGAATCCCCCCATTTAAATCTCCTATTCGAAACCCTCCCCCACATCCCGTCTCCAAAACCATTTCCCTCTTCTTCCCCCGAATCCCCCTTTCCACCCACTCCCCCTCCCCCATCCGTCTACTTTCCACAGCCCTTTTTCATTTGTACCTATTTTCCGCATCCTCCTCGATCTTCACCTTTCCCAACACACCCCCCCCCCCCCCCCCCCGGCCACATCCGCCCCAACCACAATCGGTAAAAAAAAAATGCTTATGGTATATGTACCATACCCCCATACATAAATCATATTTCCACAACATAAAATATCCCAAAAAATCTCATCATTATACCAACCGAAAAATCTAAAATATCTAAGAACGGCTCATAACACAAAAAGCCCACATAAATATTTAAGAACGGCTCATAACACAAAAGGCCCACATATTGTAGATAAATACCTCCCCAAGAGGAAAGACAAGGCAAGAGAATAGAACCAGAACTCACACACACACGCAAAGAGGCCAAGAAAGAAAGATCGCCAAGAACAGGAAGATACAAGAAAAAACCCTAAAAGGAAGAAGCGATCTCGGGAAAAAGAAGGAATAACGGAAAAGGAATTAGAGCGGGTAGAGTCAGGCTACATCACATACGATTATTGTATTTTATCTTTAAATCTTTACTCTCTTTTTTATATAATTTTTAAAAATATGAATTCTTTTTAAGTCATATAGAATCAATTAATTTTCAATCTTAAAACAAAAAGAATACGCCAAGGTTTTCTTTTATGGACTAATTAATTTCCATTACAAAACCATTTTATCACTATCATATCAAATAAATTTAGTTTTGGCAAACTCTTTCTCAAAATATTTTTTTTTTTAACTTTTAGTCTCATACTTTTTTTTAAAACAATAATAATTTTTAACTATTCCGTGAAAATAATTAAAAAAAAATATTTAGTTAATTAAAAAAATGTCATCATAAATAAAGAGAAAGAAAAAAAAAAGAGAAGAAGAAAAACACAATAGCAGAAGAAAGAGAAAAAGAAGAAGAATCTAAAGAGTGGGAAAGAGAATGAAATTATTGTTGTTCACTTTCATGATATTCTTGTTAGCCGGTGACCGAAACCCATTGAACAGTGTCAATGGAAAAATGTATGGTTAAAAATTATACTTTTGATTTTTAAAAATTACATAATAAGTTTCAATTAAACTCCTAATTTATGTCCTGGAAACGGATAGAGAAGAAGGAGATGAAGTCATGGCAAGGATTAAGGTAGGTTCATACAAAAGACTATTTCAAATGAATTTTTATTTTTATTTTATTTTGTTTTAAGAATTTTAAATTTTAAATTTAAATGTTGGTTGCAAAATATGTTGATTTTCATATTTGTTTGAATTGAAACTCCAATTTGAATTCTCCCAAATTCTTCAATGATATTTTTATTTGTAGTTTTCAAAATTACAAATCTAACATTTGAATTTCCTTAAATCTCTCTTGTTTATTCTTTCTTTCTTCCATAGTTTTAAATTTTTTTCTTCTCTGATAACATTTTTACACTTTCTTTAATTAACTAAATAATAAAAATCGTTAAGTTTTTAAGATATTTTGATAGAATTCGTCAAAAATGACTTTAAAATTGTTCAAAAAAATTTTGGGAGCTTAAAAGTTAAAACAAATATTTTGGGACCAAAAACGAATTATTCATATAACATGTTAAAGTATACAATTTTATTTTGTATTGTGACTTTAGTTTTATTGTTATTTTTATAAAAAAATGGAATAAAAAACCAATTATTCATATAACATATTAAGGTATACAATTTATTTTGTATCCTGACTTTAGTTTTTTTTTTTTTTTTTTGGTAAATGAAATAATTCACCCACCGTGGAGCTCGAACCCACGGTCATAAGATTAAGAGCCTTGTGTTGTACCAACTGAGCTATACAGACTTGATTGTGACTTTGATTTTTTTTTTTTGGGTAAGTGAATTTTTGATTAACTAAACAATAAAAACAGTTAACTTTTAAGGTATTTTGACAAAATTCCTCAAAAAAACTTTATTGTTATTTTTTAAAAAAATTTTAGAACTTTAAAAGTTTTAAAAGAAAATTAGGACAATACCATTAATTTTGACATAATATGTCAAAAAGGACTTTATTGTTATTTTTAAAAAAATTTTGGAACCAAAAACCAATTATTCATATAACATATTAGGGTATACAATTTTATTTTATATTGTAACTTTAGTTTTATTGTTATTTTTAAAAAAAATTTAGAACTAAAAAATTAATTATTTATATTAGGGTATAATACAATTTTATTTTGTATTGTAACTTTGTTATTTTTAAAAAAATTTGGAACTAAAAAAGTTTGTAATGGTATATGTTCAGTTTATATATATATATATATGGAGAGGTTTTTCATAATAAAATTAGAAAATAGAATTCCAAAGAAATTTGATTAGGATTTTTTTTTATTTGAATATTTAGGCAAAATAATATATATATATAATTTGATTAGGATTTCCTTTAAACATTGTTTTAATATTTAATTTTTAGGAGATAAAATATAAATAAAATTATAATTATTTTGGATCATGAATTAAGTAATTTTTAAATTTAAAAATATACAGTATTTATTACTAGGGTCGCTTATTCCGAGTCACAAGCAAGTAAATTAGTTTTAAATTTAAAATTTTAATTTTTTTAATTATTAAATTTTGAGAAACAAATATATTAATATCATAACTAAAGGAATAAATTGAATATATCTACTTGCTATATAATTATTCCATCTCTATATGGGAATATATACTATATTTTTTTAATCTTTATCATTAATCTTCTTTTATTAGTTATAATATAATTTTAAAAAATATTAATATTTAAAATTCATATCGCAAAATTATATATTTTATTTGTTAAAATAATTTAATTTTACTCCACTTATTAAAAGACCTAATAAATCAATATTTGAATTTAAAAAAAAAAATTTCAATTTTTTTCGGATTCTGTTTCATAATTTTATTATAAAAGGGGTATTTGATGATATTTCTCCAGTTGTTGAGCAACCGTTTTTATTTTAAAAGTTTCTAAGCAGTGCGTAGCCTTTCTCTTTTCATATTTCACCAAATTAAAATAACTATGAGAAATTGGCAAGATTAGCTTCCCAATGATTTGGTGCTTGAGTTAATCAAGCGGATTGACAAATTTGGGGATTATTTAAGATTTGAAGCAATTTGTAAATCATGGCAAGTTGGGGCAGACAATTTTGAATGGTCAAAGTTTCGCGAACAAATTCCATATTTGATACTGGGAGGACAGGGAGAGGAGCGTGAATTTTACAGCATAACAAGCAGAAAGTAATCGCTAAAATTAAGCGACCATGTTTCAAAGGCATGAGATGCCTTGAATCATTGGGATGGTTGTTGACAATAGGATTAAGTGGAGATGGAGATTTGACTTTGTTGAATCCAATTACTGGATTTGAAATTGAAATAGTACCGCAACAATTGCTACGGCAAGAGGTAGTTTGGGGATACTTAAGCGACGAAGTAAGACTCGCGACAGATATTACTAAGATGATCTTGTCATCGAGACCTGACGAATCCTCAGATTTTATTTTGATAATTATCAAAGTGGGACATTTAAGGTTTTGGAGGCCAGGAGATCCTGACTGGAATTGTATTTGGAATTGTATTAAAAGGTATGATCGACCTATTTGTGATATCACATATTTCAATGATAAATTATATGCTATAGAACGTAGAGGTATTGTTTTGGAATTTGATCTTACCGGATCAAATCCAGGACAAGAGCGAATTGTTGTCGACAACGAATTACTTGTCCAAACATTCTTTGGTGTGTATGAAATTTGGAGAATGGAATCGTTTATTTGTGAATTCTCAGGTGAACTATTAGTAATTTTTAAATTTTACCAACGTCCAAAGGGAGATGAGAAAGGCCAATGTTTACGTTTTAATATGTATAAGATTAATATATCATCAGGGAGATGGGAAGCAATACAGAGCTTGGGAAGCAAGTCTATTTTCATTGGTCAGAAACCAAACGAAGTTAATAGACACTTCTAAATTTGGTGAATTCAAAGCCAACTATATTTATTACACTAGAAAAACTTCGACTTCGCTTTTTGAGTTTTATAACGTACTTGAATCTGCTGTTTACAATTTAGAAACCGAAGAAACTGAATCAATTTATCAAGGAGACGACAATCCCGCATATTTACAACTATTCTCTCCAGCCCTCTGGTGTTTTTGCCCCCCAATTTAAATAATTTTTTAAAATGTATGTGAGTTTAAAAATTCAATTTTTTTTAATTCATGTATATACATTTAAATTTTGAAGTTAGAATTTTTTACAGTAAAAAAATAAAATTAATTATATAATAATAGTGGAAAAATAAAATTTATAAATTATTTAGAATTTAAATCATAGTTAAATAAAATTTGTGAAAGAGAATTTTTTTTTAAATAATAGTTTTAAAATAATTAATGTGGGTCTATTCATTTTTGTTTCTGTTTGGGCTTTTATCTTTCACAAATCTTTTCAATTAGAGTTTTACCCTTTGGTCCAAATAATTATTAGATATTAGGAAAGTGTCATTGTCATTCTGAAGAAAATTACCAAAATACCCATTCTTATGCACATGGAAGAAGTATGTGCATGTGAGTGTACGTGTATAAATATATATATATATATATAAATTATATTTATATATGTATGTGTATGTATAATATTAGGAATACAAGGTCTATATCAGAGTCTTTCTCATGCACAAACTTCACTGCAAACATATATTATTTCGCTTTCATGATTTTGTTGTCATAATAATGGAATAAATATAATTTTTATATGCTAGAGATTGAATGATATTAGTTCTCAATTATTATTTTTTTTTTTGTGGAATTATTTTCTGATTTATAAAAAATTCCGTTAAGTAAAAAAAACTCTAAGGTATTTATGTTACTAAACTATTTAAATATATTTAATAATAAACAGATTAACATACATAGTCCCCAAACTATAAATATTTTGTGACATTGATTCCTAAATTAATATTTTTTGTGAAATTAATTCTCAAACTATAAAAAAAAATTGTTATATTGATCATTTTATTAAAAAAATTCGTTAAGTAAGAAAACTTTAAATGTATTTATGTTATTACCCTATTTAAATATATTTAATTTATATACATATACCTTCAAATAATATTTCAATACCATTCTCACATATTTTTCCTCTATTTTTATCTTTTCTTCTTCTTCTTATTTTTCTTTTGTTTAAATCTAAAAATATTATCTAATTTTGTTAGTGTTTGCACCAACTAATTTTCTTCAAACTTTTTATTTGTTGAAAAATAAAAATAAAGAAAGTGGAAAGAAAAGAGAAATAAAAATGATATTATATATAATAATATATATATATATATATATATATATATTGAATAATATAAATTGTCTCTTATGCTGACAAAGCATGAATGCTGATGTGACAGACTCCACCTAGCACAGTGGGTCCTACCACTTTGCTTGGATTTTTCCGACAGGACTGCGAGACGGCGAAGTATTCGGATCTAGTACAGCCCACTTCGCGCGTCCCTTGGTTGTTGGTTTCTGCTAGAAGATTCCTTAAAGGATATTGCTGACCAAATAATCTTTTTTTGAAGATATTCATAAAAGTATCTCACAGAATATCCCTATAACAATGAGATATTTGACAATCTGACTTCAAAAAATTTTCCCAAACCATTCTACCTTGCCCAACTATAGTTTTTACGAAAAATACCACATTCCTAAAACCAAACCCAGAAAAAACACACAAAAGGCACCACATATTCCCAAAAACACCAACAAAACTCAATAAAAAATACACAATGAACATCATCCCGATCATCGCCAGGATCGAAACTAATACATAAGAATATTAAAGAAAAATCAGTGGGCATAAACGGCCATTACTTGTTAATGACAATTGTAAGGTTGAAGAAGAGTTTTAGAAGAGCACCAAACAAGTAAAGCAAAGTAAGAAGATGAAGAGAGGGGTTTGTTTGCAGAAGAAAATTCAAAAGAAAGGTAAAAAGTAATTGAAAGGGCGAAATTGCATATTTATAGAAGAGAGGAATGTGAAGAGGTAATAAAAATAATAATAAAATAAATAAGCTTCTAGAGTATGCTTTGCCTTGAACCGGTTCCCAATCGGGTCCAGTCACACCAAACGTCATTTCCGTACTTATAGGCACAGTAGCCATCATTGCCTAGATCTCACGAAGTGAAAATGACATCATTAAAGTCGTCGCTTGGGGAGTCCGACTGGTATCAAGGTAATTTGATCGGTCACCAGCCTAACCCTTTTCACTCTGATTCTCACCTCGTCCAAAGACCTCATAAGTCCACCTAAGATCAACAACATTATAATTTTTTATTACGTCTAGGTTGAAGATGAGCTTTTCTTCCACTTCGACGAGGGGCCACTGAATAATATAAATTGTCTCTAATGCTGACAAAACATGAATGTTGATGTGGCAGACTCCACCTAGCACAGTGGATCCTACCACTACGACTAGATTTTCCCGATAGGACCGCTAGACAGCGAAGTATTCGAATCTACAGCCCACTTCACGCGTCCCTTGGATGTCAATTTCTGCTAGAAGATTCCTTAAAGGATACCAAATAATCTGTTTTGAAGATATCCATAAAAGTATCTCACAGAATATCCCTATAACAGTGAGATATTTCAAAATCTGACAACCATCAGATTCTTCACCACTTACCTATTTCTCAGGGTTATTTACTCCTATAAATACTCTTGTCAACAAATTGTCTGCTAAATTAGATATTCTCCAGTCAAATTAAGAATAGTGAATTTACCATCGAGGGTTCGTCAGAGGTCCCTCATCCTTTGTCTCGAACTTTTTGTTTTGCAGCATCCACCTCGACAGTGACATTTGGCAAAGATCTTCAGATGACGCCGCTTCATCAACACGTGACGTCAAACCAATTTTCGACTAATCAATATATTATATATTATTAAATATATTTAAATAGTGTAGTCATATAAAAATCTTGGATTTTCAAAAAAAAATGATCAATCTCACAATTTTTTTTATAATTTGGGAACCAATGTCACCAAACATATATAGTTTGCCGACTATTTATATCGATCTATTTATTATTAAATATATTTAAATATTGTAGTGATATAAATACTCTTAAATATTTTTTTACTTAAACAAAATTTTTAAAGAAAGGACTAATATGACAACCTTTTTATAGTTCGGGAACCATTGCAAACCAATGTCACTAAACCTCTATAATTTAGAGACTATTTATACTAATTTCTAGTTAAAAGTCCTTTACTTCATCATTGGACTATTTATGATAATTTTTTATAATAATTCTTTTATAAAATTACAAGTTAATGAAAGTTTAGCTTTTATGGACTAATTAATATCCATTAAAAAAATATTTTTTTAGTAAGTGAAATAATTCGCCCAGTATGGGATTCAAACTAGGCCACAACCACATGGTCAAAAGCCTTGCACTCTACCGACTAAGCTAGACAATGATTTAAGTCTTACGTCATTGAATTGTTATTAAATATAAGTTAAAAGCCATTTACTTTATCATGAGACTGTTTATAATAATTTTTTATGTATTTGTTTTTTATAAAATTATAATTTTTTAGTTTATAAAAATTATGTTAGAGTAGTTAAAAAAGTGTAGCTCAAATACTAACTGTTTTACTTATAACTTTAATAGATTATGAGTTTAAGATACAGTGCCTCAAATTTTTTTCCCATAAAGGAAATATTCAATTCTTAAAATATTCTAAAAGAAATATATAGTATAAAAAGTAAACATTCAATTTTTTAAAATAATAATGAAGTTAGATTGTTTCTCTCTCTAGAATAGAAACACTCCTCCATCTATCTAGAAGAGTTGTCTCCTTTTAGAATTGCTTCTAAAATTCTTCATTCAAATCTACTATGAAAGTTATTCTAGATCTGACTATCAATAATGATTAGGAAAACCTAATAAATGCTCTGACTATTGTTGCTAGATTACATTCACATTGCACTATTAATGTAAAAGTAATAATTGCATTATTTTTAACATTTTGGAATTTTGGACAAAATGTGATTTTGAAAATAATTGACAATAATACAGTCACATGTACATTTAATCGAGTTACAGACAAAAAAAGAATCATGGAAGTAGGTCTTTGGACAGTTAATGGGGACGCTCTCAGCCTTCACCACCGGCCCACAAATCTTACTCTAGAAGAAATTCTTTTTCAACTATGTGACTATTGTGTCCAACTATACAACATTCCCCTAAATAGGATGAACTGCGACAACGCCCAAAAACTAGGTAATCATTTGACATGAAAATCTCTCTAGGGCCTGAATTCGTGGACTATCACTACAAAAAAATTCTTCTAATTTTGTCCAATATGCACTATCTCAACTAGACATCTTCTCCCAAATGAATCAGGTAAGATTGACACGTGTAAAATGTCTAACTCGTAACTTGAAAATTTCCCCAACCATTGTTGAAGTAGTGGACACAAAGGAAGGAAATTTGAGAAAAGGGCGGCAGGTGGCAACCTGCTCTCCCGCACATTATGATCAGTTTATTTTAAAATTATCGAGATAGTAGCCAACCTACGGCAATTCGTCATCTTCGAGGAATCATTTCCTTTCATAGGTCAGAGTTCATTTTCTTATTCAAAACAAAGTGTAATTGTAATAATAGAGCTTCTCAAATGCTAAACAATTCTATGATGATTTTTAAATGTAGGACTCTTATATTAATGGAGTAGTGTAATCCTTATATGTTAGACAATTCTATATAATCTTAAGATGTGAGACTCTCATACTAATAGAGTAGATGTAATCCATATATGTTAGACAATTCTAATATAATCTAATGTAAGATTTGGATTGATATATTTCAACAAAATAATCACAAAATATATATAAGAAATGGATTCATTATTGCTTCCCCAAATGAATCCGCGGAAAAGTAAAAATGTTTCTCATTGGGGGAATTTATGTGGTTTACATAAATTCCACATAAATTTCTAATGGAATACTTAGTTTAGTTTTTTTTTTTTTTTAAATGTATTCACATAAATTTCTTTAAAGTTTTTATTATTATTTTTTAAAATTAATTAATAATTTTTTTAAAAAAAATTGATTAAAAAATTAATATCAACTAATTTTAATTTAAAAAAATTAAAGATGAATTTTGCGGAACGTCCATAATTTAGGGATAAATCCATTTGCGTTATATATATATATTTGGAAAACCATGTTTCCGACCAAGCGGTATAGTTTCACACGCATTTACAGTATGCGTTATGATGTATATATTGTATTTAATTTTTTGACCCTATCGTGTAACCATCATCTTCTGTAATTGAAAAAGGGAGCTTCAAAAATGTCATTAATTAAGAACAATTGAGCTCTTCCTTTCCACCTTTCGCCAAGATTCTCCCTTTTTCCTCCTTTTTTCCTCTTCTTCTGTGTCGCTTCATTCGGACGCCATTGTCGAACTTCGTGGTTTTGTGAAAGAAATATGGCCGATAAGCCAAGCAGAGCACTGGTTTTAGTTGGAGATGGGCTTGCCCGATTCATAAGCCCATCTCATACCCACCTCCATACCTTGGCTTCTCTTGCTTGTTGTGGATTCTTGACGCTTCCTCATTCACCTTCTCAGGTATTTGCTTTTTTTTTTTCTGTGTCTTGTTCTGTACCTGCTTCTTAACTGCACGGATTACAAAGAATGGGGTTCTTTTTTATTTATTTTGTTTACGGAAATTTTAATTTTTTTTTTAATACTAATATCTGTTTTGTTCATAAAAAAGGAAATGCAAAAGTGGGTTTCATTTTTAATGTGAGTGTAATTCGGAAGAAATAATACTTGTTGTGGAATCATAGTTTTGAAATTGAAAATTTTGATTTCTTGTTTGCTAATTGCTATTTGTTCATGAAAAGGGGACCTTTTTGTTTCTGTAAAAATTGGAAGAAATTATTGTTAATGATTCACTATTTTAGCTATGAATTTATACTCTCTCTATATGTAATAAGTTATGCTAAATTGAAAGTGTAGTTCTGTAGATCATTTTGCATATTCCCTGTGATCAAAATAGAAGGGTTAGATGCCCAGAATTGAAATGAACATTCACTCCTTCAAATATTTGTTCTAAGGCAAAGGAGATAATCACTATTTTTGGTTGTAATGTGGGATTGAAAGTACTTGAGAGGATAAAAATGTCCATTTACTGGAATTGAGACCATGGATTGGGTCTAAAGACAGTCAAGCTATAGACTACAGACCTTTGGTATATATACATACACACACATGCACATTATTTGATTACTGCAGACTATCATCTTTACCATACTTAACTCAGTGATGGTGGAAGTTATTTGTTTATTTGCAAATTCCTGTTCATATCTGTTAATATCTAGTAATTAGATTGTTGTTCCTTCTATAGTAAAAAGGCAACATCTTGTTATGAATGCACAAGTAGTTTCAATTTGGTGTAATAATTGTAGTAGTTTGTAATTGAAACAGATGTGTTCATAATTTTCTTTTGAGCGTGTCTCGGACTCATTTTCTCTAAAATCATAAGTGAGACTACTACTAACTAACTTATGTTTTCTTGACATATTTTCACGTTGGGATCTTTTATTTACTTAAAAAGATTAGTTTGCAGGAAAATGAAGGCCAAAGAATAACTAGAGAGTTTGCGGAGCTACTGGATGCTTGTGATGCTGACAATGAGGTATAAAGATGCATTCACAACTCGGGTTGTACTGCGAATACGCATTTTCTGATAAATTTCTTTGTTTTGGTGGTCAGAACAAGACAGAATTTACTGGTGAGAAATCGGATACCAACCCCATAACTCCAACTATACCTCAGAGGTCTAAGCTTTCCATTTATTGTATATACTATTTCTTCTATTGTTAAGTAGCTATAAATGAGACAGCTTTGTGTGTAGTGATACATTTTGTACTTTCCTGTCATAAAATTATTTCAGATTTATGGGGATGAAAGCAGCTCTTCTTACTCAAAATTCAGAACTGAGATGTTTTGGTGACAAGCTCGGGTTAGCTACTTTACTTTTGAATGAGTTGATTGATGATGACACTACTTCCTTAGCCGTCGAATTGTTAAAGTTGCTTGGATTTGAAGAAGGAAAAACGTCGGAAACAAGTCAATTCGACATAATCTTTGTTCATGTTGGAGCTGGTGAGGAGCCAAATGGTCTTTTGGACACTGAACAAATGAATGATTTGGTGGGTGCATTATTGCATTTTGCACATCCGGGAACAGAAATCAGCACTCGGTTACATCTATCTGTAGTAATGAGTTATGGTGCTGTCTCTGGAAATGAGAGTTCAGATGTCTCTCTTTCCATTGCAAAGGATGATGAAAGTAAACCAGAATTATATCGATTTTTTCCTCGTCAAAGTTACACAATGAAAGGAGGGAAGCCGCGAACTAATGTTAGGTAAGTAATGTTGACATCTTCGAGTGAAAAAGAATGTGCAGATTATAGCTTCTCTAACTAACATTCTTCTTTACAGACTGCAGAATCCGATCTTAATTGCTCAATGGCAGAATGGTGTAACTCGCAAAGATATGGTGGAGACTTACTCTTTTGCTGCTTTTAAAGAGGTACATTACACTCGATGTGTTTATTTTTTTAACTTTTAGTGGAAAATGTGTATATTAATCTGGGATGAAAATAGTTGTTCATATAATGGTAAATATATCAAATTTGGTATGGTGTTTTTCTATGGATATATATATTATATATGAGGTTAACTCATTTTTTCCCTGATATTGGAACAACTTTTGACATTCAATTTCCTTTTGCAGCATTGTGGAAATCTGGTATCTCCCGCAGATAGATTCTTGCATGAAGTAGCATTTAAGCTTTGGAAGGCCCCAAAATATGGAGCATGAATCAGCTGAAGGAAAGCTTCAAGAGTAATAATGGCAGATATATATATATGGGGTTAATAAACTTGCCATTGTAGTACTACAGAACCCTAAATCCTTAAACCCCTTAAATTTTGTAAAAACAATAATTATGTTGAAGAATGCTCAAGTTACAAGACTAGTATGAATTTCATTGTGCTATTACATCTTTTATCTAAAATTTCCACAAAGACAAAATGTCATTTTTTTTCCATGAAAACTTTAATCCATAAAACTGCAAGAGGGTTAGAACAATAATCTAGCATTCCAGCAAGTTTTTGAACCCATAAGTACCCAACAAGAACCAAGCAATAAGGAGGACAGGAAAAGAGAACATCCCAATCAAGAATGGCCATCCCACCATGAACATACCAAAGCACAAAACTATAAGAAATGGTGAAAATGATCTCAAGACTGCATACCAATCAATCCACCTCCCTTTGAACAGTACAAGAGCTGCAACGTTTACCATGTTCCATTCCATCGATCCTCGATAGCAAAGCCGGTTCAGACAGTTGGCGACGAATGAGTGACAGTTGCACGTGAAAAGATTATAAGATTTGTGTTCAAAATGGTGCAGGCTCGATTGGAGAGCATCATCCCATGTCATTGCAGTACCGTACTCTGAATGCTTGTATCCTTGCTTACATGTATGCCCAGCAAGATGTGGAGGAAAGCAGCACTGTTCAGAAAAAGAAAACATCTTTTTATTTTTAACATTGAACACCAAGTGTGCAAAAATATAAACCAAAAAATGCTTTTGGAAACCCCCATACCTGATCCCTTTCCAGCTGAATAAATCTGGCAGCTGCACCAAATGAAAAATTGTCGACGTTAATAAGGTTAGATCCGGTAAAATCTAGAATAACACCATCTTCTCTGCATATGCCGACATGACCAATGAACGGTGCCAGCCATGACACAACCGGAAGAGGTGTCCAAACTAGACAACAAGGGAATTTTGCATTATTTGGATCAATTTCGCCGAGTGGCCAGAGTTCATGATAAATGTTGTGTATAGGGAGTTTTCCGGTGTTGTAAGCAGGTGTTAGCTCCATCATAGAAAGTCTTCCTGAAGATATATGGCCATATACAGTCTGGCTGTTCTAACCATTTCCAGGTCAGATGAAAGCAGCAACCACAGACATGTTCAGAACTTATTTCAAGGAAGCTTATGGAGATTTTGTTCAATTGTGTCTGAATCCAACCTTAAGCCATGGAAATAAAAAACCTAAGGCATTATATATTTGTATATATACATATATGCAAAAACCTAGCATGTTCAACATGTGCTATGTCCATTGCCATTCCTAAGGCAGTAGAAGGTTCCAACCTGATGCGAATATGTAAATACATACATAAATACACACACATATATATATCTAAACTAATATTTTCCATATTTTCCTCCTCCATATCATAAGAATAATGAAAGCATTACAGACACACTATAACCGTTTTCATTTTCAAAGGCAATAGAAGCATGATAAACCTTCAATTTTTAACCATTGTTGACAGAAACTCTGTAAATTTGTAAAAATCAGAAGGATATACACATATACATACATGCATATATATATGTGTGTGTGTGTGTGTGTGTGTGTGTTAAGCTACCAGATTTTCTATTACTCTCCGTTCTTCTAAATCTAAAACTTGTTGCCACGACAATTCATTGCTATAGGACTTCCTTGAATCACAATAAATGCTTAAAACCCATCAAGATTTTTTCCCACAGATTAAAGACTGTTCTTTTTCAAAAAACAAAAACAACCTTAAGAGTTCCTTTGATCACATCAAAAGTTTAACATAATTAGAAATTCGGTAAAAATTCAAATTCATTCCAATCCTATTCTTACCAAATTACCAATAAAAGTGTTTTTTTTTAGTATATTCTACTAACTAATCAAAACTAAACCAGGAAAAAAGTTCAACAGTTACAAGTCAAATAATAAATTTTTTTTCCTTTTAGTAAACTTGCATGTTACCATCTCATTACCATAAATCCCTGAAATTTTTTCCAGGGCAGAAAGAAACCTGGGCCAAAATGACATTAATCCCACAATCAAATTCCACAGAGAAAAAAAAAAATAGAAGCTTTAGCCATCAAACGCCAAGAACAACTAGTAAAGGCAATAACCCTAAGTCCCAAAACAGAAAATAAAAGCCTAGACTTATATAACCCATTAGCCGTTAAACATCAAGAACTTCAGAAAAAGGCAAAATCAAGAAAATAAAGAATGAACCTGCAAAAAATTGATGTTACTTTGGAACTGCTGAGAGTATTTCAAGCAAACAATTTTAGTTTTTTCACGAAAAATGTGAAAAAACAGAGTAGCAAGAGAAAGAACCCTCAGAAAGATGCTGTCTTTGCTGCCCACTTCGGTCATATTTATGCTTTACCTTTTTTTTTTTTGCTCAAAATTGTTTTTTTTTTTTTCCTTTATTCTAGAGAGAGAGAGAGAGATTTTCTTGAAAATGAAACCGAAAAGCAAGAGACAGAAACATAGGAAGATGCATGTATCTTCTTAATGTTCAACCGCACTAGTGGGTCCTACTCTAAATGTGCTTCTAGATATTTATTTTTATGGGTCTTATCTTTTACTATATCATCTTTACATCCCAATACATTATTTATTTGCTACATAATTTAGAGAATGGAAAATAATTAATTTTTTCTCTTTTTAAGCTAACAAAACATTTTTAATTTATTATTTTGTAGTGTTTTTTATTTTAATAATGTATTTAAAAATTATAATATAAATAATTTAATATTATTATTTATTTTAATTTACTTTTTCTTTTTCTCTCTCTCTCTCTCTCTCTCTCCAAAACCAGTAGTTTTTTCGGTGAAGGAAAAACTTGGTCCCGCCTACAGTTTTTTATTAGTCGGTGAATTTCTTCTATTTATTTCTTTAATTTTATTACTATTTTTTATATTTTATTTTATTTTATATTTATGTATCAGTCTATTTTTATTTTTTAGAAGATTTTTTTTTTATCTTTTTTTTTTAATTTTCTATGATATTTTTTTATTTAAGGATAGATTAAATTGTCGGTAAGCAAATAAAATAAAATTAAACTCGTAATTTACAACTAACAACTTAAAGATCGAAGATTTAAATAAATATTTAAATAAATATTTTTTGTATTAACTTATTTTATTTTAATAAAATTTTACTTATAAAAAATAACAAAAATATAAATAAAATTATCTGTAAAATTTTCCATCTTTTAAAAAATAAAAAATAATTTTTTTTTTTACTTCTATTAAATCACAAACACATAAATTTAAAAATTATAAATGAATTTTCTGATAATTAATTTATTCTTATTTAATTCAATTCACTTTAAAAAAAATAAAAAATTTATATTACTTTTAGACAAGTAAAATCTGACTTTGAATGTAGACATAAGAGTAAAATACGTCAAAGTGAACTTTCTATTTTTAGTATATCGCATTCATGTACCGCTCTTGATTCGTGAATTTCATACCTAATCAAATCTTTTCCCGTACTGAACCCAACCGAAAAGGAAATTAATTTGTTCATAATAGTTTGTTTAAAAAGTACAAATTTGTTCATGAATTTAAAATTACTATCAATTAAGCTATAATTATAATATCTCAAATTCATATATTTATTACGAAAAAAAAAAATACAAATATACAGCAGATTCAGGTCCATAAATGTTAAAAATTGATATTCAAGATTTATGAACCGCCATGTACTTTTTCGGTCTCACATGGATCTCTCATGCATATGTTGGTTACAAAGAAAAAGGCAGACACAAGTATGGGCAGACACAAGTATAATTAAACCGTAACTTGAGAAAGTTACTAAATAAAATTCATTTTAGAACGGATAACTCTATATTAAAAGTATAGGTCAGACCTTCTCCTCTGCAACCCGTTATCCGAATTATTCTCCAAAAAAAAGACACAAGTATTGTTTCCAATTCCCATAGAAAAAGCTAGTAAAAGTTTGAACTTGCTCTACATATACAAACCTTTAAATCAAAACTTATCTCTTTTTGCAAGAAATTTATTTTATTCAGTTAAGATTAATTTAAAACTTAAAAGATCAAAATTTACCTTTCTGAAATAAACTTTACCCAATTACCTAAAGAAAATTAATCCTGATGTAAGATACGAACATAGTTGAAACTCATTCAAGATATATCCTACTATATATAACATGAAAAACGTAATGATACAGATATATATATATACAAATTTACAGGGATCCCATAATATATATATATCATATACACAACAAATACAAACTGTACAGAGAAAAGGAATATAAGGCATGTCCAAAAGAGTTTTCTAAATACATAATCCTCCTTTCCCCATGGATTCTCTCTTTCTCTCTATGGAGCCATGATGAGTTAGGGAAGGGTAGGTTCACCACCACAGAATGCATCAGGCTCGAAAGATCTAGCAGATTCATCATTATAAACTCTAGGTATTATAGCACTACCACTCCCAGTTTCCTCAGAACTTATGTATGTATCCTTTTGGCTGCTCTCCGAATTCACAATAATTAGGACACATATAAACAATGATGTTGCAAGAGCTACCAGAGTATTCTTTAATCTATTCAACACAGGCTTCACCTATTCAGTTTTAATCCAGAAAAAAATAAAAACTTTTGAGTAATTGGAAATACCTTAAACTGTTCAATCTTTGAACAGATATATATTTATAACGTTTGCTTGATGCAGATCTAATGTTGTTAATGTTTCAGAATCAGGTGCTTATAAAGATTTATGAAGATTTTTCAAATTTTAAAGATACTTACAGAAAATGATCCCAAAAGGCGATCACGAGCCAAAACTTCAGCAGTCTTTATCCATATCTGTCAAGGAAAATCAAAATGTAAGTCACTACAATCAGGAAAATTCTCATGAGAAACACTGATTTTGATAACCAAGACTGTGTTTGAAGAGAGAAAGTTAGAATTCAGCTGACCTAGAAATTAAAATGGTGTAATGAAGTGCTACACTGAACTTTCCAGAAAAGCGGCGAAACATAAGAAAGAAGATTTAGAATTTAATATTGTCTGAAATTAAATAATTGGACCGAGATTGAAAACATATATATACGATAAGTGTCAATATAACTCACCTGAAAACGGAAATTACATAAAAAGAAGAAAAAAAAAAGGAAAGAAGAGGATCTTTAGGTCATGTTCTGTATGCTCTCCATATATATATATATTCTACGTGATACATTTCCTTCCTTTTGCTATACATTTTCTAACAAAATCATTGGAAGGTCATATCGAAAAACTCATCCATTGTGACTTCTTGCAAGTACACGGTGGAAGGTTAAACACTTCAGCTAGCAATCTTGACTTGGAGTTCATTCCCCATTCAGTGTTCAATGTGGAAATATTGTGGCTGTCAAATACTGAATATCAAAGTTTTTTACCTCTTAAAACCAGAACAAAAGATCAGAAACCTACAGATATTACAAAAGATCCATTTAATACAATCAATTCAAGCTAAGGAAAACCATTGAAGAGTTGCATATCTGAAGTTAAATTTAATTTTTTCTATCAGAGGGCAGGTGAGGACACATAGTATCAGAAGAAATTCTAAATTCGAATCCCAATTATATTAATCCCATCTACAATAACTTGCAAAAACATAACTCCAAAACATTCAATGAAATTCTACCATAAAATATAGCAGAAAAGTTTTTTAAAAAAATATGTACATAATGTAAATTACCAATTTACCTGTCCATCATACCATCCGGTCTCTTCATCTGCCACAAAAAGAAACAGCATAAGCCACAAAAAGAAACAGAGAGAAGAAAATGGGAAACTTCATAAAAGGGAAAAGAAAAAATTACATTCAACGGTGGCGCTGAGCAATCTATTACCAACGTAAGCCCAACCAAGATACATCCTCAAAACAGCAAGAGTAACAACAAGAAATCCACTCGAAACAGCTGCCAAGACCCGAACAAGTGGATCGGATGATTCTGGACCAACCGACCCGAACCAAGAAACGGGTAAGCCCACAAAGAGAGCGAAGGCGGCTCCAGTAACAAAGAGGCGGGAGCTGTACTCAACTATGTCTGCAGAAGCCCATGAAAATGGGAACGAATTGGATAAAGCCTTGTATTCATTTATGGGCTGTTGCTCTAATGGGACGGGGCAGTCTCCTGTTTCACTGTTGTTGTTCCTGAATGATGCTGACGGTACTACTATTTTGGGATTTGTGCTAACGGTATGTAGGGGATTGGCCGTGGCGGTTCTGGACGGGAAGGGAAGAGAAGGCGGAAGAAGCAGCGCTGGCCTTGGAGAAAGAAAGACGATGGCAGCGGCCATGGCTTTTTCGCTTCGGCCTTCCTTTGAATTTGCGTTCTTTGTTGTTTTTGTTTCTAATTCATACAATCCAACTGAATGAGTATAACCAAAATGAAAAAATTAAAGCACATTGATGTTCTACTTCTACTTCATTTGAAAATAATTAAGCCAGTGAAAAATAAATAAAAAGTATAATTAATAAATGACAAGTGTGTAGAAGTGAGGTAGAAGTGTGGAAAGCGGACAAAATCTAAAAGATAATATCAAATAGTTAATATAAAAGTTTCTCATGATTCCTTTAAATCACGAGACCAGCTATGTATACATTTCTGAAGCAGCAATTGCTGCTTCTTTAATGACCTCTACCGCTTAATAACCATTTTTGTTTTTCTGCTTTTATTTTTTTTTTATTTTTTTTCCTTCATCCTCTTCCTGCTTATTCATAAAATTTCTCATATATATGACTTTACACTTGTTCTTACCTGAAAAGCATTTATAATATGATTTCCAGACATAATTAACTCTTTTTTTTTTTTTCAATCTGGTTTAAGAATTTAAGTAATATATATGTATGTATATATATGTCCTCCACTGCACTTCTTTGTGCAACATCAATCATGGAGAACCTATACTCTCTGAAGAAATGGCTGTGTCGAGTCCCCACTTCGAATGGACCAACACTACCCATATCCAATACCTGCTGTGCTGCACTGTTCTTTTGCACTTTTTCATCTACAAGAATCGGCAAAGGAAAGTTGTGTCTCCCTGGCTCTTTGAGCATAGGAACATAGCACTTAGCCTATCAATACAACATCCACATAATTCCCATCAGCTTTGACGCCGATCCATTTGTGTGTGTGTTTTCTGAATTAGACGTTGAAGACACTTGAGACGGGCAATAATCTCTCCAAAAGAAGGTCTCTTATCTGGATTACTGCATAACAAAGTGACAAAAGTTATTTAACACACAAAATCCATCAGGTTTTTTGGCAAAAGGAAAAGCGTAATATGCAAGATCCCTATCCACAGGTAATTTTAATGTCAAGCTTATACACAAAAAAAAGTCATTTTAATGTTAAAGAGACAACTCCGTGCATTCAACAGGCCCAAAAAGGAATAGCTTGAAACAGATTCAACAATTTCTAAACAGATTTCAGGAACCAGTAGAAACTTACGAAACCCAGCAGTCAGTTATTATTTCCGCAACCACTGGATCAACACGGTCTGGAATATTGAGGCGTCTCCCCTGGAAACCAACGGCACCAACAACCTGCATTGAGTTCATACCTGTCCATGGTATCTCTAGAGTTGTTAACTCCCACAATATCACACCAAAACTGTACACATCAGATCTGCAAATTTGACCACAATGTATCAGAATTCAGAATGAGGAGCAAAATCACAAAGGAAATTTGCACATAAAAAGAGTGAAAAGGAAAACGTTGATATAGTGAATTAACTCACTTCTCATTGCATGGTTCGTTTCTTAAAACTTCTGGTGCCATCCATTCAGCCTGCATTTGAAGGCAAACACTTATTGAAATTCTTGACCTCAAAAAGGGAAAAGGTAAAAGAGCATTTAGTAAGAACTATTCTATCATTGACTATTGACAAGTATTACCGTTCCAGCTGTAGACTTGGAAGAAAGAAAAGTATGATGCTTTAGGCGGGACATCCCAAAATCACACACCTGCAGATCAAGCAGAGGCAGAAGGAAATGAGAATAACAAATTAAGCAAATGGAAAAATCCAAAGTCTTTTCATTAGGACATTTAACAACTGAAGTCATTGCACAACCTTTACAACCCAATTTTTATCAACAAGGAGATTTGGAGTCTTCAAATCCCGATGAACAATGACAGGATGGCTTGTGTGCAGATAGTTCATACCCTTGGCCTGAAAAGATAAATTATACATGCTCATAAAACCATATACACATTAACATATACATATACATATATATATATGAGTCTGCAACTAATTTCTTGTACCACATCAAGAGCCATCCGCAATCTCCTCTTCTCATCAAGTTGAATACTTGAACGATGCAGTAGCTTAAACAAGCTTCCCCTGCATGTAGATGAACATTAAATGCGAAAAGAAAAAAAAATATAAAATGATTATGCTATCACACAGTAAGACAACAGGCAAATTTCTTAGCAGGGGTAACCACAATGCATTAAGATAATTTAGCTGAGAAAATCCATTATGGTGTCACAGAAACAACTTATAATTCACTGTGATATCTCAAATCCTTGTGTGGGGTTCTGCCAAGTGCCACCCAAAAACAAAAGGAAAAGGAAGTCACTGAAATCAACAAGCACAAAATACATTTCATACAGCCTGAATTCACAACATCATGGTTCAAAAGCATGGACATTAGTTAAAGGACAAGGGGTTTTCCTGATTGTAGAAGGAAAAACTCAAAGAGCTTGGAATATGTCACAACCAAATAAATTTTCTATAGCATTATAACTACATATAATAGTAGGTCTACTTGAGTATATCTAACAAGAAGTCTGCATAATAGACAGACAAAAGGGGCCTCAAATAAAATATAATGGCAGTTTTTATTTAATTTCTTAACCCTTCCTCTCCTTCTCTCTGTGCGTGTTTCTTTTTACCAAGGAAAAATAAGCACCCAGCAAAGTATTACAACATGAATCCGGAGTCAACCTTGGTAGGAACTCTGTCAGAATAGACAGATTAGGGGGCCGAGCTACTGCTCCCATGAAAAGAACAAGGTTTGGATGTCTCAACCTCAACATGATTTCAACCTGCAGGAGTATAAAACAGGCAGTTTGTTGAAATCTCTAGAGTAGTTATAATAAACAAAATTATAAAGCATATGGATCAAGTAGTGGCACTTACTTCACATTTGAACTGTACAAGTGCATCCCCTGAGATATCTTGATTCATGAATTTTTTTGCTGCAACTTCCTGTCGTGCAACAATTTTAGTCATTGATAAAGATATAGAATAGTCAGTAGCTGGTAAACTAAGTGAACAATAGTAAAGAGAAAGCTTTATGTCTATGGTCTTTGCTGCAAATATGTTTTAGTATCATCATCAATAATAACGGGTAAAAAGAGTATAATGTGTTTTAATAAGATCCAGTAGAAAGTTGGGCAGCATTTCCAAAAGCACTTCCTAAAACAATTTCGATTAAAAAACCTACTAATAGTTTCTGTATAAGTAATTTTTATTAAAAAATAAAAAAAGAAAAGCAGGAACATAGGATAACCGAGCTCACCCATAACCCATCAAAAAAAGAAAAATAAAAGTAAAAAGGTTCCCTATAGTGTTCTCCTAACAGGAAGATTATCATATTAAATCACCTTCTTCTATTCCTCTTTGGAAGAAGAATTAGCCAGATGTGCCCAATCTGTTTTTTTTTTAGCCAACTAGCTCCTTAAATCTTATTTTTGAATTTTTTCTAGCTGCCATTCTATTCTATTTTTGTTCAGCAAAATAGGCCCTGCTGGGAGAGAGTATGGTGGTTTCTAGTTAATAAAAGACACTTGACCTTCATAGTGTAGTTGGAATTTTATATATTTGTAACCTAACTCATGCTACATAATTGGTTGCATCAAAATGGTAGGTATACAATGGGGATAAAAATAATAATATAAAATTTAAGGGTTGAGTTGGCAAAATGAAAATAGATTGTGGATGATTCCAGATAATTTTATATGATTATTATTTTGAAATTTGGTGTAATTTGTGTTTCCTTTGATCATTAAATTGTTAAACAAGGAGTTGGGGAAATTAAAAGTGTTATACTACTATTGAAGTACTCAATGCTAATGGCATGTGTTTTTCCAATCCTTTTCTTATACAAAATCAATCAACCTTTGAAAAGAATTTCTACCCAAAAGCATTTTAACACTTTCCCAAAAAAAAATAATAATAATAGTAAAACCTACAGAAGACATGTTTCCTAATCTCATAATAGACAAAGGTGAAAAAAATTCATATCAGAAAGAAGAGGGAGGAGTTCACAGGAACTTACTGTGCCATTCCACTCAGCACGGTATACCTCTCCATATGAACCTGCAATTGGGATCAAATGAATAATCTGTTAAACAACTACCATTTGAAATAAAAAGCCATGATAATTTTTTATCAATTCTAAAATACAAAGGACACATCTGACAAAGAAGTAAATGACTAAGAATATGAAAATTTAGAAAATAAACAACAAGGCTTCAATATTTGCCTAGTGACAGAACTTTCTGATACCCTTGGGGACTAATACTCCACGTCAAAAACTTATAGACATCTCTACAAAGGGTTACTGCCACATACAAAGAGGCTATTAGAATTTTTTAAATACATCAAACTTATCCCCTCTCAGTTATAGTTATGAAAATAAAATGCTTACATTAATATCTATTGCTCTTGTAAATTTTATTATCAAAGTTATTGCAATAAAAAAAAAATTTGTGCATGTAAAAAATTGCAGCAGCATCATTTAAAGGAAGGATCATAGGAAAAAATAAAAAATGAAAAATAATGAACACATAACATTCTACAGTCCCCGTATGAACAAAAGATAAAATAATAAAATGTGGTGTCTGACGCTGTTCATCAACATAGATGTGCACTCCCAAAAACACATGTTATTGACCTCTTTTGGCATGTAGTTTAACAAATTAATAAAGAAGTAAGAAATAGTCACCTACTTAGAGAGGATAAGACATAATGATTAGCCCATCCAAAGTTGTGTGAAATTGTTTGAGATGTATTAAAAACCAGAGTACATCAGTCAGCTAAGAAATTGGGACATCCAATCAAAGGCTCAAATAAAGAAAACTAATGAAAATAAACAGTGGTAACCCAAAAAAACAAAATCTACACTCATAGGTAAGTCAAGTCCATTTAACTAGTGCCTCATTTTTTCTTAATTCCTCAGTTGTTTCCTTATTTGCAACATGAGCACTGAAGTGATAGGCTAAAATAAACTTCACTGCGTCACCCCAAAACAAACAAAATAAAAGAAGAAATGAAATTGCATGAAGTATTAAAAGATTTGTATAAATGTAGAAATAACAAAGAAACTTTTGCTTCTAGTTAAGAAAGAGTAAATTTAGAATATACCAATGCCAATGCGTTCACCAATCTGAAGATCCTCCCACGGAATTTCCCACTCAGCAACACCACCCAGCAATGGATCAATTTGCTCATCCCGGATAGGATTAGATTCACCACACCCGACTACCTTTATTCTCTTTGATACATCATCAGGCTGGACCCTGACCTCAGTTCCTCTACCAATAGGCAGAAATTCATTATTGGTAGCACTAGAAGATGACTTGTCTCCAGGATTGGATACTGAGGACGTTGTTCCCTGCTTCTGCACTACTCCTAGTACAGAAATTTCTGCACCTCTGCTGTTAGAATCATTATTAAACAACTGTATACCAGCAAAGGGTATTAGAGCCTGCTCACTGTGGGACAAGCACATAAGAGGGCAGTGATGAGCATCAACAGTCCTTTCCTCTTCCATTAGCTGATTCCTTGGCAGAACTTCAAAATCTCCCCCATTATGTGGACTAAGATTTGGAGAATTATCTGGGAGCTGTGACATACTATTCTCTAAAAGAATGGCATGAAGTTTATGGGCAAAGGCAGGGTTACTTGCAGCACTAACAATGTACTTGGAGACATCTTCAACTTGAATCTGTTGGGCAGTGGATCCTAAGTGTTTAGCTTCTGATGATTCTGCAGGTACTCTAACCAGTGATGGGAGAATATTTCCAAAATCAGTCTCGAAAAGTTTCCTTTGAGTTTCTTCTGGAGCAACCTGACCACTGCCCTCTAATTTTAATCCTGCAAAGGATGGTTCGGGAGTTGAAATGCTACTTTTGGCAGCTTCATTCATACAAGGAATGGATAACACAGGTCCAGCTCCTCCACCAAATCCTGAACAAGAATTAAAAACTGTATCTCCAACAGGAACTAAACCTCTTATATCCTGAAGCTGAGAACTAGGAACCTCAGAGGGAATCAGAGTGCCCGGAGCACCCATCAGATCAATTATGTACTCACTGCAGCAGTCAAAAATTGAGTTTAATGAGCATATAGGTTGTTTTCTTAATACACTCAAAACCACATTGTACAAACAATAATAACAGAAACATTAAAACAAATGTGACTTTAAAAATTTAAAATAAATAAATAAAGAAAAGCAAAAAAAGAAAAAAAAACAAAAATCTAAGTTATAATGCATGTTCATCCATCAAAGTACATACATGCCTTAATTTTAACCCATGGGAAGTAACACTTTTAAAAGCATCATCAGGTATGTCTAGATTCTAGAGCAAGTACAATGTACAATGGAACTTGAAAGAAATGCAGAAGCAAAAAAGAGAAATCAGATTCCATTCTGAAGCCTAATCAGAAAATGGCAAGACACACTAGGACAATCTGAGATGCAGAAACAGAGAGAAAGTGCCATACTCGTGGAGTGGATGTGGTGGATGACAAGAAACAAAATTGCATTTCAAAAGGTAATGGCATAAAACAAACAGATAGCAGAAGATGTAGTAATGGTATAAGACTAAAATATAGCTGCCCATAATATCATTTGGTGGTAGCAGAAAGAGGGAGTGGGAGTTCCTCGACTTTTTATCAGCCTCATCTTCCAAACTAGTGAATCTTCTTAAAACCTAAACTAGATCCATATCCTTAAGTCAGCCACTCTATTCCTGAATTATGAATTTGAGCACCTATGAATCAATATAGTACAATACACAGGAAGAAATAGGCTGGTTGAGGTCGCAGACTATCAGGTTTGATCATGTATCTTCAATTCACAATTTCTAAAACATTTCATTAAGAACTTTTGAGCAGCCAAAAATACTTGATCTATCATTATTGTAGATCACTCACTTGATGCTTAATTGGCTCCCCTCCCACTTGTGTTCCCTTTTCTTTTCCCATACACAATCAGGAGGGGCAAAATGGAAATAGAACAATAAAAGATGGAGAACATTTGCATTAATTTTTTTAAACAACTCAACACTTGCACCATATCCTAAATGAGGATGCTAAGATAAATACATGGCAATTAGGAAAAGAATAAAGGCCATTAATAGGCAATATATCTAAAGACTCCTTTTCAACTCATAATAAATCTGAGACTAGATAACATTCAAATTAAAAAAGGTTGAAGAATGAGAAGTCGGAGCTGAGTTTTAAACTAAATGCTGTTAGTTTAAATGTAGTAGAATACCCATCAAGGGTCAACCTAAGAAAAAGCATTACCTTCCATCACCAAGTTTTATCAAGCTAACTGCTCCATCATCGGTGCCAGTGTAATAACTCCCTTTTACTAGCGTACAGGGAAGGCTGATTCTGTCAGCGAGTACCTTCAACCAAATTACAAAGAAAATTACTGCAAAGCCAGTAAAAGTGTGCACATACAAACACATTTTCCAAGGAAAATGATGTCAGAGGACATAATTTCCACCCCCCCCCCCCCACCACAAAAAAAAAAAAAAAGAGTATATCAACCGTCATCATAAAATAGGATAGATCCTACATAATCAAATTCCACAAGCAAGAATTACAATAAATTAAAGTTTTAGCAATTAAAAGATTTCTGACATTTGACTCTAAAATATATTTCTCAACGATGGTACCAAATTTGGTACTAGAAACTGGGAAATGTTGAGGGACAACACTAGTGTCTGGTTCCTTTTCAATGTAAAGGAGCTTACTAGAGAAACAAGAACAAACACATATAAACAGTTGGAGTAGCCAAAACCATCTTCATGATACTAATACGCAGTATAAAGATTCAAAAGTTCAATCAATTACCAATAATTAGCAAAGTCAAATAACTAAATGTAAAGGAAGATGGTGGTACTTTACTACCTTAAAAAGTAAGGCCCTGTGGCGAGAAAGGCCAACATCAAGACAACCAAGGGGAAGAATTATAGTGTTCAGAGATATCCTCAGTTCATAACTCCTCACTTCCCATTTCCTCATAATTTCATCTGCATCATTAACAGGACCTCCCATGGTATCAACAACAATATCAGCAATCTTTTGCACCAAAAAGCTCATTCTTGGGCCCTTTGTCGAAGCTCTGCACTCGGTGGATATTAAATGCACTTTTTCTTCGAGCTTCCGTAGCTCCATATCACTCGTACGATTGACTAAAATCACCTCATAATCAACCTTTTCTGTAATCGGAACAGATTCCAGGTCAACTAACATTGGCATTTTCCCTGGCGCCACCGAGTCTGAGTTATTGGCATATACGTCATAAAACCCATCGGCCACTTTTTCGTCATAATGTATGACCTTATAACTCTGAATTACAGAAATAAAAGTTTTCTTAATCATTCAAACACATGAATAAATCATCTAAAGAAAAACCTAAATAAAGAAAATCTTTTTGAACCAAACAAATATAAGCTGTAGAACCGACAATTAAATGTACACGATTCAATGAATATCCTCCCCGCCGCCTAACCTCCTAGAGAGAGAGGAAACGGTTCACGTCATGACAACGAAAATTTTGATATACAAGATTAAAAGTTATCAGGCCATAACTCTAGAACAGATACAACATAATAGATGGGAATGTATACATATTACAAGTCCAACCATTTGTCCTTATTACATACTGAATTTAACATTTTCCCTAATTAATTATTCAAGAAATTGAAACATCACCTAAGCAGATGAAATTGACATTACTTGGTCTAGAAATAAAATTACACTTACATAAAATGCGAACACTAGGAACAATCATCACTCTTGCCTCTGGATATAATGATTAACATACAATAATTTCAACAAATTTTCCATATTTCAGTAATGCAAGTAGATATGGGCTATAATTTGGCGTCTGTAAAGAGCATAATCGAGATCTAAGCCATATTATATAAGCAGTTTCTACATATTATGGAAAAAAAAAATTAAATGGAAAAGAAGATTAAATGGATACCCAATATCTCAGAGAAAGGAAGTCAACGAGCAATTGAGAAGGCGAACAGCCAAGGCTAATTTGCTTAGCAGCAGTTATTTGAGCAGAGGTTTCCGGATCCTCACGCGAATCTGGATCCGATGCGCTGATTGCCAAGGCCAACTGAACCTGAAATTCCTCTTCCAAAAAACTAAAATCGGCAGCATTCGCCGTTGCATTACCGTTACTAGAAATTGAAGAATTTGAATTGTCCAAAGATTCCAAAGCCGTCGCCTGAGTCGATACAGCCGAGGTCGACACTTGTTGCTCCAGGTGCCGCGGCGTCGTTGCCGCCGCTGCAGTTCCCTCAGTATTATCATTACCAATCGAACTATGATGATTATGATGATGGTGATGATGCTCCGTCAAAGCTCCACCACCACCACCGCTGCCACCGCCGATATGTAGTTTCCGGAGTAAATGCTTCATCTTCGACATCAATTCTCATTTAACAAAAACAAAATTACAAAAGAAATAATCCAAAAATCACACGGCTCCCCTCAAATAAAAAACCTACACAATATTTTAAAAATAAAATAAAATTCCAGCAAAAGAAAAATACTCCACAAAGTGGGTGGATAGAGAGATTCGCATAATTTTCACCAAGGCTTCTTCGCGAAGCTAACTCCGCACCATTTTCTCCACCAAATTCTGATTATAAATTAACAACAAATTCCGATCAGTTAAAAGATGATTTTGAAGAAGCTACTCCAGACTATACAAACAATACAATATTCAGATATATATGTGTAGAGAGAGAAAGTGAGAGAGAGAGAGAGAGAGAAGCACGTAGGAAAGGAAGTAATGGAGAGGTCCTTGATTTACTTCCTAGTTTGAATGAAAATGGCGAGTCAAAGAAATAAAGAAGAGGACGGGTGGGGTTTTGATGGGGTACATACAGCTTAGACTCGCTTTTTTGATCGTTGGATTAGTCGGTTTAATCAAGAGTTCGGTAAAGTCGATTGAATCGAACGGTGGAAATAAATGTTCTCTTTTTTGGGCTGTTTGTTTCTGTTTACTGTTCATGCCTTTCAAGCTTAGAAGGTGGGAAACTTGCTTGAAATGTCCTTCAATTTGTACTTAATTTTAATTAACTCATGTTTCGTTTTGAAATGACTAGTTTGCCCTTCCACACATGGTGAATTGATAATTTTGTATATTTTATATTACTATTCATTTTTTAAATATAATCTAATAAAATAGTATTTTTATTTTGAAGTTTAATTTTTTTATATAAAATTTTTTTTTCTTAAGTCAATAGCTATTTTAGGTAAGTATCAAAATATGAACTTTTTTTTAAAGAGGTTTTGCTCCAAATTTTAATCTCATACATAAATTAAGAATTGAACTGTTACTTATTTAAAACCTTGTGAGCTGACTCAAAATGAAACCTTTTCATAATAATAATTGGGGCAATATATATATATTTAAAAAATATAATTCCTCATTCATATAAATTTTGTATAGATATATTTATAATAATAATAAACAAATCACTAAGATATTTAAAAGTCCCGGGATGAACATCATACCCATAGCAAAAATAAGTGCTCCCGTTACAATACGACGGCCTAAACTGAGTAGTATAGCCCGGCAACTACTACACAAATCAGAGTACACCTGTTTTCCGCACTTGTAGCAGAAAAATGCACAGCATAAACGATTTTAAACATTATTTGAAAAATAAAATTAGGGCACAAATTCTAAACAACATTATCAAACCCTAGATTCATAAATTGAATGTAAATTACCTGAATCTCACAATTAGGCACGAAGTGGTAACACCTCTGAGATTCCATCCGATTTGCGAGCTCAACGAAATCATGATCATTCCAATCAAAGCCTCGCCCTCCGATCTGAATGCAGGTAAAACTGTCGTGCCAAGGAATTTTGCATTCAAAGCAAAAGGATACCCCTATTCACAATCTCACCGCACCGGAATCTCGATACATTGTCTTCGAGTTTGGCTTGGATGTATTTGATCATACATTCTGTGTAGATTTGGGTGGATACACTTGCGCCTCCATTGTTGAACAAATTGTTGGGTGATAACATTGCCTCGATACATATTTAGCAAGTATCATTTTCGGAGACGGTCCGATAATTCACTGATTGTTGTATCGGTGCCGCAGATGAATCAACCGGAACCGGAACCAGCGGTTCACATTCCTTCCGGATTTGGTCATCCTTCACTGGTGAAGTTGATGACGCATTCCCCATTTTTTAAGATAAGGTAAAAGATTAATATACGAATTTTTTAAAAAATAATAATAATTAAAAATTGACATGCTTATATGAGTTTTTTTTTTCTTTTAAATATTTTATCTTTCAATTTTTTTTTTCATGACATGAATTCTTAACCTTTTACCATCAAAATAATAATTTTTGATAATTTACGAAATTTTAAAAATTAAGAACTAAATACATAAAATTATTACATGTAAGACTTAATAATTCTATTTTGATATTTTTGAACTAATTTGAGTAAACTTTTACCTTTACATCTTGCAATAATAGATTAGGGCAAAGTCCTTTCTTTAAAAAAACCCTCCACTCCACGTGAATTGATTACAATTATTGTAGGATAGAATGAATATACAACCTTTCTATCTTTCTTTTTTCCTACTTTTTTTTTTTTATGAAAAGTATTTTTAACGAATTTTTAAAACTATATTTGTCAAAAATAAAGTCAGTCAAACTAATAATATAAAGTAATAAAGCTAAAACGCGTTACCAAACAGAATAATAATACAGATTTTAATTTTAAAGTTTTTCTTCTGTGACACTCAAATATACCATTTTATACATTAAAGATTCTAATCTATCTTGTAACCAAAATTTTATTTTGTACAATATGTTATACCATTCTAATATTATATATATATATATATATATATATATATATATATATATAATATATGGATAGATAGATAGAGAAAGCAATAGAAAAATGAAATATCTATTTTTGGATGTAACTCTCCTACCATTAATTAATTTCAATTACTACATACAACTAACTAAAGATTGTTAGAAAAACATAACAAAAGTCTTTATAGAAAGGAGGTATATATATATATATATATGAATTTATTGAATAGTATCAAATTTCATTTTCCTAACTTAACACAAATAGCTGGATTCTGTCTTGATTTTCCAATTGCCAGCAAAAATCCAAACTAGGTTTTCAATCTTTATGGAGTTTGCATGAGCATCCCACATGATCTTTTCAAGATTCACCTTAAAAATCTTCTACCCTCAAATCTCTTCACCTTAATATATATATATATATATATTGGTAATTTCACAATTTGGTTAACAAGTTTATGTCGTGATCATAAAATTTATATTTAAAATAATCCTTATTCGAACAAATTTAATGAAGAATGTTTCTGTCTAAATTTTAAACAGTTGTATAGGTGAATTAGTATTAGTTTCAATTTATTACTATATATATTAAAAAAATTGGAATGGATAGATATATAGAGGAATTTGAAATGATTTTTAGGAGAAAAGTTATGATAAAAGAGTATTAGTTTTAATTATAATATCCTCACAAAGTTATTAAAATGTCATGTAAAAGAATGGTAATGATAATAATGAATTACAACCCATTTTGTGAAACAGTGCATGTTCTGTTTCTTGCATTTTTGACCATTTGGTTATACAAATATATGTCTTGTACCACAAGAATGTTATGCACTCAAATCCCATCCCCTTACCTTTCAAATCAAAAGTATGTGAAAGAATATATATATATTAATTATGAACTTGATATTATCAAGGAATTCTGAAAAAAGATCTTTGAGCTATTGTTAAAAAAAAATATATGAAACTTTTTATTTAATAATATTTAATAACACATTTTAAATATGTAAAATTTATCTGAAAAACATATAATATCATTATAACAATCTATAATAGACTATGATATTATAATATATATATATATATATATAATATATATATATATATATATATGACGAAATATGAGTAAAAGTACTAAAGATGTTGAAAAAATATATAAGAAAACGATAAAGAAAAGGAGAAATTTTGATAATTACATCTTCTCAAAGCTGCAAATTACTGATAAATGTTAGCACAGCAGCTGAGTTATGAATAAAAAGAAACGAAATATGATGGAACTCTGAAATGTATTTTTGTTATATAATATATACAAAGTTGAGAAATAGAGAGAGAAGAAGAAGAAATGATTTCATGATAATAATCCCCGGCGGAGACTTTCTTTATTTTCCGATGCTTATGCGGTGGCTGCTGCCTGTTCTTCAACCGCCTGAGATGCCGGAAGAAGAGTGCAGACAAGGTTCCGATCACCATACACATTGTCCACACGGCCTGTTAAGACCACAAAAAAAATTGGTTTTGCACAATGTGAGATTCACTAGATGTAAGAAAAGACACCAAAACATTAGAAAATTTGTCATTTTAAGTTAAGTTTTTATCTTTCCAATCCTATATTTTATCGAGTTTCTAAGGTATTTTGACAATATAAAGTTATAATTGTAAACAGTTACATATATACTTGTAATTATACACACCTGTAGAAGGCCAAAACTTTGCAGAGCGCAGCCAAGGAGCAGGGAAGGCAGCATACTCCCGGGAGTATGGTTTTGTCCAAACATCAGCCATAAGTAGGGATGGTGGATGTGGAGCACTCTGTAATACACAACATGTTTATCTCAATTAATATATATATATATTAACAGATTATGGAATAAGAGGAACTTTGTATAACCTTAAGAACATTGTTGTTGAAATCAGCTTTTCCTTTCTCTATTTGTGCAATTTCTTCTCTGATTGAGATAAGTGCATCACAGAATCTGTCTAACTCTGCCTGCAAAAGAGAAGATTGTGTTTTTATATATATATATATATATAGATAGATATATATATAGATATGTATGTACATACTATATGTGAATCTCACCTTGCTTTCACTTTCAGTAGGTTCGATCATAAGTGTTCCGGGGACAGGCCATGACATAGTTGGTGCATGAAATCCATAATCCATCAGACGCTTTGCAACATCTTCCGGCTCGATTCCAGCAGTGTTCTTCACAAGCACAAAGGATAAGGAAGGGAAAAGGTTAAGTAAAATCACTTTCAACAGACTGAAAAGCGATGATAATAACAAAACTTCAGTTTGGTTCACGTTGACACAAACATACCTTAAAACCTCTCAGATCAATAATGAACTCGTGCGCAACGGTTCCATTGACACCGCGGAAAAGAACAGGGTAGTGATTCTGTTTTAAACCAGAATTATTTCATTATTCATAAACAGGTCAGATTTCAACAAGTAGTGAACAATCATTTCAAAAGAACTGAGCAGGTACCTCGAGACGCTTAGCCATATAGTTGGCATTCAAAATGGCAATCTTTGATGCATCAGTGAGTCCTTGAGAACCCATCATAGCAATATATGTGTATGAGATTGGTAAAATTAGAGCAGAACCCCATGGTGCTGCTGAAATTGTACCAAGGGGCTGACTTTTTTCAGGTGCTGGTATACCTCCAGTGGGTACCTTGATCAGATGAATGCCAACAACACTTTTACTAATCAAATCGAAGCTTTAATCATAAATAAAAATGATAATGATTGATAATCATACCACGGGATGAGAAGGTAAAAATGGTGCCAAGTGTTGCTTAACACCAATTGGACCCATGCCAGGACCACCACCACCATGAGGAATGCAGAATGTTTTGTGAAGATTTAGATGACAAACATCCGCGCCAATAAAGCCGGGACTTGTGAGCCCAACCTGTTCATTTTACCCAATAAGTACAGGAACAACAGAGGCAAGGGCGAGAAATAGGAGCAAATTATTCAAGCATCATCATATCACAAAAAGAGTACCTGTGCATTCATGTTGGCACCATCCATGTAAACTTGACCACCATTGTCATGAATTATCTTACAGATTTCATCAATTCCTTCCTCGTAAACTCCATGAGTTGAAGGATATGTAACCTAACAGACACAAAAACAGTAAATATGTAAGATAAAAGTTAGCCAATACGTGGAAAGACATGAACTTGAAAGCCTCTGTTCTACCTATACTTACCATAAGAGCAGCAAGATTGTCCTTATTTGCTTCAGCAGCTTTGCGTAACTCTTCAATGTTAATATTTCCTTTGGCATCAGTTCCAACAGAAACAATTTTCATTCCACACATCGCAGCACTTGCAGGATTGGTTCCGTGTGCTGATACAGGTATGATGCATACATTTCTATGGGTGTCTCCTCGTGACTATAAAATATACAAGTCAGTATAAGATATAAAACTCAAGTTTAATGCAAAGTAGATATGTAAAAAACCTCTTAGCCTTCTTGTTCTGACTTCAGAATTGAAAAAAAAAAACATCGGATAAATATTATTCACAATATAGACATTAAAGATGATTCTCGAAGAAAGCTAAGAGAATATTTCTTGATGGATATACCAGCACTATATTAATCAGAGGGAAAAAAAATTGATTTTCTGAGATTGCACATACCAAATGGTATGCACGAATAACCATCAATCCAGCATACTCTCCGGCAGCACCAGCATTAGGTTGCAAAGAGAAAGAGTCAAAACCAGTAATAGTGCACAAAAGATCCCCCAAGTTATCAAACATTTCCTAGAAACACAGGATATCAAGGTATCAGGCCAACATTCCCACAAGTGAAAAATAGACAATCAAAACTTTCTAAGTGCTATTTACTTGGTAACCCTGAGCCTGCTCAGTAGGCGCAAAAGGATGAATATCAGTAAAGCCAGGCCATGTAACTGGCATCATTTCTGTTGTTGCATTCAATTTCATTGTACATGAACCCAGAGGAATCATGCTATGGCACAATGAGAGATCCTTTGACTGCAACTTATGAATATATCTGAGCAGCTCATGCTCCGTGTGGTACCTAAAATACCAGAGTTGAAAAGTTTAATCAGCTTCATGGATAAATGCAGCAATTATTTACTATACTCGAGGATTAATAGGACATACGTGTTGAAAATGGGGTGTGTCAGATATGGACTCTGCCTTGCAAGCCCAGAAGGGATGACATCCTTAACTTCTGGTGCAAGACTTTCAGCTGTGAAAGGCACCTGAAAAAGTGTAAAAAAATTAAGTCCCACAATTAGTAATGTCTAGAAAATGAATGATAATACGAGCAACCAAAAGAAAAAGTCGAATACTCACTGGTTTGCCACCTGCGAACACATGAAATAGCTTGTCGACATCTTCCAAGGTGGTTGTTTCATCAAAGGCAACAGTGATCTGAAAGGAAAAAAACAAGAGTTATATGTAACTTTCCACAAGGTTTGAGAAAATAAAGTGCATAAGTAACCATTATATGTTCAACAATAGCCTTCAATTAAAACTGTACAATACTCCAACTGAGTACTGCAATTCCTTTTCAAACCTTTTCTTTTCTTCTTCCAAACCAAGTCACCCTTGAGGAATTAAGGAATTAGACTTACAGTATTTTTGTCCAAAATTCGTAAATTGATGTTTTCCTTGTAAGCAGCCTCAGCAATTGCCTGAGAATCAGCACACTTGACCTTCACAGTATCAAAGAAAGGAAGATCTTGGACTTCAACAGTACCAAGCTTTTTCAGTCCAGCAGCGAATGCTCCAGCAAGACCATGAACCCTCTGTGCAATGCTTTTAAGCCCTTCGGGTCCATGATAGACAGCATACATAGCAGCCATGTTGGCAAGTAATGCCTAAAGAATAGAATAACCATAATCACACAAGAAATGGAATTCAAAGACGAGATGCATTGTAATAAGCAGTATATCTGTTAAAGCTGGCAATACCACAGGTTCTATATCAAACTACAATTGTAAAATAGCATAAAAAACCAATATCAAATTAGTACCTGTGCAGTGCATATGTTGCTTGTAGCCTTGTCCCTGCGGATGTGCTGCTCTCTCGTCTGCATAGCCATACGTAGTGCTTGCTTTCCCGAAGAATCCACACTTAGACCAATGATTCTTCCAGGCATCATCCTCTTGTACTCTTGAGATGTTGCAAGGAAAGCTGCATGAGGACCTCCATATCCCATAGGCACACCAAACCTCTGAGCCGAGCCTACAACAATATCGGCTCCCAATTCACCTGGAGGCTTCAATACTGTCAAAGCCAAGAGATCAGTTGCCATCACAACCTTCACCCCATTAGCATGTGCATTCTTAACGAACCCCTCATAGTCAACAACTTCTCCTTCAGTACCTGGATACTGAATTAGAACCCCACAAACATCCCCAGATTTGTAATCAATGTCTTTAACATCAGAAACAACAACATTAAGATCAAATCCAGAAGCTCGAGTTTCACAAATATCTATAGTCTGTGGATGACAATTACTAGCAATGATAAAAGTCTTCTTTTTCCCTTTGAGGATATTATTACACATAGCCATTGCCTCTGCAGCTGCAGTTCCTTCATCTAATAGAGATGCATTAGACATGGGCAATCCAGTAAGATCTGTTATCACGGTCTGAAAATTCAAGAGGGATTCAAGACGTCCCTGAGAAATCTCAGCCTGGTAAGGAGTATACTGAGTGTACCAAGCAGGATTCTCCATAATATTCCTCAATATAACAGGAGGTACATAGGTGTTATAGTATCCCATACCAATATAAGACTTGAAGATTTTGTTCTTAGATGCTAAGTTTTGCATATGTTCAATCATTTGAGCCTCAGTTAATCCTCCATCAAACTTAGAAAATTTCATCTCCTTAAGCCTAATAGATTTAGGCACAGTTGCATCAATTAATGAATCAAGACTAGAAAATCCACAAGACACAGCCATTTTCCCCTGTTCTTCTGGGGTTGCAGAGTTGTGTCGGCGTGGAAAAGTATCACTTGGTTTCAATGCCTCAACATGAATAGATCGAGTTTGGCGGCCATTGAAACCAACCCATGAATCCTTTTTCGACATCCCATTATTATTATTACTATTACTATTATCTTTACCATTGAACAAACAGGATGACCACGATGAAACATACCTCGAAGGCCTATAAAATGGAGAAGGAGCAGACAATTCATTCCCTCGGCCCTGCTGCTGCTTTGCTTCTGAAAGCAAACGTTTCAGAATGGCCCTGTTAGCAAGCTTCCTCGCACGCTCCATTACTTCTTCAAACAAACAAACAAAGAAAACACAAAAAACAACACACCCCAATACGGGATGAATCAAGAAATTCAGAAAGCTCTCAGCTTTTTTCTTAAATTTGCTCCCTTTCTACTATTATTGCTCCATAGACTAAAAAGAAAAAAAGAAAAAAAGGGTGGGTGATGAGAATGGGTTGTTGAGGATACCGAAACAGAGTCTTAAAATATATATATATATATATATATATATATTTTTTTTTTTTTTTTTTTTTTTTTTTTATATATAAAAATTTAACAACCTTTTTTTTCTTTTTCCTATATATTAATATATTATAAGTAAAGAATCAATTTCAAGATCTGGTGGTGGTGGGTGAAGATTAAGAAATGCAGCAATCCTAAGTGAAGAAAAAGACAGTGTTTGTCACGTGGGGATCTCCTTGCCAGTGATTTTCAGTGAATCTGTAGTAATTCTGGGTAAGACTGAGTGAGTGAGTGAGAGAGAGAGAACAAATCTGGGAAAGGGGTGAATGAATGGAAGGGAAAAGATTGAATTTCAGTGGATCAAAATGGAAGATGAAGAAGCAGACAGAACAGTGAGAATGATTTTTTTTTTTCTTTTTTTGTAGTTTCTGCAATTGAATCAAAAAAATCTGAAATTTATTGTGGATGGATTTGAATGGAAAAAATTATATATATATGGTAATGGAATTCTTGCTTGGCGAATTCTCTTTCACGTTTGAGTTATCTCCAAATCTTTGGTATCTATGGCCTCAAGATGTCCAGATTTTTTTTTTTTTTTTTCTTCTATTTTACTATTTTTAACGTTGTTATCGTCAGTTTAAGGCTAGAATTTATTCCAAACTCTTTGGATTTTTTTTCCCAAGAATATCTTGAAAAAAAGAAAACAAGAATATTGAATTTACATGGTTAAAAATTATTTTATTTATTATTTTTATTTTTAAATATATAAAATTATCAATTGAGAAATGATGAGTTACAAAAATATATAAAAAGTTTTTATGATTTTACTAAAAAAAAAAATTAAACTAAATCGAAACTGTTATTAAAAAGAAAAAACCTTAGATTTCGCTAAACCGATTTCATAACCTTAGAATTCTACTTCTTGTTTTTTTTTTTTTTTTAATTTTTTCCCCTATCTTTTCTCCCTTCAGTTTGTGTACGTTATTAAACTTTGCAATGGCTTTTAGGAAAAGTCCCACTGTTAAAAAAAAAAAAAATTTTATGATCAATTATTTGATTTTTTTTTAAAAAGTAAGCACTTTTTTATATATTATGTGCTTCTTTTAAAAAATCACAATATTTGTATATAATAAGAGATTTGTAACCAAAATGAATATAAATCTAATATATACACAATGATTTCTAAACGTAAAATTAAAACAGTTATGATAAATGATCTAATAATATGAAGCATAAAAAAATATATAATTAATATACGAATTTTGAGAAAATGATTAAGAGTAGTAGTAGTGGTGTTCAAATAAATTAATAAAATAAACCATTTCTTTACTAAGAAAAGAGAAGGAAAAAAGTGCTTAAAATTGTTCAATTTTATGGGTCCGATAACAGATAGCGCCCAACACGTACGAAGTTGGTGAATATTCTTCTTTGTTTAAGTTTAGTTGTAATCTGATGTGAAATATGAACCATTGGATCAATGGCTGTATTAGGTGAAATGACATGTCTACGGCTGTGATTTCCCTTCACTATACCCACAGAAAGGCTTACTGTATTCCTTTTCTTTCTTTGTTTATATATATATATATATATATATATATATCTTCAACAAAAGTATACCTAGTGGCAAGTGGCAAGTAGCAAGAAGCAACTTGGCTTGTGTTTTTTATCATCATCAACCCAACAGAGAAATTAAAAACTAAAAAAAAAAACTCCAAGTTGTTGTTCATCCTCTTTCTAATCTATTTCCAGTTTTGGATTCTTCCAATGACCTAAAAACACAAAAATCAATCTCTTATTTGTTTTATGACGGTAAATATTTATTTTTTATTTTTCAATTTTCAAGAAAACTCCACAACACATAATATTTTAGTTCACATGCGAAACTGCTACAAACTTAGATTAGAAAGAAAGGTAGCTTTGCAATAACAATTAGAATCAAGAGATTATGAGTTCTAACTATGACAAAAGAAAAATGTTGTAAATAAAAGCAATAGTTGTGAGAAACTATTGGTCCACTATAAATAGAAATAGTATTTTACACATTCCCTAATAAGCAAGTTGGCAAATGATATGTTTGGAGATGATACATTGCAATAGAAATCTGCCATGTCATTGTTTTATCTTATCTCATCCTGCCTTCTAAATTTATGGTTGTAAAGGAAGTATGTATATGTATATGTATGTGCCATCATATATACTGGATGAAGGTATATCAGAACACAAAGCCCAGAAATAGCCATAACTATTAACTAATAAAAACTATATAGGAGAAAAAAGGAAAAAGAAAACATGGTGTTAGAAGAGACAGTCACCTTCTGGGCGAGTTTTTGAAAATTCTCTGGTATCTTTGTAAGAAACCATCCCTCAGAATGACCAATATGATGTGACATCACCTGTCGTCTGGTGGCAGCGTAGGACTTTTAGAACACATAGCAACCTTGTGAAGTTCCTTTATCCTCGTAGCCGGGTTGCATAAACCTGATTCATATTAATTTGAGAAAGTAAGCCATCATCACGTATTTGATCAAGATAATAAAGAATGTAGACAAGCACTGAATTTCTCAGCTTATATTGCTGTAACAAATTAAGTTGAATTTTATCTTGTCTGAAACAGGTTGCTGTTGTTATTAGCATTACATAATAACCTAACAAAGTGCAGAGTTTACCATTGCAGTGTAGAATAGGAATCGTATATAGACCAAAAAAAGGGGACGAACATGTTCCTATTATGGTATATGTAAGCATACAAAAGAGTAAAATTATATACCTGAACATTTTGGTATGTCCCAAACTGCAATAGATGTTGGCGTGCACCGAGGATCACATATTGCTCTGTTGTACTCATGTTGAACATTCATAGCAAGCATCCAAGACCCTATCGTAACATCCTCATTGCTAAACATTCTCAAACTGTAGAACAAACATATGATTCGATAAGTGAAGAGAAAGAAGCCAAGGATTCTAAGGAAAACATTTTATGACACAAAGAAGCAGTCTGATTGGTATTTCATTTTTTTTTTTTAATCTAAAGGATTCATTCCTCAAGGTTTCTGATTACTTACATGAGAGACCTGAGTAACTGGATTTAGAAGTGTCAAACACATGACAAACAATGATATAAATGACACCACTAGGTGACCATTAAGCGGCTTGGGAAGAAGAACCATAGAAAGTTGGCAAAGTAACTACTATATGCAATTGTATAAAGCACACATAACCACACTGCACCAAGTAGCTTGACAGTAGATTCTTGTTATAAAAGCAAACAAACCCACATATGAAAACAGACCTATTATTACGAGAACTTGCCAGTGATGCCACCACCTCTGCCGAAAGAACATAAATAGGACCATAAGCATGCATGAAGTATTCATTTCCAATCAGATGTCCTGATTTCTCATACCTGAAAAAGATAGTGTTAAGATAAAGCTACTTCAATTCATAACATAGTGTGTCCGACAACTGAAAGATTCGGAAAATGAAGTACCATTTCAATTTTGGGTCAGTAATCACAGCTCCCTTCTTCATGCAGCCAATGTAAGTGAGAGGATGAGTTCTCTCTTTAGCCAAGAGAGTTGCAAGTCGATCTAAAGGCATGGAAAATTAGAATCCCAACAGAGATACAAAGACTAGAAGGATAAAATCAGTGATTACCAGGCCGCAGATATATATCATCATCAGCCTTGACATAATAATCTGCTTCAAATAATTCATAGGCAGCCTTGAAAAATGCTAACCTACAAAAGGAGGGGAAAAAAAGCACCACCTTGTGACCTTGTGAGCTACCTCAACCAAGTAACATAAGAAGGGAATCCAGATGCTAACCGTACGTTTTGTGAGGCAGTTTTGAATATTCTTCTTCAAGGTTAATAATCATAAAATCCTTATATTTCTCAATCTCTTTCTCGAGTTTAGCCATCATCTTTGGATCTTTTGACTGACCAATGACAAATCTAAATGCCAAACCAGTAGCTTGCTCCAATCTGGAAGGAACAAATTACAATATCTCAATACAAATCACTTGCCATTAAAAACAGTAGAAGATGATGATTTTGTTCATATTTGCATTCTAATTGCTGATGAAATACAGATAATGAAGCTCAAAAAATTGGATGTATGAAACTGGGAGCCAGTCAAAAAAACATAAGCTAGAAAGCTAAATATATTTGCACCAAAGATCTGTTCCATCATCAATCATTATATTAACACAGCTAAATTAGCTTTTTCCCCTTTTGTTCCGCTTAAATTTTACTTCAATCGAACTGCGCGCTAACTACTTAATCAAGAATCAATCAATAGCAAACACAAAATTCAACAAACATCACATTATACAGAAGACGAAGAATGATATATAATGTACCTAAGAAGAGACTCTGGATCAGAAGGAAACCAAGTACTTCTCAAGGAATTTCGGCGATCAATAGAGGAAAAACCAGTCTGAATACCGACGAACCCAAGAAACTTCGGCCGATCAATAACTGCTCCAGTACCAGCACTAGCATCTCTACCTCTAAGTCTCCGAGAACTAGGAAGAGAGTAGAAATCTCGGAAAGTGTCCTCAGAACGACCGCAACGGAAGATGGGAACGGGCTTCTCTCGAAGGAAAGCGACAACGGAGAAAATGATTCCGGCAATGCCAATAAGAAAGCCAAGTAAAGAAGCTACGAAAACAAGCATAGAAGTCCGGTTCTGCGAAAGGTGTTGCAGAGACTTTTTGGTCTTCTCAGACTTTGAGTAAAGGTTGTCGCGGCGGTGGTGGTTCAGGTGATCATCGGCGGAAGAGAGTGGGAGATGAGAAAGTGTCCGGGGCATGATTGATGTAATTTTCTCTGTCAAAAAAAAAAAAAAAAACTGCTCCGCCACATAGATATCCGCCGCTTCGAACCGTCGCCGACCGGAGAAGCTTTGTTAAAGAGCGAAACGGTAGTAAGTCAGCTCCAGATATGCCACCGCCACCACCACCACCCGGTCCGGACAGGAGTGTCCCACGAAAAAATAATATGGGTCAAAATTCAAATATGAATATTCTTTGGGGTCATTTCCTAATTCTTATTTGGTAGGGTCTAATAAGTAATAATATTCAAGTTATGGTCCATTTTGATACATTTTTTTTCCTTTTTAATTTGTATTTGTACAAAACATTGTACCAATTCGATTTTTGACTTATCATTGTACCAATTCGAACTATTTGACTTTTCAAAAGTCTTATGATTTGTTTGAACTTTTGAATAAAACTTTGTTTGAACTTATGATTTTTTTAAATTTAAACTATACATTTTTTATTAAAAAAATATCTCAAATAAAAAGATGTCATTTTTTCATTATAGAAAAAGTGCATATTAAGGATTAAGAACTTCTTATCAATTCTAATCAAATGTCACTTCTATTAATATTAATAGATCAAATTAGAATCTATCTCAAACTTTTATTGACATTATTTGTAAGTATTACATGAAATTCAAATCAAATACTTTTTTTTAAAAAAAAAGAAATGGTACGTTACAATACAACAAAATTATCAAAAAAAAAAAAAAAAAGTTGCAATGCAAATTTTTTTAGCTTTTTCTCATAAAGAGGACTGTTTTCAAAAGAGGAGGAAAGAAAATACCTAAAAATGAAAGGCAAGAAAAAGAAAACACATTAGCATGTAACTTCTGCACTTGAATCTATTTCTATATTGACAAGATTCAAATTCGAGATGGGAGGTTCTTGATTTTTATATGCGAGGTAGGTAGGTACTACAATGGGGTTAATATTTATCTAAGCCCATAAAGCAAGCAAGGACATCAATCCAGCACCCATGAAAAGTGCAATATAAGAGACAATTTGAAGCCTAACATTGCAGCTCATTCTCTTACTCAAGAAGTCAGCAGCTATAAGATCAACTAAAGCCATATACACAAGAATTCCAGCTGATATAGAATCCAAGACACCTTCAATGACTAATGCTCTAGGACTGTTTGGGTTATAAATTGATGAAATACCTGTTCCTACAGCTATCCCCATTGGTGTTGTTATGGCGAAAAAGCATGCCATCAGTGTCGCGTGTAGTGTCTTGAACTGAGCTTGAGAGATGCATCCTCCCAGAGCGAATCCTTCGAAAAACTGATGGAATGATAGTGCCCCGATTAAGGGTCGTATTGTGCAGGGACTTTGTGATACTCCAAGGGAAAGACCAATGATCACAGAGTGAGATACTATCCCCAGTTCTAAAACCTGCAATGGAAAAAATGAAAACCACCCCATTTTAGAGCTCTAGATTGCAATAGGTGGGTGGTATCCAGATACAAATAGTTCCAATCACAGATGTTAACATAGAGAAACATAAACCGACTTCAGGAAAAGATACTGAATTGTTCTTAGAGGGATTATCATTGACATAAAGACTGAAAACTGTTCATCATAAAGTAGATCGTTTTACCACAAACCACTTATTAGGAAACAGATTTCAATCAAATTAAGAACCCGTATCAAGTACTTCTACCATAAATATGCAACGGAATACAGACATGGACTTGAAAAATATGGATTAGAACTCTTTGATGACAGTAAAAAGGTAATATGAATGATGGTCGACATGGATAATGGAAGGTGTTTCTGAAAGCAATCGGGAATTACCTGAGAAACAACAACATGCCTCTTGCCGCTTTCTTCGTCTTCTATACCATCAGAACTATGCAAGTCTGAATGAGCATGCGAATGCATCAATCTTCCGGCACATGCTCCCTCCCGGTGAGAATGGCTATGCCTATGATGTGCAGCATGAGCATGCATGCCAACAATGTGCATTACACCACCTTCTTCTTCACCAAACACTTTCCCATTCAAACCCTTATTCTCTTCTGGAACGATCCCTGACTCGGATGCAAATTCCATTGAATCAATGTGAGCTGTTTGATTCTGTCTCTCTTGTTTACGTTCATAGTATTGTGTGCCAATAAACTCGATTAGCAGGGTAACTAATGCAGCCATCATAGCAATGAATCCGGAAAATGGGAACTTTGACCAGGGAATTTTAGGAAGGCAAGAGTCACTCAAGGCCGATGTGGCATCCGGTAACATGTGGACAAAACCAGTAGCAAGAATGACACCACCTGCAAAGGCCTTGGCTGCAACGAAAAGGTTGGAATCTGTTCCAAGGAATCTGCGCTTCTTGCCCACCAAGGGAATGGCAACACCACAGACCCCGGCAATTAAGATTGAAGCAATAGCCACTATTTTCAGGATGAGTGCAGCTGGCTCATCTCGGCAACTGTCTAGCTCACCATTATCAGTGCGACAACTAGTGCTTGACATGGATTCAGAGAGGTTCTGCATGAAGGAGCCTATTTTGGAACCCCAAAAGAAGGAAACTTCAATGGTTAGAACAGGTAAAACTCGAACAAAGCAGCAAATAATTTAATACCGAATAGCTTACTCAATTCCCTCTTTCTAGTTCATAGTAAGAAGTAAAGACCAACAAGATATATATATATATAATATATATATATAAACAATCTAGAAACACCATCAATGCAAAGAACTATAAAAGGGAAGTAACAACTGTAAACATTATGCTGAAATTCAACTCTGTTTCTTTTCTCTCTTTTCACTATAATTGCAAGGATAAAGTAAAGTATACATGCATGCATTCGTTCTTACAATTTTGCATAATTATGTCCTTGAAAAAAAAGGAAGAGACATGCAGATTAAGAGTATACAGAGACAACATTAAATCAAAATGAATCCTTGCAATCAAATCAATATTCAAAAATCCCAAATAAATTACTAGAAAATTGATTTTGTCAACTTCAAACTATCCAACTTGAACCCTAAAAAATTAAATTAAGAAAGTTAAAGCTTATCATCCTCTGTCCACCATCACAATTAAAGAAGTAAAAAGAATTTAATCGCTCCTAAATATCAACACAAACAACGAATCATCAAAACAAAGAAAACCCCACATTCAAAACAAGTAGATGAAACCAAGAATACCTGAAAAGACTCGAGCTTTCTCCCCAATCCCTCCAAAGTTAAACAATGGCAGTACATCCTGAAACAACAAAATATTCAAGAAATATCAGAAACCCAATAAAAACAAGACAAATATTTTCCCTTTATCATGAATAAAAGGGATTCTAACCTCAAGGAATGACATCGGAATAGAAATCTTCTTGATATTTTGTAGAAACTGAATTCAATCTCTACGGTATTTATAACAATATCACTATATTACTAGTAATGCAGGATTCTGATGACCTCCTTCGTGTTCCCACCAACCAAGAATCAAAAATAAAAAAATAAAGATGATAATAATTATGACGACCTACAAGTGTGTTCTAAAAAAGAACCCGTCACCGCTTAGGGGCAGTTAAATGAATTAAGACTGAAATCAAATTCAAAAACCAGAAAAGCAAGAGAAATTTGTAGGATTTCAACCAGGAAAAAACCAGGGTAAGGGGAAGAAGAATGTCGACATATTTGTAATGGTTGGGAATAGAAGAAGAAAAGGGGGGGTAAACCGTTCCGGAGAAACCCATTTGGGGAAATGTGTGCGAGAAGTGTCGACATTTTTTTATTTTTTTTTCTTGGATTCAAACAGTTGGATTGATCCGACAAAGAGATTTGTTGGATCATGGACTTTTTTTCTTTTCCTTTCTTTTTTTTTCTTTTTCTCGCAAAACTATTTACGATTTACTTCCCTATCCTTTTCTACTTTTTTCTTCTAAGACCCTTTCTAATTTCTGTCTTTTTTCTTCCCGTCCTTTTCCTTAATTAAACGCCACTTTTTTTGTCCTATATATAATTAAACGCCATTTTTATGCTTTGGTTTTTTTTTTGTTTTTGTTTTTTTTCCACTTTTGAATCCAAGTAAAAGAATGTCGACATTGTGTCAATTTTATTATCTTTAAATTTAGCCAACTTGAGGGACCATGCATGTTAGGATGGAATATTAAATATTTGTATTGTTGTTCACGCACTTTAAAGAAGTTTGATTGTTACGTTCACTTGAGCTATTCACGAGTCGAATCGAATCGAACTTAAGATATTTTGAGTTTGTTTGATTATTATTTGAGCATGTTTAAGTTCGTTCGTTTAATATTTCTATCAGAAAAATTGTTCTAGTTTTTTTTATGGTTAGAGTTCGAGCTAATGTTTAACTATTCAATAAATTCTTATAAAAATATTAAATTACACCTAAAAATTTTAAGAAAAAATTTAAAATTTTTAATTTAAATATTATATATTATTAAAAATATAATAAACTATCTCATATGCACTTTTTTAATGTCAAAAATCAGTTTTTGCACTTCAAATATTTTTTGTATATAAAGTGTCATTAACGTTTCAAAACGTTCCACTACATGCACTTCTGTTAAGTCAAACTATTAGTGACTCAATTTTTACCGTTAGTCAACATTTTTTCACTATCTGATAATGTTTCAATTAGAGACATTTTTGTCCAATTTTTCTTTTTTTTTTCATTTTTTTCAAAAAAATTTCTCTCTTTCTTCTTTCTCTCTCCATTAATTTAATTTTTTTCATCTCTTCCTCCTTTCTCTCTCTATTAATTTAATTTTATTTCTCTCTTCCTCCTTTCTCTCTCCATTAATTTATTTTTTTTTTCTCATCCTTCTTTCTCTCTCCTTTTTCAAACATTCAATTCAACGATCCATACCCGTCAACAGTACTATACACCATTGAACTGAGATCCTTAGATGGCGGAGAATTTCTGGAAGTGCTAGGAATTGACAAAATTCTGAGCGCAAACATAATCAATAGCAAAATGAAAACATAATGAACATTGCAAAGATCAAAGTGGAATTCTACGTCGTCCTGCGTGAGGCCTTCCCTTCACCGCCATTTTCTGTTCTAGTCCCATAGCAATTTCTGCAACTTCATCGTCTCTTAAGCAAGTATTGGTACCGAAGGAAACGAATATTACAGAACTTGAGATTGTTTGTCCAATCACTCCAAGCATTGATTATTGGAGTTGTTTCTCTCCGGGATTGAAATTGGATTCAACGGGCTAATAGCCCAATACTTTTCCCTATTAGTAAGTTTGTCTTTCTCCAAAAGTTGAACGAATTCCTCTTCTATGGCTCTGATGGTATTGTACAAATTGTCGTGGTTTCATTTCTTGGCATTCAAATGCTCCATGAAATAATCCACCAATGAATCCGGCCCGAAAATTTCACCCATAGGAGGAATTTGATATTAAATTTGTTGAGGAGGAAGAAGAAAGAGAGAAATAAAGAGATCGGGACAAAAATGAGGAGGAAGAAGGAGAGAGAAAGAAGGAAGAGATATAGGAAGGACAAAAAAAAGAGAGAGAAAATGAAGAGAAAAAAAAATTAAATTAATGGAGAGAGAAAGAAGTAAGAGAGAGAAAAGAGGAAGAAGAAAGAGAAAAAAAGAATTGAAAAAAATGAAAAAAAAAAAAAAAAAAATTGGACAAAATGTCCATAATTGTAACAATGTCAAATAGTAAAAAATATTGACTAACGGCAAAATTGAGTCACTAACGGTTTGACTTAACAGAAGTGCATGTAGTGGGACGTTTTGAAACGTTAATGGCACTCTATATAAAAAAAATTTGAAGTGTAAAAGCTGAATTTTGACATTCAAGAAGTGTATCTGAGATAGTTTACCTTTAAAAATAATATATATAATATATATAAATATTTATAATTTGTTTGCGAATGCTCAATAATATTTGCGAACAGTGTTTGAATAAATTTAAAATTTAATCAAACTTAAAATTTTATTCGAGTTTATTTATTTAATAAATGAACGAATTTGAACTAGTAAAAACGAGTCTGTTCGCAAATAGTTAATTCACTGTTTTGCTTTTTGGTGGGCCAATTAAGATTTTAAGGCCTACGTATAAGGCCCATTTGAAAGCCCAAAAAAGTAGTTTTGGGCTTTTTTGGTGGAATTGGACAAAGATTTCTTTTTAGAAAGTATTTTATTATGAAAAAATATTTAATTTACTCCCCTAACTATTTATATTTGTTTTATTTTAAAATAATTTGATACTCTATTTCTTTTCTTTTTCCTCAAATTATTTTTTTTTCAGATCAAAATTTATTAATATTTAACTTCTTCTTTTTTTTTTTTCCTTTTCCTTTTCAAATGATCAGTAAGTCTATTAAATTTGAAGTGTCTTTTTTTAATTTCATATTTTCATTTCTTTATGAAATATCTTCAACTTAAATTTTAATAAAATAATACTTTAATTATATTAATTGTGTCGAAAAAAAATAAAATAATAAAAAAATTATTATTAATTGAATTATATTACAAATTAAAAAATAAATATATTTGAAATAAAAAAAATAAAAATACTCCAAAAAACTTTTAAAAATAAAATATTTTCTATTTAAAAAATAATAAAATTCCCATACCACTTTTAATCAATGGAAGTACGAAACAAAGTGCCAACTACCAAACACTAAAGCCCATACCTGGACTTGCATTTTTCGGTCCAATGACGAGTCTGATGATTGCCTTTCATCTACATGCTAATATAATATATATAAAAAAAATATCATGTAATGGAGTATGGTTGCATGGTGATATATATATATATATATATATAATACAATATAAAATTATTCTGAGTAGTCAAATACTGTTCTTGCAGAAAGTAGTAATTGTTGGCCATTACTGAGCTTAATAAGAGAAGCTGCAGTCAGAGTTCAGATCAGAGACGAGGACGATACAATATTCATGCATGCATACAAGCCACTGCATGCATTCGATATATATATATTGTATTTATTGCTGTTCAAATTTAAGGAGTGATGGGGTATATATGTTCCTATAGATGTCAATGAACTAGCTAAAATTAAACATTTTGAATGTATTGCATTTGCATGGTTACGTGTGAAAGCTGGAAAATACACACACACACACACACATATATATATATATATGTATCTATACGTATGTATGTTACGGTGTAGTAGAAATAAATATGATTAGGCGAAATGAAATTGTCGGTAGATGAGGGATTGAGAGTTGGAAATTTAAAAGTCAACCCTCTCGTTCTATCTCTAATTCTACCACATGTGTGAACATAATTTTTGACCTACATTCTTCTTTAATTCTTTATAATTATATATATATTATTTAATTACAAAAATTATACTTATAACATATAAAATTGAGGATAATTACATTACAAATACTGCTTAATAGGATGTATTTTTACCGACCACAATTTCAAGTGAAATTTTTTTTGATTATTCATACATAAAATTTTGAATTTGAATCTTTTTTATAAATAAATACATTTAAAAAGAATATTTATTAATAGATATTTAATTAAAATTTAAAGTAGTTTGTTGTATTTTTAACTTTCTAAATTAAGTAATCTCTCACTTTCCTTTTTAAGATTAATTAATTAGAAATAAATAAGTAAATAAAAAAAAATTCTAAGAGTCTGAAAACAGCACTGATGCTGCTGTGCTGTCAGCATCTCTCTATTTTGTCCATTTCTTCTTCACCTCCCAAATTTTGTCATCATCAAACCCACAAGGAAACATAAAAGGATGTGTTTGGAACATTTTTTGTCGAAAAAATTTCCCCATTTATTTATTTAATCTAAATTCAGTATATGCAACTCTTTTTTTTTTCCTACATATGATCGATGATTCGAATTTCCTAAAATAGATAATTTTTTTTGGATAGATGATCGATGATTTGAATTTTTTAGAATGGATAATTTCATGTTAAAATTTATAGAATAATTAAGAGTTGAAATCTATTACAGCTCCGGTGATCGGAATTTGAAGTCTCACAACTCTTACTCTGAACAAGGCACTTAGAGTAATTACTAGAATTTCGATTTCTTTATCTAGGTTTTTAAGACAACACAATTTCAATTAATTCATATTTAGAAAAAAATATTACTTTCTCTTACAATTTTTTTGTTTAAAATAACTTAACATATACTTAAACATTGACGTTTTTGTTTCTTAAAATAGATCTCAACATAAAATTTTCTTTAAAAGAAAAATCATTTTGAACAAAAATATTTGATTCTAAGAACAATAATGTGGGAAATTTTGGAAGATGCTCCTAACCATTATTATTACACTGTGAACTTATTGCATGGAATTTCCATTACAATAACCTTTGAAATGGAAAGTAATTTGCCAAATTGTAACCTAGAAAATCCATCATAGTTGCTTCTCTCCCCATGTGATTCACTATTACACACACTACTATAATATGTGATCTTTCATTTGTTCCCATTTAATCATGTGACAAAATATTCTCATATATATATATATATATATATATATATATATATATATATATATTAGTAGTTAGGTTTGTCTCTTGAACGACAAAACATTCAAAATTTTATGTCTATTTATTTATTTATTTATTTTTACCAGATCTTTACATTATTTTTTATTGAACAAAAAAAAAAAAAAAGAATCATTCTTGGCAAATTATAAGTATAATATATATATATTTTTAAATACTATAAAATTTTTATCGAAAGTATTTTTGTCATTTACGATTTTGTCATTTGATTTTTTTTATTAAAAAAGCTTAATGATATTTTAAATGGTAATAAAAAAATTGTCCAAATAAAAATAAAATAGAGACTAAAATGTCTTTTTTTTCATAATAAAAGAATATTAATAAATGTTACTTTAAAAAATGTATAATTCAATAAATAATAATAATTTTAATTGTGACTTAAATATTATGAGTTTGAATATAATAAAAATAAAAGTATTTTAAATTTTTTAAAAATTAAAATTATTACTTTAATTTTTTTGTATCAAAAAGCTAAAATTATATATAAAAAAAAACACTTTTTTTCCATCGTTCAAATTAAATATAATTAAATCAATTCAATATGATTACATAAAGTCTAACACAATTATCACCCCATATATATATATATATATATATGTTTAAGGGCAGGACCATTAGATAAACTTTTTGTTATTGTATGTATAGTGTGTGTATATATATATATATTATGTATGTATATATTCACTAACAGACAATCCGACGACTCTGTTAAATATATGTATATATATATATATATATATATATATATATATAAGTAAAGGAAAATAAGAAAAAATCTGATTCAGATAAAATGAAAAAATAGTGTATGTATGTATTTATATAAGGTCACCCACCACCACCACAATTCTCTCTCTCTCTACCCTTCTTTTGTCTGCTTTTATCATCTCCTTTCCAACCCTGCATTCCACTTCCCATACTACTACTACACTCACTATACCAGAATCTGCATTCTCTTCCTCCCTCACTCCAACTCCCTTTTTTTTTTTTTTTTTTTTTCTTTCTTTCTTCTTTCTCTCTCTACAGATCAGAACCATGTTTGAAGATTCTGTATCTTCAATTCCTTCAATATGGGCATCCATGAATAGTTGGTTCACTCCTGCTGTTCTCTTTGTTCTTCTCAATGTTATGATTGGCACCATTGCTTTTACTTCTACTTTAGCTAACCAAAAAAAATTTCACCATAATCACCAGCAACAGCAGAACCAGAATCAGAATCGGCAAATCGATCCGCAACAACAACCTAATCTGGCGAGATCGCCGTCGGTTCTTCAACGTTTAAGGTCAATCAATTTCTACAGTTACAGATCCCAAGAGCCACAGCATCTCGCTGCCCATTTCAAGCCAATCGCTCCAGATTCAATTTCAGATGCCCATTACAATATCGAACGCCAGAATCATCAGGTTCAGCTTCATTATCAGACTGAAAATAGTTTCGAGACGCACTCTCAGTATATTTTTGCACATCCTGCCGCCGTCGACGTTGGCGATGGCTCCACCGCGGTCGCCCACCGCGAAGAGAAGCAACCGGTGGGTTTTTACGAGAATCCTCGAGAAACAGAGGCTAATAATTATTATCCCCACCAGCAAATTTATCAAGGGAAGATACTAGAAAATCAGCCCCCACACTACTTTTTTGAGCAAACCAATGAAGTAAAGCATCAGGAGACCGGGACGGCGGGTTTCGATTTTCAACAAGTCCTTGACCAGGAGAATACTGCGACGACTCAAGAGAATGGATCCCATTTCGATTTCGAGCAGGCCCAAGAAGAAAAAGTTGAGAAAAACGAGTACCACTACGATTCCGAGCAAGCCCACGAAGAAAATCTCGAAAATGATGAGTTACAGAGTTTGGATGAAGTGTACAGTAAGCTCGCCGAACGGCATGTCAGCAGGTCAAAATCAGACACTAAACCATCCGCCGGTGAGGTCCCCGCTAAGCTCTCAACGAAAATGAAGAAGTCAGCGAGCATGAAATCCCCTTTCAACCACTTCAAGGAGGATGAAGTTGTGGAAGCTCGCCGGCCGGCTACTGTGAAAGAGAAATCAACCAGAAGAGTAACGGAGGCTGACGAAGAGGTTGATGCCAAAGCTGATGATTTCATTAACAGGTTTAAGCAGCAGTTGAAATTGCAGAGGGCGGATTCCATCATTAGGAACAAGGAGATGATTGGCAGAGGAAGTGGTGGTGGAAGGTAAGAAAAGATTGAAAAAGTCAAGAATCTGTATTTTGGTTGGGTTTTTTTTCATAATTTTTTGTTAGTATTGGGGTTGTTTTGTTAATTTCAAAAAGAAAAAAAAAATTTGATAGCCAAAAAATGATGTTTGGTTGGAATGTGGATCTAAATTGCTTTGTTGCCTGTCAACTCAAAATGTCCATGTTGTTGAGCTTTATGATCACATGTTTGTTCCTGGCAATCATGGCTGTACACTTGAGGGCATTTTAGTCATTTCACATTCCATTGGCTATGGTCATAATATATATATATATATACATATCTTTTGGCTGTTGCTTTGAGGTTGCCTGCATTAAATGGTTTGAGTATTTGATGCTTCTGTGGAGAGCAATGGTTGTTGTCAAAAGAGAAAAAAAAAAAAAAAAAAAAAAAAATATATATATATATATATATATATATAATCTTGTGGACCTCTTTTAATCTTTGCCTATTTGTCTTCTTTATTTTTGTCTCCTTTATCATTTTTCTAATGGATTCTAATTTCTTGAGGATTTCACATATCTTTAGTCTGAGTCGAGATTTTAGATCTTAACGTGACTTGAATTCATGACTTTGATAGATTTTACAGACTGAATTGAATTAGATGAATTTTAGGGTAACTTATTATTATGGTCATGTTCCTAAGAATCTCAAGCATATGTTGATTTTCTTTAGGCAAGAAAATGTTTTGAGTGTAAGGAAAGGCATTTTGGGAAGTTACTAGTGTTGAAGAATCTCAAGCATATGCTTTATATATATATATATATATATATATATATATATCTTATACCTTCCCTCCTCCAAACAACCCTAAATCCTCTCCAATGGTCAAAGTGTTATGGTTGGCACATAGCAGATGGGAATCTTCATTATTCACTATTAGTCTAAGACTAGTGGAAGGTTGTCTAAGTTTTTAACATCTTTTTGCCTTTTTCTTGGATGTTCTGAATTCAAATATGGTAGTACTAATTCTTATTGAACTTAAACTTGTTAAAAGAATGAAATTAACTCATCTCTATTCCTTCAAATAAGTTTTTAGAGTAAGTGATATTTTATTAGTATTTTTTATTGCATAATGCTCAAAATTAATGTCGAATATTACATATAACATTTCTAATATATTTTTATCTTAAATTAGATTTACATAAATTAGATTTGATAAATGTTTTAGTTAATTTGGTAAAAGCTTGTATGCTAGATAGAAAGAAAAAATGAAAGGACAACTTTTACATAAGGTTTCATAAATCCTAAATTAGTTAGATTAATTAAAATAATAAATTTTTATAATTAATATATAAGATTTCCTAGTTCAAATGTTAAAATAATTGCTGACTTAAACAAAAGTTTATCTTTACTCCATTCAAATGTGACTTTGAATGCATGCCGACACTTGAAGGAATAGTATATATGTGCGTGTATATATATGTACACTTGTCATCTCATTAAACAATACATATATTTTCCATAGTTTTTTGTTTCTTTTTAAGTGTTTTCATCAACTTGTTCATTGAGAGGTGTTTAGAATTGGATTCACATTTAAGATATATTTTGAGTCATACAAAAATCTTGAATATATATAGATATATATATATATATATATATATATATATATATATATATAATTATATGTAAGATTAGGAAGAAGCATCACTCTCTTAAGTGACTTTTCCTTGTTTCTTGGATATTATGTTAGTTGTTATCCTTTTGAAGGTCAAAATATGATGTAATAAGAGAAAAATGGTGGGCATTGACACGATACATGTGTATCTTGGGTGTTGGGTCACATTTCCACTTTGGCAACTTATTTTTTAAATTAAATTATATATCAATTCAACTTTGTTATAATCATTAATTTATGTACTATATATAAGTTTTATTTATATATTTTTTCTCCACTATTTTGTTTTTTATTCTTGCTATCCAGTTTGGGTTCGTGTGTCACTTTTGGTGAATTAATTTGAATTTTGTGGAGCAGAATTCAATTTTTAGTCGATGGGTTAGATTCATAACTTTAAAAGGATGAAATTAACCTTTCAATTATCTGCTCTAAATAAAATATTTAAAAGTTTTTACTGAAAGTTCGTCAAATCTTCTTTCTTTCTTTACCAAATTTCTTTCTTTCTTTCTTTCTTTTTTTTTGTCATTTTGATGCACTTTTATGATTATTATCACCCTTCAAAGTGTCACACAATTTCTAGAAGGTTTATTTATTTATTTTTAAATAAAGGATCAAAATTATATATATAAGAGTATAATTTTATATATATATTAAGAGTATAATTTTTTTTATTCATTTAAAATTTTAATGTAAGTGATGATTATGATATTTTTTATTATTAAAATATAATTTAATTGATAACTGTTTTATTTATATAATTTTGTTATAAAATTTTTTAAAAAAATTGTAAGTATGATAAGTATCAAAATTGATGCAAAATGGCACAAACTTATTGAGAGAAGACAAGAACAATTGAGACAGCTCACCTACTTAATAACTATATGGTTGAAATCTTGCATATATATTATTAGTCACTTTATTTATTTTTAATTGAAATTTATTCTATATTTTTTAATGTTTTTTATATATATATATATATATATTTTAACTTTATTTAAATTTTACATGTTTAAAATATATTATTTAATAATTAAAATATATTATTTTTAAAAGAAATTTAGACCTTATTTAATAATTATTCAATAAATTTTTAAGAATAATATAAAATTTTAGATAAAATTAATATATATATATATATATATATATAGATATATATTATATATATATATATATATATATATATATATATATATATATATATATATATGTGTGTGTGTGTGTGTGTGTGTGTGTATGCATATATTCAAAGATTTATGTTTTTTTTTGGTAAAAAGAGGGAAAATACATTTAAAGGAGCAAGGCAATTACATCATTTTCTTCCAACCAGGGAAGATTACATTTGTTGATTTGTCTGGTATACATGATACCTTTCAAATCATTATTGAAAGCAATAAAAGTGAAACTAGGAGGGTTGTAGAAGACAGTAAAACTAATATTTTCTGGTAGTCTGTGCTTTGAGAGGAGATCCGCAACAGCATTTGATTCACGATATACATGTTTAATTTGGTAGTTCTCCAGTTGATTCAGAAGCAATCTGCAATCATGGATCATATTGCTTAAGTTAGGTGTTGAGATTCCTTGAGATATACCTTTGACCAGTATTTGAGAATCAGTTTGTATTTCAAGCTTTTTCATGTTATTGGCCAAAGCCAAATCTACCGCATGTTTGAGTGCCCATACTTCAGCTTGATTGCTTGATGAGCAGAAGAAGTTTCCTGTAAAGCCCATTAACCATTTACCTGTATGATCTCTGAAGATTCCACCACTGCCACCTTGTTTAGTTGAGGGTAAGTACGAGCCATCAATATTAATGGAAATGTATGGATCTATTGGTGGGTGCCATTTAATATAAGTAGATTCTTGACAGCTGCTAGAGGAGGGGGTTACTAAGGCTGTTAAATTAATGAACTCAGATGCAAGACTGAGTAAATGATGGAGGGAAGGTGGAATGGTTGATTCATGACGGATTTGCCTACGATTTCTACTCTTCCAAAGGTTCCAGCAGGAGAAGGCAAATAGAGTGTTCCATGGAATGTTGATGAAGAAAATGGTTTTGTTGTTAAGATTAGAGTGTAGCCAATTTTGTAGAGAAGAATCGTTAAGGAGGCTGTCTCGGGTGGCTACGTCTATATGAGGCAGTTAGGCTCAATATTCATGCCTCTGTTGTATGGGAGCAAATTAGTTTTGATTTTGTTGTGCCAACACAGCCACAAAAAGTGGTTGATTTTGTTAGGGACTCTCGTTTTCCAAAGCCAATTAAGGTTGTCAGATGCATGTGGGAAATTGAGGTTTCTTAGTGCTTGGTAGCAAGAAGAGACAGAAAAAGAAGAATTGGTATTGATATTCCAGCAGATTTTGTCTTGGTGGTCTTGGTTTCTAGGAAAATAGGTATCACTTATTTGAGCTTTTAGATGATTAGGCAGAGGATAAGAAATTTTGTCCAGGATCCAACATCCCTTATCTCTGACATCTTTGAGAGTAATGAGAGAATCAAATTTATTAAGAGGCCCATTAAGGATTGTGGCTAGGGGATGATTGAGTGTATTAATCCAGGGATCAAGCCAAAATCTTATAGTAGATCCATCTCCAATTACCCATTTGGTAAACTGGAGCATTGTTTTCCATCCAAGAAGAAGATTTTTCCAGAGAAAGGAGCTCTTTTGGTTTGGGGAAGGAGGTAAGAAAGGGTTGGTACAATGTGATGACGTACTTAAGTATTTGGCTTGAAGGATTTGCTGCCAGATTGGTTTATCATATAAGGTAAGGAAACGCCAGGCTAGGGAGCTGAGGAGTGATAGATTTTGAAGTTTGGTATCCCTAATTTGAAGGCCTCCTAATTTTTTGGGAAGGGTGACTGTTTTCCAGTTGACCAGATGTAATTTCCTGGCTTCAACAGAAGAACCCCAGACAAAAGCTCTCAAGGCTTTGTTAATGGTGTTAATAGTTTGGCTGGAAAGGCATGACATTGCATGATATGCACCGGGATTGAAGAGAGAACATATTTGACTAGAGTGACACGTCCAGCCATGGTGAGCGTTTTAATTTTCCAATTTGAAAGTTTGGATTTGAGGTTTGAGAGAATCGGGGTATAATCAGAAAATTTAGGCTTGGCAAGTGTAAGGGGAAAACCTAAGTATTTTCCTAGGCAGTTTGTTTGGTTGATCTTGAGAGTGTTGGATATGTTGGTGCGGATGTCACTAGGGAAATTGTCAGAGAAGAAGATTTTAGATTAGCGTAGTTTATGTGCAGTCCACTATGATGAGTGAAGTCTTCAATGACATTTAATATTGATCTAGTATTTGAAGCTGAAGCTTCGGCGAAGAGAAAAACATCGTCAGCAAATAAGGTGTGGGATATGAAGGGGCATGTAGTCGTAATGGGGATTGGGTGCCATTTATTGTTGGAAACTTGATTATGTATAAGGAGAGATAAAAATTCCATACCTAGAATAAACAAGTATGGAGATAGCGGATCCCCTTGTCTGACTCCTCTAGAAGGTTGGAAAAAGTTAGTAGGTTGACCGTTAATTAGAATGGCTAACTGAGAGGTGGCAAGGCATGATATTATGATTCTAATTATTTTAGTCGGAATGTTGATTGCATGAAGCATGCCTTTAATGAAATGCCATTCTATTTTATCGAAGGCTTTTTCTAGATCTAATTTAATAGCCATGAGAGGAGTACGAGATTGACGGTTTCGGAAACAGTTAAGAGTTTCCTGAACAATAATATAGTTATCAGAAGCTCTCCTATTAGGTAGAAAGCTGTTTTGAAGGGGGTCTATGATTTTGCTGAGGAATGGTCTAAGTCGATTAACTAGGATTTTAGTAAAGATTTTATAAATGGTATTGCACAGGCTTATAGGTCTGTAGTGGTGGATGGTTTCCGGGTGAGTGAATTTTGGAATTAGGCAAATGTATGTTTGATTGATTGAAGGGGGAATGGATTCAGTTGTGAAGATTTCATTGAACAAAGTTTGAATCGTGGCAAAGTGTTAGACAAATATTTCTTGAAGAAGAAAGGGTGCACTCCATCAGGACCTGGAGCTTTGAATGGTTTAAAGGATTTGATCGAGGAGACTATTTCCTTGACAGAAATGGTAAGATTTAGAGTTTGTTGGTCGTCAGTGGTTAAAGCAAGGTGGTGAATAGGGAAGTTTGGAAAGAGATTACAAAAGTGTTTCTCAGTGGTGAAGCAACTTCGGAAATGTTTTTCAATGTGATTGTGGAGAAGACATGTGTCCTCTAGCCAGTTTCCCACACTATCCCTAAGGCTTAAAATGTGTTTCTTCTTCTCCTTTTAATAGTTGTGGTATGGAAGAAGGAGGTGTTAGCATCCCCATGATTGAGCCAAGTGACTCTAGATTTGGTGGCCCAAAACTGTTTTTCACGAATTAGAATGGTGTTTAAGTCATTTTGAAGCTTTTTCTCCAGAAGGAAAAGATTATGGTTTTGCTGAAGGTGAAGATGGGATTGAATTCCTATGAGTCTAGACAACAGTCTTCGTTTTTGGTGAAAGATGTTGCCAAAAGTGAAAGTATTCCAATCCTTCATGGCAATAGTGAGGGTTTTTAAGGACTGAATAAAGTTGAGAGAGGAGGGAGGCCAAGAGGATTGAACAAGACTATCAAAACAAGGATGAGTTAACCACATTGGTTCCATTCTAAACGGTTTGATACAGTTAGAACGGGAAGAGGGGTTTGAATTAAGGATTAGAGGGCAGTGATCAGAATAGGTTCTAGGTAAATGATGAACCGAGGCTCTAGGAAAGTGGTTGATCCAGGCAGGGTTAGCTAAGAATCTGTTGAGCCTTTCTGCAATAAAGCTATCATTTTTCCTACGATTTGTCCAAGTGAATTTGGGACCGACAAACCCTAGGTCTATTAAATTACAGTTACTAAGTACATTGTTAAATTTTAAAAGACGATTGGGGTTGGGCGGAATTCCTCCAAACTTCTCAGAGGTTGAGGTTATTTCATTGAAATCGCCTAAGACTAGCCACGGGTTTGAGCAGTTTCGAGCAAATTGTTCTAAGTTGTTCCAAAGTGCTTGTTTATATGAGAGATAGGGTTTAGAATACACATCTGTGAGAAAAAAGGAGAATGGAGGAGAGGGTACCTTGATGCTGAGATAAATTTCTTGGGATGTTAGCACCAGCGGTTGAACTGTAACTTGATCGTTCCATAGTATGGTAATTCCTCCGGAGAATCCATCTGCATCTACATTGGCAGAGTGTTGATAGTTGAACTGTGCCAGAGTGGTATCATCTTCCTCACCTTTTGCTTTGGTCTTGGTTAGTACAACTAGGGAGGGCTTGTGATAGTTTAGGAGTTCTCGAAAATGAGTTTTGAATCCTCCATTACGGATTCCTCTACAGTTCTATAGAAGAAATATCATTGGGGGAGAGCTTGAGGGGTGTTCGTCTGCTAGCAGGTAGTTGTTCCACTGTACCAGCGGGTTCAGGTGTGGCTCCGTTATCATTGCATGGAGCGTCAGATATTGCTCCTGCTGATTTTCCTGACTCATTGAAGTCGTAGTATTGTTGCATGTCGGGGTGGTTCGTTGTTGATCGTTGCATGTGAGGGATTGTTCGTTCTCGGCAGTATGATCACCGAGTGTTTATTCTCCATCGGGTTTAGGTTCGGCTGGGAGCTACGTAGTACAAAGGACAGTTTGGAGACAGTCGGGTGACATGAGAAGATGTAGATTTTTTGAGCCTCATGCAAGTAATTGATCGCCAAAAAGTCGTTTCTTATTGTTCGAAATAATATTGAGGGCTCGTATTTTATTACTGGTTCGGTGAAGAGGTCCTCCGGTAGTAGATTGGTCATCTGTTGATCTTCGATCGTATCTAGAGTTGGATTGTTCAGTGTGTTGTCCGGTGTTGCCTCTGGTGCTGCTAGTGTTTCTTCGGTTAGTTCGACGATGTGGTTCAGCATTGTCCAACTTTCGGCTTGGATTGTCTGGTTGTTGGCAGAAGTTGGATAGTTTGGTGCATTTGTCATTCCTACACTCGGAAGAGGTGCTACTGTTGTCGGCAGAATGTTGTAAGGATCCAGTATGACCAGGGTTGGAATGGTTGTCAGGGTTTGATATGTCCATAGATACTGAGCCCATAGGTGTAGTTGGGCTGTCAGAGGCCATTGGAATTGGCCCCATATCCATTGCGATTGGTAGTAGCCATAAATTGGGTAGTGAGTGCTCGGGTATCCAGGGGCTGTTATCGGACTGAGTTGCATGTTGGCCGTCGGCGGGTGTAGATACACCAGTTGGTAGGTGATGTTGCTCAATTCGATCGTGATGGTGAAGGCATTCATGGGTACTTGATCGTTCAAGGTATGAACTTGAACTACTTCGGTGGAGTGATTGCTGTGATCCAGTTGTTCCTCTTGCTGCAGTTGGGCCCGTCTTGCTCGTCGACGATGGAGAACAATGGTCGGTAGAGGTATGGGATCTGCCATTGGTGTTACAAGTGCTGGGGGGTGGTGATGGTGGTGGTGATGGTAGGCGTTGACGTTGCCTTCTTCCCGTGAATTGTCTTATGTATTATTGGCGGTTCATCGGATTTCTTGGCATGTTGGGAATTTGGTGTTGTTAAGGAGGGAGTAATGGTAGTTAAATGATGGTCATCTGAGGGGAGGGCTGGAGTTAGGGTTTCGGAAGTGAAAGGGATGATAGTGGGATTGACAGAGGAATGATGAAGTTGAGGAGGTTGCAGTTGGATGGAAGAATTTTTTGCTTGCACGGAAGAGTTATCCAAATTCGGGGAATGTGTAATAACATTGGGTGGGTTGGCAGAGTTATTATAATGTATAGGGGAATGTGAGATTGTGGAAGATGGAAGGGGTTTCATAGAGTTTGGTGAAGGTGATGATTGAGTTGTAGTTTCAAGGTTTAAGTTAATGGAATGTTGGGGAGTGTGTTTTGCATGGTTGGTTTTTTCAACCCAGACTGGTTTGGCTATTGGTTTAATTGGGTAGGGGTTTGGTGGTTGAACAACTCCCGGTTGATTGGTGTTAGTTTCTCTCCTTTTGGGATATTGAACCAACATCCACGGGCCGTGGTTTGGTTCTGGCTGAGACGGTGGATCGCCGATAGGGCTAATTGGCTGGTTGGGTGATTGCCTTGAAGAGACCACAGTATGCACTATGCGGTTGGCTTCTGCTACTGTCGAATGTGGTATATTACTGTCCAAGCGGATTTGTTGAGGCGGTGATGTAGTGTGAGTATGTATAGTAGGGGTAGGGTTTGAAGTGGAGGAATAAATGCATGTCGTGTCAAGATGGCCGAGCCGTCCACATTTATAGCAGATGAGATTGATGCCTTCGTATTGAATCCGCTGTAGATGATTGCCTATGTAGATTTTGGTGGTAAGCGGCTGATCTAATGGTATTTGAATGCATAACCTGGCATATTGTCCCCGTGTGGTTTCTTTCGTGCAAATTCATTCTTAGAAGTTGGCCAATTGCATTTCCTATCTTGTGCAGTATTTGTTCATCATAAAATTCAAATGGTAGCTCAGGTAGCCTTATCCAAAGTGTCGTATAATTGAAAGTTGCTGTGGAAGGTTTGAAAGCCGGTTCCCACTGTCGGACGGCGAGAAAATGGCCGCTTATAAACCAGGGTCCTCCATGAATAGCTTTAGAGTAATTTTCTGAGTGTTTGAAGTCGATGAGAAAGAAGTCCATGCCTAAGTCGACGAGATTTAGTTTTTCAGTGGGTTTCCAGATGTCATGTAGTTTCCGGTATAGGAGATTGTACCCGATGTTTTTACCATAGACTTTGACAATTAATGCTTGTGCCCAGCGGCTGTAAATTCTTTGCTTGTCTGCGAAAGTGATGGGAATAAAGACTGTTCCTGCAGATGGATTTATAGTTTCATCTGCAAGATGATTGGAGTACAGAGGCAGTAATTGTTGAGTGCATGAGCGGGAAGTGGAGGTATTGGTGGTTGCAGGGGAGATGAGTTTGTCTCTATAAGATTGGGAAGAAAGGTGGTTATGCGTGGATTCCAGTGGAACGGATTGGTTGGTTCTACCAAGTACATCTATTTCCTCTTAGAAGAGGGGGTGAGTTTGGATTACTGTTGAGGTAGCCATTTCCTCCTGTTGCCGACCTAGTCTTATTTTATTTCAAAGATTTATGTAAATATCCCCTTTAATTCTCATCATGCTCATTTAATGCACGAAAGTCAATTGTTTTTCCTAGTTTGGTTCATTCTTTTGCACCATGTGAGCATGGGTATTATTGTCTTTGCATGTATAATTGACTGATTTTTATTTATGACTTTAAGATATATAGATTTTAACATTTAAATATAATTAAATACAATAAATAAATTTAGAGATTAATTAAATTTACATGAAATATAAAATGAATTAGGTATTTTTTCTAATATGAATAAAAGTCTCTTTTAAAAAAATACTATTTGAATTCATAATACTATCAAATCATTTTTATTTTAGAATTTAATGGAAAAAATTTTATTAATAAAAAAAGAAAAATGAAAGGAGACATTAATATATATAAAAAAGGCATGTAAAATTTTGTAATAAAATCTAACTTAAATGCTATATTTCAAAATTTAATTCCATTATAATTACTAGTATTTTTCTTTTATTTGGTTAGATATTTTATGGAGTTTTTTTTCTTTTTGAGAAATTGAGAACCACAAGAAAATTGGTGGCAGTGTAGTCCGTACAAATAATTAATGTTGGATAGTGGGCTTAGTTAGCCCACTAATTTAATACCCAAAGCCCAATGAAGCATCACTTGTGAATAATAAAGTATTTCCCTTTCCGCTGTTTTTATGAATTTCACGTGTGGTTGAATTAAAGAATTTTAAGTTTTATTTACTTAATATAATAATTTTTTATGCAAATAATGTGAAATTTTAGGTCACAATAATTTAATATAAGTTAAAAAAAACACATAGAAGATTAAAGAAAGTTGTTTATTACATACTAATCTTATTTCCGTTTATAAACTATTGAACAAACTATGAAATTGGAAAAACTTAAATTAGTTTCTTTCCTTTTAAAATGGGAAAAGAAAACATCCCTTGAAGCTTAAGTTATTTTCTTAAATATGATTCATTAGGGTATCATAATGATTTCCCAAGCTTCATGATAATAAATTTACTTCCACTTTGACATAATGTGGTGTTTGCGTTCTCATAATTAACTATCCAATCCAAAAGTGCCACAATACATTATATATATATATGCATGGGAAATTGATTATTTGTAGAATACAATTTTTATTTAGAACTTTCATCTTGATTTTTTATAAAATGTTTACAACAAATATCGAATATTTAATCTTGTATAATATTTATAATGTGATTTAACTTATTGTTAAATTTGAATCAGGAAAACTTTATTAAATATATTTCTCTATACCTTTCCTTCAATTTTCCTTTGAATAGTTTTCTATAATTAGAAATAATCTTGTTTCCTTATGTGTCAAAATTTAATTCATCATATATATTAAATTTGAAAAAGAATCACTAGAAAACAAGAATTTCTAATTTTGTTTCATTAAGTTTTGATTTTCAACGTGGCTAACTATAGACAACAGTTCCAAAAAGAATAAAAGACAAATAACCAAAAAACACAAGAAAATGAAAAAAGGAAAAAAAACCCTAAAACAACAAATGAATTGAAGAGAAGAAAGAAAATTGGAAATATTGGAAGAAGCATTTGCACATGGCTGCCACCAATTTTTGTAAGCCTTTAAATCTTTCACTTCACGACAAAATAACACATTCCCTTTCACCTTCTCCTCCAAGAACCCAACTCTCACCACACACACACACACACACATATATATATATATAATGAACTTGGTTGCACCGCCATGGACTAAGAAAAAGGTGGAAAATTTGTTCCTGTGATGAACTGTACTTGACCTAGCAGTAGATGTAAAAACAGTGAAAGTCGACCCAATAATGGCTTCAAAATTTATAGTACACCTTCAAAAGTAGTTGCTGAAGCAGTTGAAGAACTCATCAAAACACTCTCCAAATTATAAAATTAATATTACAAGAGATCATAAATTAAATACTCACTGTAACTTTCGAGCTTTAGCATTAGACTTCAATTAAATACTCACTGTAACTTTCGAGCTTTAGCAATAGACTTCTTGGCATTCCCCATCCACAAGTTTATAATAATTGATTCTATTTTTTAGTATTAGCTTTGAACAATGGCATTCCCCATCCACAAGTTTATAATAATTGATTTTATTTTTTAGTATTAGCTTTCAACAATGAAAAAGCGCATTCTGAATGTTACATCAGGTTTAGGGTTTTATATTGGTTGTGAGCGCCAAATATGAGCCCGAGTAATATTTTTCCGAGTAAGAGTTAAATTTTACGAGTGTAATTTCAGTTGAATCTATATTAGTCGGAGTCGTGATAGCTTTGGATATTGGCTTGGTACAATTAGAAAACACAATGTGAATGCTACTCAATGTTGAAGGTTTAACACTTGTTGTAAGTGTCAAGTAAGAGTTAGGGTTACGTTTTTTTCAAGTAAGAGTTGAACTTTGTTGGTGCAACTCATGCCAAATTTGAATAAGTCGGAGTCGTGATAGCTTCGAATATTGGCTTTGTACAATAAAAAAAATGCATTATGAATGGTACACAATGTTGAAAGTTTAACACTCGCTGTAAGCGCCAAGTAAGAGTCAAGGTAATGTTTTTCCTCAATAAGAGTTGAATTTTGCAAGTGCAACTCAAGTCGAATCTGGATTAATCGAAGTTATAATAACTTCATATACTAGCTTGATACAATCACAAAACACATTATGAATACTACAAAATATTGAAGGTTCAACATTTGCTATGAACGCTAAATAAGAGTCAAGCTACAATTAGAAAACACATATGAATACTACAAAATGTTGAAGATTCAACACTTGTTATGAACGCCAAGTAAGAACTAAGATAATGTCTTGACTGAATAAGAGTTGAAAAGTTATGATAGCTTCCAACATCCAATAAATATATATATAAATATAGGATTCTTTTTCATCTCCATTAGTAGAATTTGATACATTAATTAAAACATTATTATGTGCGTGTATATTTTGTTAAAGAAGAAAAAAAAAGGTTTCCATATAGGTTTTGGGAAGACAAAATGGAGACATGTACGGATTGGGGCAGTTTTATTTCTTGTCTCGTGTTTATTCGTATTCAATGTCTTCTTCAACCCTAATCCAAATATCATTTCTTAGATTCTCTCACTCTCTTATTACACAATTCGGAAGTTTCTTAGAAATGCAATTTTCTGTTCTTTTCTTTTTTTTATGTCATATATGTCCCAGCCTTACGCAAAATTGTCGTAAATTGATATTATCCTAAATAAAATGATATTAATGTGTCTTTTTTATTTAAAAATTTTAATTTTATTATATATAATAATTAGTACATATACATTATAAAATAGATATTTTTATCCACTCGTGCACCTCACAAATTTAAAATGTATCAATTAATAAAAATTTCAAATTCTATTTAATTACAATCATAAATTTTTTGAATGTGGTACTTCAAGTTACACTAATATATATATATATATATATATAATTTCTTTTTCTTTTAATTATCTTTATGGAAAGAAATTACAATTTTTTAAATTCTCATATCTACTTATATAACTAATATTTCTAATTTTTATATTTATTATGATTTGAAATTTATGTTTTAATTAAAATACATAATTTATTTACCAATATTTAATATCCCAATCCACAAACATGTGATGATGGGGTGAATGTACAGAGAGAAAATGGAAAAGAAAAAGGTTAAAAAAAAGGGTATGGAGTAGGGGCCATTTGTTAAAAGAATACTACAACATTTGGATTTTGCCTTTTCTTTTTTTTTTATTTATTGAGTGTCGGTGGCAAAATTGTTTATTAATTCTTTAAACAAAAAAGAAAAAGAAGATTAAAAAATTAAGCTAATTTACTAACTTGTTTAATTAAAGGGTTTTTTTTTCTTCTTCTTCCTAATTATGTTGAATTGATTACATACTTAATTAGTCTTTACTTCCTCGTTAAGATCAATGGTTTAGTTTCATTATTTATTGTCCCTTTTTAGTTTTTAGTTGTTATTATTACTCCTATTAGTTAAATTCATCCACACACGCTTACTCTTTTACTTTCTCTTTTTCAAATATATATATATAAACACTGATTTGACACTAGTTATATTTTATTTAATATGCAAATATATATATATATATATATTAAAATTGTTGCTACTAAGAGTAACTTCCTCTAGCTATCCAAAAAAATATAGGTCTTTTTATAGTTCTACCTTATTACACCTTTTAGGGTTAGTTGTTTGCAAGTCTTTGTTCCAAATTCTTAGTTTAGGAAAGTTTTAAATCTTTAAAACCGGTTTCAAATTGTTTAAAGTTTTCCATGTGGAAACTTATAACTTTTAAGTTAATTAAATCACGTGTATCTTACAAATTAGGTATTATATTTTATATTTTGTAATACTTTATTTCATATTCATAAATGAGTGAACATGTAATAGTATATAAAAATGAATTTATATATTGATAGTCAACTTAAAATATTTTTTTAAGTTAAAAACGCTCTTTATTAACTTATAAATTAGATAATATGATATATATATATATATATATATATATATATATATATATATATATATATATATATATATATATTATACTTCATTATCATTCATATATAAGATTTCAATAACATATTTATGGGAGAGAATAAGTTAATATAAATTCAATACTTTTGACATTTAAGCATATCTCCTTTTAAATGGGACAAAAGAATTCATTTTACAAAACCTCTTTCTTTAAATAACATCACATTACTTCATTTTCTTGGCTTTAAATAAAAGCAACCTTTTGCTTTTCCATCTCTTATACCTAAAATCAATATACTATATATATATATATCAACACATCAATATCTCTCTCTCTCCATCTATACATATAATGTATATATATATATATATCAACCAATCATTGAAAGAAAGTTTCAATTGCCTAGTCCAAATCAACTCTTGAAAACAATAATTAATATATGTATTAGATAAACCATTTTGTATTTAAAATTAATATTTTAATAAATATTTACTAAATTCATAATTATATATATATTATTAAGAGTTTGAAAATATTACTAATAAAACAGTCAATGAATGGACCCTCTTTTCCACGTGTCAATTTCTGGCTTTTTCTTTTTTCTTTTATTCTTTAATGTTATTTGGGGCTGGGGAATGGGTAGGGGTAAGGGTAAGGGAGTGGGTTGTGGGATACCTTGCCCAAGATTATCTGAATTCTCTGCACCTCATAATCAGAGATCTCAATCTATACATACACTATACATACAACACACAAAACACATACTATTTTCTCTCTCTTTATGGTTTAGATAGACACAAAAACTTGAAGAAGGTTTTAGAGAGAGAAGTAAAGCAGCAAAAAAAGAAAAAAAAAAAAACTCTTTAATTCCCACGCGACACAGAACAAATCTTGGTGAAGTAGAAGTACAAGGATCCCTTTTGGTTTCACACACACACACACTTTCTCTGTGTTTTTCTGTTCCTTTCTCTCTCACATAGTACCACCATAGGCTGAAAACTCTCCGCCATAAACAGAGGAGCAGTTTCTTTCTTTCTTTCTTTCTTTCTTCTTTAACTTCACATCACTTCAAACAAATTTTCTTTTTTTAAAAAATTTATTTACATTTGGTTTTTGTTGTTTGTTGTTTGTTGTTTTTTTTTTTTGTTTCTTAGTTGTTTCAAATCTGAGAGAAAGAAGAAGAAAGAAACATAAATATTGGTAGTTCAGAATTTGGAAACTCTCACCGGATTTGTTTTTCTTTTGGAAAATGACTGACAGAGTATACCCATCGGCGAAGCCCAACGGCGCGGTTACTTCCGGCGGCGGCGGCGCTACAAATGGAACAGCAACAGGGGGAAATCCACCACAATTTCCGCCGATTAAAGCTCAGTTATATAATCCAGCAACTCGACATCCGTACAGGCCAAATCCCGCGATCCACGCCCGGCACAACCACCGCCGATGCAGCTGTCGGCGTTGCTTCTGTATGTGCTGTTTTTGGTCTGTTCTCATCTTTCTAATCCTTATTCTTCTCGCGGCAATTGTCGGTGCTGCTTTCTACGTCCTTTACCGTCCCCACCGACCGGCATTTTCCGTGTCTTCATTGAAAATTTCCCAATTCAATCTAACCACAACTCCTTCCGACGACACAACCCGTCTCACCACCAAACTAAATCTCACCGTCTCTTTGAAAAATCCGAACAAAAAAATAACATTCTATTACAATCCCATCACAATCAATTTGTTTTCCGGCGAAGTTCTTCTAGCAAACGGCACATCTTCAAACTTCACCAGCACACCAAACGACGTCGATATTATTCACTCTACTCTGTCCATGGCTTCACAGCTTCTAGATGCAGATTCCGTCACGGCATTGAAATCAGATCTGAAAAGGAAAAACGGTTTACCCATGAAGATTGAGATGGAGACAAAAGTTAAGGTGAAATTGGAGAAACTTAATAGTAAAAAAATTGGGATCAAAATCACCTGCGTCGGAATTCATGGATTAATTCCAAAGGGTAAAGCTCCGGCAATCGCAACAACTGCAAAAGCAAAATGTAAGGTTGATCTTCAAATCAAGATCTGGAAATTCAACTTCTGAATTATACTTATTTTTTTCCTCTTTTTCTCAAGTACGATTCTACCAATTTTCTACATCATCAAATGTTTGATTTTTGATTTGATTTGAGTTTGATTTGATTTTTACTGTTCATCAAGAAAAAAACAATGAAGGTTTGTTTATAATTTTACTTTATAGGTTATTTTTAGTGATCCTAGATTTTTAGAATCCAAATTGTGGATTTAGATAAATTTGAGGGATTAAAATGATAAGAAATTTTTGGTTCTTACATTACATAGTATTATTGTTTTTACGTTATTCAATTTTTATCATTTTATTTTATTTTATTTCCTTTTTCCCCCTGAATATTAGGTGAATTGTAAAAATAAACACTGATGCAAATATAACACAATTAATTAAAAATATAGGGATGTATTTGCAAATAAGTCAAATTACACATGGGTGCTCCATTTTAGTTGATTAAAATAATTAAGGGTCCGAAAAAGAAAAAGAAAAGGAAAAGAATAATTTAATTTGATCTTCAATCCCAATTATATATTAAAAGAATGAATAATAATCCATATGAAGGGTATTATTGGGCGTTCTTGGATTTTAGGGAATCTTGTTATGTGTGACAATTGTGAAAAGGCAGCAAATTTGTGACGTTGACCTTTAGAGTCATTTTGTGTAATTACTATTTTAGCCTTCAAAAACTGTCCTTTTATTTTTAGACTTATTTATATCGGCATGAAAAATGTATCTATTTGTTGTATTATGAAATTTCAATGCATCACTTTGAAATTTTATAGACAAAAGATATAAAATACTTAATTAAAAAAAAAAAATATATATATATATATAAAATGATGTGAAAATTTTCAAATAAGGGGTATGAAATTACTTATTTTACAAGGGATTTAGGACACATGGGTTTTTAAAAGAAAAATAGAAAAAAAAGAAGAAGAGAAAATAGAAAGTGGTAAAAAGGAATGGGAAAATAAAAATAGAAATATTCTTTTTTGCAGTGGTGGTGATGATGATTATGACGAGTCAACTCAGTGAGTATATAGACATATATATATATATATATAAAAATGAGATTGAGTCAGTCTCAGTCCGTGGTGTGCGCCCCATTCTGTCGCTGGTTTTTCTGCTCTTTCAGATCCTCGGGAGGTTCTGAACAGTGTACCGTTTTCCCCATACTGCTTTTACACTCTTGTCTCACCACATATATATATATACACACACATACCTCTCTCTCTCTCCTTTTTTTTTCCCTAAAAAAGAAGAAAAACCTATATATATATATATATATATATATATATATATATTGATCTAGGAAAATTTGATGTGAATATATTTATATGTGAGAATGATATCCAATCAGCAACCAGCAATCAGCAATCTGCAAAATAAACAAGTCACACAATGGTGGGGAGCAGAAGAGAGAAAAATATCATTCTCTTCCTTTCTTATATTTAAAGTAGAAAACTTATCTAATTTACCATACGGAGTAAATAATTATTTATGATTAATTGATAAATTATCCTGGATTCTTGTCCGTCACAATGCTTCAATTATGTAACTATTCATAGACATTAATCTTGAATCAATTTAAAATTTGACACTCGTTATTAAATCATAATTATCTTAAAGACATTCAAGATTCTTGATTAGAATAATGGCCACTGGGATGTAGAGTAGTTCGACATTTAGCTTTCGAAATGGAGAGAAGTCGAACTGTGGCTCCCAAATGATGACCCTTCTGGGTGTCTTCGATATCTTTCGTATTTTTCTCCGATATAGCATAGTATCGTAATCATTTTCACTCGGTCATTAACTGATGACCCTGGCTATTTGCAGAATTCCTTTTCTCTTCTATATATATATATATATATATATATATATTGTAACATATTCTAGTAAAGTAACTTTGACTTTCGCATGATTCTCATACGTAAAATCAAACTCGTGTAATTATTTTAAAAATTATTTTACTTTAATTTTTATATAATTTTTGTTGAGTATTAAACTCGTAATTTAAATTTTGATTAAAATTGTATTTAAAAAAAAATGAAAGAGGAAGGTGGCACAAATATTTTTTGAAAATAAAGTCAACAAAATTAAAGCTGTAAATTAATAAAAATAAAAGTATTTTCTTTCACCGTAAAAGATATCTTCGTTTCGTTTTGGAGACATCTTTGCCCTAAAAAGTACCACGGCGAGACGACTAACTTAAAAAGCGCGTGTGACATGGGGTCCGCTTTTAGCTTATTTCTTCTACCCTTTCTGTAATGCCTGGATCGGTTTTAAGTGGGGCCCACAATTTTTTTCTTCTTTGTCGGTGGCCGCGGTAAATTTCTTTTAACTCCTCATCCCCAAGAATAAACAGTTCCAATTACCTTCCAACCTTTGACACGTGGCTTTAATATATATATATATATTTAGACAATTTATAACACATTATTAACACGTATTCGGATAAAATTTATTATAACTTGAAATTTCATATTGGATAAAATTTATTATAACTTGAAATTCCATATCGTTCATTTAATAAATCTTTAAGTAATTATTAAACAGAAACCTTAATTAAATGATATATTTATCAATACTAATCTCGTTAAGAGCAAATATTTGAAAATTTTAATTAAGATGAACTTTTTCATTATATAAAATTAGAGTTTATATGTAATTTAATTTGCATTTTTTTCTTTAATTTTTTTTTCTAAATGAAATATATTTTGTGGACAGGAGCATGTAAAGGGCTAGTGATCCAAGTATAATTTGGGCCAATTTTAAACAAGCCCGTTTAGTTTGTAACGTTCTCTTGTACTATGTCTTGGCATTTTTTTGGCCCTTGAAATAATATAATTCTGCTTTTCAGAAAATACATGTATATATAAAAGAGAAAATGATAAATATATAAGTTATATGTATAGAAAATTTAATGATATTCTCCGTTTGGATCACTTAAAGTAAGTTTTAAAATTTTTAAAATGTATTATTATAAAAAAGTTTTAAATCTTTATTTAATAATTATTAAATTTTTTTTTCTTTTCTTTTTAATGCATACTCATAATACTTACTTTTTTTTTTTAGGGGAAATCATTTACCACAAAATGTCTCTACTTATTATCTTAATAGATAAAGTTTATTTTTATGATTTATTGTTATTTTTAATTGCATATGAAAATTTTGTATAATATTTATTATGAATTTATGCTATGTACCAAACAAATAGCTTATCAAAGGTATATATATATATGTATAGATTATTTGGTTTCTAGAACTATCACTAATTCAAATACACCAACAAAATTTAACTCTTATCCAATCTCTAGTATTGAATTCCCGATGTTATATATATATATATATATATATATAATCCACATTCCTAAACCAAGGGTTACCAAACATGTATATTATTGCATGTTACTACAAGACGCTCCCACCATAAAGATTCCTCGGGTTTCACAAACAGAGCGGACAATCCATCACAAGACTTTTCTCTCAAAGAACGCTCTTTTTCATAGAATTCGAAAGAAAATAGAAATCAAAATATATTTTTGAATTTTCCATCCAAAAAAACAGCTTCACGTATGATAGATATGGTGGAGCATATTTTTGAAGGGTAATAATGAATTTAGCTCCACAATAAATGTTTGCTTGTAGTGAGTAATAGTGTCCAATCACATGCCCAAATACCAACCTCCTTACCTATGTTTTTTCTTTGAATCTTTATTCACTTCACCTTCTTTATTTATTTTTTTAAAATTTATTATGTATTTTTTTTATCTCAATTATGATTCGTGATTTAACTTATATTTACATTTAAATTAAATTTTATTTGATATTTGATGGATTGGTATCGTAAGGTATGTTTGCTGAATTTGAATTTACAACTTAAATTAAGAGAGTCTTTTATCAGTTTATGTGCATTCTGAAATTGATTAAGTAAATTTATCTTAATAATTTAAAGTGTTTTAAATGAATTTTAATTATGAATTAGACTTTTAAATCATATTCACAATTAGACTAACTAATGTAAATAAGTGGTGATATATATATATATATATATATATATAGACACACACATAAGAAGAAGAGAGAATTAAGCCTAGTGTGTTTCTAATGTTTGGTATTTGAGCTTAGAAATTGCAAGTGTGTTTAATTGGGGTGGTAGAAGAAGAATTCCATGCCTTGTAATTAAGTCTAAGTATAGTAAAGTCAGCTTTATCCAAAATGTGATGACAAAATTTTAGGTAATTGGCTAATTAAATATACATATACATACAATATATATATATATATATATAACACCAAAAAGTTTTAGATCATACCCCAAGGATTCAAGAAGTGTAAGCAATAGTTCAACACAAAGGAATATTGGTAATATATATATATATAAAGAACATTTTATCAACCAACATGACACAACTAAAAAGACAAAAATGGACAATTAATGGATGGTCCATATTGATTATATGTTAAATGTATAACATATATATATATATATATATATACACTTGAAAAGGATGCCTTAGTGGGCTCTTCTTTTATGCTCAACACAAAGAGAATTTCTGACTTTTAGTCCCCATGTCTTGAAAAATTTTTACATTATATATATATATATATATATTAATGGGTGTGTGTTTCTATCAATAGTGAGCTACACCTTAGCTGGAAATCTTATTTCCATTTTCTTTATGTATGTGTATATATATATAAGTTATAATTTTTAATTTATTTATTTTTAATGTGTGTTTGGTTTGGTGAAAATTGATGTCTGGCTAATTGGCAATCAATTTTCTGTATTTAAGTTTGATTGCTAGCAAAGATGGTGGTGTGATTCTTTCTCTCTCTCTCTCTCTCTCTATATATATATCTCTTTTTTCTCCAAATTCCCTTTCTCTCTCTCTCTATATATATATCATTATGATATATATATAGATTTAATTAGTCCATTATTAATCCATGATTTCAGGGCTTAAGGGAGACAAAGACAATGACAAAAGTGTAGCATTTTTACTTTAACGTACTTTTTCACATTTTCCACTAAAAATTTAATTTAATTTTAGTCAGGGAAAAAGTTTATTTGAGTAAACGCATTCTCTGGTACATAAAATTACAGTAAAAAAAGTATATTTGAAAAAAAGTATTATCTGAATGCTATATAAGATTGCAGTAAAAAAGTATATTTGAGAAAACGTATTATCTGAATGCTATATAAATTGCAGTAAAAAAGTATATTTGAGAAAACGCATTTATATAAGATTGCATTAGAATTTACTTGAAAAATTATATAAGATTTCGAAAATGTGATAATTTTAAATATTAAATAATTTAAAGTAATAAAAGAAAGGTTTCATGGAATTCACCAACCTTTCATAATACCAATCCATAATCACTCATTAAACTCCAGCTACTCTCTCACTCCCCAAAAAAGAACAAAAGAAAAAAGAAAAAAAAAACGCCACGTCATTTTCCAGATGTCAAGTTGATCAACGGTCAACATTACATCCACGTCGTCATAATTACCAATCTTCTTCGTTACTATTCTTTTTCCCGGTTTTCCCGTCTTCTTTCTGGTGTATATATATATACCTTTTTTCCTGTCCTCTGTTTCCCACTGAAAACGAAAATGCAGAGAAATTCTACAGAGCTTCCATTCTTCATCAATGGCTATACATTCTTCTTAAGCTTAGCTTTCTTCTTTTCTCTTTCTTTTTCTTATATAGAGACTACTAATATTAATAACAGTAATGGGAATGGCGATTTCTCTGTTTTGTTAGCTTTCAAATCTTCTTCGGACATTTCTTCGAATTCTCTGGTTTCTTGGACATTTGACAATGGTTCCGACCCTTGTTCTTCATGGGTTGGAGTTTCGTGTCATCCCATTACTCGACGAGTTACAAAGCTTGTTCTTAACTACCTAAATCTTACTGGTTCAATTCAGACGTTAGTTCTGCTCCGGCAGCTCCGTCACCTGAGTCTTCACCACAACCATCTCTCTTCTAACACTCTCGATTTCACTTCCTGGCCTGATCTTAGACACCTTTATCTCTCCCACAACCACTTCACCGGAAAATTTCCTTACGGAATCTCCCAACTCCGTGGTCTCCGCCGCCTTGACCTCTCGTACAACGGTTTCTATGGAGAAATTCCTTTCTCCGAGTTGACTCAGCTCTCGCATTTACTCACTCTCCGCCTCGAGTTTAACTCGTTTAATGGAACTCTTTCCTCTGTCGAATCGTCGTCGTCATCGTTTCTGAAATCTTCACTTTCCGACTTCAATATCTCCGAAAATGCTCTAGCCGGAAAAATTCCAGATTCTTTATCGAATTTCCAGGCATCGGCATTCGCCGGGAACATTCATCTCTGCGGTAAGCCATTGCTTACGGATTGTCCTGTTAAACCGGCGGCTAAAGGTCCTTTACCAATTGGGATAACGGATATCAATCAGAAGAACAAGAAAAAAATTCAAAAACTAAAACGATTCTGATGATAATCGTAATAGACGCCGCTTCACTCCTCCTGATCATCTTAACAATTGGGTTTTGCTGTTATTACAAGAAGAAATACAGGGATCAGAAAAAAACTAAGAATCCGGCGAAGAGATTTATCAATAATAATAATAAGTATAGCACGACAATGGACGACGCCAGCGGCGAAATGGTGTTCTTCGAAGGTTGCAAGGGTTTTAGTAAAGTAGATGAACTATTGAAGGCATCCGCTGAAATGTTGGGTAAAGGAACCGTCGGAACCACTTACAGAGTAGTGATGGACGACGGCAGCGGTGTCGGCGACGGCGACGGAGACGCGGTGGTGGTTGTGAAGAGGATAAGGGAAAAAGTAAAGAGAGTAAAGGAAATCAGTGGCTGTTTGAGAGAAATTGGTGGAATTAGACATCCAAATGTTGTTAGCCTCAGAGCTTACTATTCTTCTAAAGAAGAATTGCTTCTTGTTTATGATTTTCTCCAAAATGGAAGTCTCCACAATCTCTTGCATGGTAAGAATCAAGAACTACAGATTTCCCATTTCTTTGTTGAGTAATTCTTGTTTTGTATGAGATTGCAACTAATTGAAAACTCTATGTTTTTGTTTAATTAGGAAACAGGGGTCCGGGAAGAACACCGTTGGATTGGCCAACAAGATTAAGGTTTGCATTAGGATCTGCAGAAGGTTTAGCTTTCATCCATGGTGGTTATACTTCTTATACTAATCCTAATACTACTAAATCAAAGTTACATTTACACCATGGTCATCTTACATCCTCAAACATTGTCATAGATAACAATGGCAATGCTTGCATTGCCGATTTTGGTCTTTACCAAATAATGCAGCAAACATTTAGTTTCTCTAACAGTCCATACATTGCCCCGGAGCTGCTAATGCTGATCAACAACAATAATGGCAATGGTGCAACAACAAGAAAGTTGAGCGCAATGCAGAAATGCGATGTGTATAGTTTTGGAGTGATACTAATGGAGATTTTGACAGGGAAGATGATGATGAGGCGAGAGGAGATGATGAGGTTGGATAAATTGGTTGGTGGTAGAGGAGGAGGAGAAAAGGAAGAATGGAAATGGGATGTTTTTGATATAGAGTTAATGAGACATAAAGAAATGGAAGAAGAGATGATTGGACTATTGAAAGTTGCTATGTTTTGTTTGGCTTTGTATCCTAAAGACCGTCCTAAGATGAGCGATGTACACAAAATGATTCAAGACATTGTTCTTGTTAGTAATGGTGCTACTAAAAGTAGTCTTGTTTCTGTTTCTGCCATGGATCAACAACAATCTTCTCATTCTTCAAACTCTGTATGAGGAGAAGAAAGGTAATATATTGTTGATGGGTTTAGTTTCTTTTAGGGTTTAGGGTAACATGTCTAAATGTTTGTGACTGTGTTTTTGTTTTTGGGTTCTTGGAACTTTGCTTAGGTGAATTCTTGAATGAGAAATGATGGCAGCCAGAGTTGTTTCTTTTTGCTCCAATTAGAAAAACAATGCCGACAGTTTTAGAATCTTTTCAACCTTTTTTAACTTCTCTTGAAGTAATTTTCTTCACATAGAGAGAGAGAGAGAGAAGATTCGATGACAAAACAAATTTCTCATAACATTATAAGTGGGTGTTCTTTCTTTATTGGAAAAATGAAATGAAATTCATCAAAGTTTTTAGTTGGGTACCACTGCCAGCAGATATGAAGACAAAAATATTTGGTACAAAATTTTGTCGAATTTATTTAAAAATTAAGGAACTGTTTGGGACAAACTTTGAAACTTTAAAGGATCACAGTGATTCATAGTGATAAATTATTTGCAAGATCCTGTTTGACAAACTAGGTTCAGACATGGGAACTTACATTAACTAAAACAAAACTTATATATCACTCTAAACCACCACATGTTGCTCACAAAAACTACCCTCTACTAAAACATATACATATAAACTTATGTGATTATATTAATAAAAAAAATTCAAAGTTCACTTCAAATTATATTGCAAAAACAAAATTCAATTTAGATAATATTCCAAAATATTCAAAATTCACTTTTTAATGAAAGTAACCAAAAAAAAAAAAAAAAAAAAGTCATTTCCCATTAAAACAAACGCAATACATACTTAAAACAAACCTCAACAATTTCTGTTAAACATCTCCAATTGGATCTGCAGAAATATCATTCTCGTGATCATTGAATGTATCGTCACCATCACCAATATGCCGAATCATGAGATAGTAACCGCTCACGATGATTATGGTAGATCGTCCATGGAATTGTAAAAATTCAAATTCAAAGCATCGTCCGCAGAAGTGCTGCTGCAGTAATTTTCCTTTTCTCCTTCCATGAGATTACTGTTATTAATGCTATTATTGTTAACAAACTGACGATAAAATTCTAACCGTTCCTGAAGGTGATTCAATTCGTTTTGAAACCTCGCGATCTGTTCGGTCAATTGACGAACAACGCCGTAGCATCCTTGAACAGGGGAAACCGATCTCACGTCCGCTTCGTATATCATAGACTTAATCGCCAAATCTCTATCCGGCGATTTCATTTTTTTCAATACTTTACAGATATTTTTCAGTCCGAATAGCCTGTGCACGTTCAGAAATTGCTGATGTCTCTCCGCCGGAAAATATGGTGACAGAGGACAATCCGGCTTGCATCTCCTCCGTTGGTACTTGCACGCCGCGCACGCTCGCGACTCTCCACTGCCACTACCGCTACCGCTACCGCTATCACTTCCGCCTTCGGTAATATTTTTTCTTCGCGTAATTAAATTCTCTTCCTCCTCCTCATCCTCCTCTTTACCGATTTTCTTCCCGCTGCTATTTCTGGCATCCTCGTTGCCGTTGTTGCTAGTATTTTTAGCTTCATAAGAATTAGTATGTCCACACACTGAATTATAAGAAGGTAATTTCATTGATTTACTGAGCTTTTGTAGAAAATATAAACAAAAAATTCCTATTCGTATGTTTTCCGATCAAATTTTGGATACTGAATTGTTGCATATATGCCGCTCGATGAACGTGCTTTGCGACGTGGTTATAATGTGCAAAGTGGAGTGTGTGTAAATTCAAATTGTTTAACCTTCTCCCCGGAATTGGCATAATAAATTAATTAAAATTTATTTTTATACAGTATTGTGAATTTGTTTAAATTTTAAAATTAGGCAAAACGACGTAGTTCAGTAGATAACAGCTGAAGAAAAAAAATGAAAAATTTAAACCAAAGTTTGAATTCATCCAAAAGGAGTTCGTTCATAAATAAACAAATGAATACTTCAACTAGGGAGATTACAGCAACAAGAAAAAAATAAACATACACACTAGGGGGGACTAGGAGAAGACACCATAGATAAACTCAATTTCAAGATTGAGTCTTGAAAAAAAAAAGAATTTTCCCATACAATTCAATCCCACAAATGCAGGCACAAAGTAAAGCAACAAATTGTATGTATTATTATTACCAAGAAGAATCTAGATCTCAGCCATGTGTATTTACAGCTTCCCAGATCAGATTTTTAGGAACTGGTTTGGTGAAATCTCGAGCCAGCAATGCTGCATTCCTCAGTGTTCTAACGGTCATGACATTAGCTTCCCAAAATGAGGAGCTATTGTATGGCAAATTGTGCTTCTTGCAGAGTTCCTTCACAAATGGAGATACTTTCCTAAGTTGGCATCTGGGCAATCTAGGAAATAAGTGATGTTCAATCTGAAACTGTAATCCACCATGAAACCAATCCATCCAAGAAGGACAAGTTATATCAAGAGTTCCACTGGTTTGTTTCTCGAACCAATCATTTCCCTTAGGTTTTCCGACGTAGACATTGGTTGAGAAATGGTTCAAACAGAATTGAACATGTTGAATTCCGGTAACGGAGAAACTAGCCACCACGAACATCAATCTTTCTCCCCAGTTGGGTAAGCAAGAAACTAAAAGTGGGTACCAAGTCCAGAACACTAAAACCCCAAAAAGTTCTTGAACCCTATGGGGAACTTTTTTCTTAGTTAACAAGAGGATTAATGATTGAGCAAATAAATTGATTCTAGCAAAACACATTACTGGATAGAATGTAATATGTTGATGGCTAACAAAAAATCTAGCGACGGAATCGAAATTCATCTTCCGTTCATAAATATAAGATGTGAGTGAATTGAAAAGCTTAGAAGATACCGCAAACAAAGGCATATGTTGAAGATCTGGATCGAATTCAAGACTATTGCAGGCAATGTGATGGGCATTGTGATTCCATTTCCACCAAGCAATGCTGATTCCGGCGAGACAATTTCCGGTAAGAAGCTGAGCAAATCGATTCAGATCTCGAGACATCATGACCTGATGATGTCCAGAATCATGCCCAATCCATCCACTTTGAATCCAGAGAAATCCCATTAACCCACCACAAACCAAATGTACCAAAACGCTATCAGAATACAAAACACCATAAACGCTGGTAATAAACATCATTGCCATGAAACACAGGGAAAACAGGACAACATGCCCTTTCTTCTCAAACAAACCCAATTTAGTGAACTCGTACAAAAGCTTCCTGTAATCCTTAGACACCTCAGAAACAGAATAATCCTCTAAATAAAACCCATTAAAGAATTTCTCGAGATATTTCCAAGCCGTACCGGGATGATAAGCAACAAAAGCATCAGTAACATCTTGACCAGCAAGATTCAACAATGGAAAATCACCACCCGGATGATCCTTTACCCAATTCGATACATCGTACACCTTCCCTTGAATAGAGATCCATAGATCCCCAGGTTTATTATGAGTCTTGAGCTCATCCGAACTAATGTACTTCCTATTTTCCGCCATAGATTCAAGAATTTAGATCTGAGAAAAAAAAAAAAAAAAAAACTTTTCTCTTTACTCCTTTCACAGTGATGAGAGATAAAAAGAAAAATAAATTCTAGATCAATGGGAGAAAGATTTAGAAAATGAGGCAGAAAATCAGAGATGGAAAGGATAAGCTATTTGTGAAACGAGGCGATTCCTGAAGAAGCGCCACAGAATCATTTAAAATTAGTAGCTCTGATATCCCATCTGTACGAAAAAACAGTGGGGTTTTACAGAGTTTTTTTCTTTCTTTTTTTTTTTCCTAACGTTTTACGATGAAATAGTAATAACTTAGTTATTATTTGATTTATTTTAATTATATATCTAATCAGATTTTCTAACTTTGAATCAAATCAGTAAGATATATAATATATATTATATATATATATTTTAAAAAGGATGGCAACTTTACTGAGAATGTCGGAATAAAAATAATAAAATATTATTTGTTTGAGAAATTAAAAGTATTTCGAGGAAACAAAGGATTTAGTAATGTAATTTTGTATGTTATTATAAATAATTTAATAATTATTTAATTTGTCACATTTAAATTTATAAATTTAAAATATAATACTTTTTATTTAATAAAAGTTCACTCTCGAAGACAAGGAAAATGATTTATTTTTATTATTTTAAATTTAAATTATTATTATTTGTGGTGGAGACGTAGGATTCCTTTGGTCGGCACTATTTTTGTCACGGAAAAAGTGATGGACTTTCCATGTGCTGAGGCACTCATTGGCCCATAAAGTTGGTCATGGCTCATCTTTTTACGTGCAATTACTATTTTTAATTTATAATTTAATTAATAACAATTTTATTTATAATTATAAAAAATATTTTAATTTTTTAAAAAAATTTAATTATAATTTTATAAATATCAATTATAAATACTATATAAATTTAAAGATTTGATATTTACGTACAATTTAAATTTATAATGTCACATAATTTAGGAAAATTCTTTGTATATATATATTCTTATTCAAATAAGGATAAAATCATTTTAGAACTTAAGATTTTGAATTGAAATCTTATGAATAAAGATTTGAATCTAGAGGTAGTTAGTATATTGTTGAATGTTAAGAATCTTTTACTTTACTTTGATTATTTTGTTCTTTAGTACTAAAATTATCTTGAGTACAAAATTAGGTTTGGCAAGATTGTACAACATAAGACATGTCTTGAGACTATTTATTTATTTAATTTTGTATTTATAACTTTTTTATTATAAACGAGACTCTTATTAATTTAATTACGTATTCGAAACATAATATTATGATTGTAAATAACATATGATTTTATTTTATATATATATATATAATATATATATATATATATATAAAGACTTCTTATATATAATTGTATATTTATGTATTTATCGATATGAAACGGAATATCACAAAAGAGCGAAGATTGTGAGAGGTACTTACAAATTAGAAAAATAAAGAGGGAGTGTCACTCTCAAAATAGAAGGTTAGGTTTTTGTCAATCATGGAGTTGGCCAACTGACCCAATTTAGAATTCTAATCCAAGATTCACTCTAGGATTTCAAAAAAGGGTTTCCCTTTTTCCTTTTGGGCTAAAGATTTAGGGTGTGACAAAAATTATGTAAGTACACACTTATAATATCAGTCAAACGTAATTATATCATTTAGTACAACTCGTGAATTATAATGGTAAAATAATAAATGATCATAAAATAATATGTTTTCTGAATGTTTTTTTTAATGATACTGTCTTTTCTTAATGTTTTTATATGTTCTTTCTTCGCTTTTTATGTTTTCTGAAAATATTAAAAATTGATCCATCTTTTATATATATATAAATTTCTTTATTTTGCTGTATCTACACGTTCAAATTTATTGGATTCTATCTATTTTGATCACATTTTATAATTTGTTTCTTTATCAGATTCTTTGAATATTGCATCTTGATATTTTTAGCTAAGCAAAAGTATAAAAACATTTAATGACATGATGGGGAAGAATATGAACTATTTTGACCTAATTCTCCACATGTCATTAACAAACCGCTCAAAAACAAGAAATATGTATCATGAATAAGAGAGGCGTTTATGTCCTTCATTCCCTATGCTGCCACCACACCACAACAAACAATTACATCACTTCATTATATTCTTTCTGGCCACAACACTTATATATATATTTATTTATTTATAAAATTAATTTTTATGATAAGTGTGATAGTTAAATTGATAACGATTTTGTTTATAATTTTAAAAGTGAAGAAGCGCTAAGTGAAGTTGTCTTATTAAATCACGATAACGTAATCTCAATAGCATACCCTCAAGACAACGTACCTTGGAATTAGACAATGTGACTTCAAAGTGGACATACAGAGTGAGGTACGTATCACTTTCAGTATCATATTTAATAGTATGTCACATTTAATGCGTTTGATAAGACAGTGACAAAAGTATTATGCTTACACTTTCTACTCTTTGTCTACGCCATTTAATTAAAAGACATTTTTAGGTATCTGGTCTAATTCAGTAAGTCGGAAGTATATCAAGTATATTCTCGAGCAATTAAATTATTATCACGTAATTTCATTCTCCTACCATTTAGAGTAAGAAAAGTAATTTATCTTTAAACTAAGTGTTTTGGATATCTTTATTCCCACGTAATTGACTTAACTCATCATCTTACATGAATTCAAATAGAGATCTTTATATATATATATAATATTATATTTATAGTTTATTGAGATTTTGTAATGGATATTGACTTATTAATAGATTGTGTATATGCAATTTGATTTCAATTAAGATTAGTTCAAATAGCAACTTTAAATACAATGATTTAAAAAAGGAAAAAGAAAAATCTATTTTGACATTATTGTTGATATATGTAGCATACAAGAAATATCTTAACCCCATTTAAACATGTGACTTTTAATTGTAGTCAATTTATTTATTTATTTATTTTCTATTTTGTTTTATTCAAAATAAGGAAACAAAATTCTCAATTTTGTTATTTTGTATCATATCATCAAGGGATTTATTATTATTATTATTATTTTTTTCATTTTTTGCAATACTATTTATATGATGAAATTGACAAAAAGATTAAGATATATTTGTCCAACATTTTTTTTCTTTTGCAATATATATATATATATATATACAGAAACATATATCTTATTCTTATTAAAGAAAATTGTGCTTTGTCCTAATAAGAAATATCTGCATTATGTATATATATACATAATGTATAAAATATCTTCATTCAACCATGAATGACAAAAAACAAAAACAAAAAAAGGAAAGAAATTGAAACTTTTCTGAAAAATGGAAATCTATGATTTTGAAATGTAATAACAAATTTCTAGTAGAAATTGATATATATATATATATATGTCATACACTCTAATAGAAATATCTTCATAAAAAAATTGGTGTATATATAGGATATATGAAATATCATCACTCAATTAAAATCTTGAGTCTCTCTCACAAATGCCAAAAGGAAAAAATACAATAATATATATATATATATATATATATATATATATATATATATATGAATTCTCTTTAATACACTTATTCCTTTCTAATTTAAATTTGTTTGACTATTTAAAAACTTTAAAATTTATCTTCATAATCTCAAATGTTTTATTTGAAATTTCAATTATATGTTAAAGTTTGTATATCATTTTTCAAAATAAAATAAAATTCAACCGTTATTAAATAAAAACTTCAAATTTTATATTTAATAATGCGTTTTATGCATTTTTTTCTCATTTTAACTTGATTTAAAAAAAAATAAAAAAGAATTTTTAAATTATAACACCATAATAGACATTTCAAAAAGAAAAAAAAAAATCATCTATTTTTTCTATTTAATAATAACAAAAATAAAAATTAGCATTTTCCCAATTCACATTGTTGTGGGAATCAAACTCACAAAACTCCAATTTATTGCCATTATCAATCAATGCATTTCTAACTTCTTGCATAATAATTTTATTCTTATTGTCCATTTTTCCTATTAAATAAATTCTCAACTTGAATTTTGCACATATATGCTTTGGAATTGTTATAACTATTATATATAATATTAATATGTGAGATGATCTGTTATTATTGCACTTTGTAAAGTCTAATTCTTATTACAGGAATGTTTTATTCTTATATGTCTTATTTAAAAAATTTGATATCCAGAATTATCTTTCCGATTAATTCATATTCTATTAGGGTTACATCAGCATAATATGACTTATATTCACAAGAATATTTCATTATAATTCTTACATAATATTCATAACGAGAATTTAATGAGCAGTATATACAGATGAGAAAAAATTCAAAAAAAATTGATCGTATTTTGGTTAGATTATGTGTAATTCGAAGTTATTATTTTTACTAGTTGAAATTTTCTTATTTAAAAAAAATTATAAATTTCAAAAAAAAAAATGTTTAGATTGATAAAGGAAAGAAAATTCAAGGATATAAAATAAAAATTTTTAAAAATTATTTATAAAAAATGAATATCCATCAACTTCTTATTTACCTCATAATAATTTAATACTAAATAATAAAATAGATAAAATAGAATATCCTCTATCTGTCTACGGAACAGGGGAAAAATATCCTCTCCTGCGGCTTGGGCTTTGTATAAATTGACTGATGCTCCCCACAATTAGCACAGCAAAACCTGGAGAAGATTACTAATTCCCTTGAGCTCCAGAAACCCTTTTGAGTAACACGCACTCTCTCTCTCTCTGATCCAGTTATTCTTTCAGAGGTACTTGTATTTCCTATGATTTTCCTTAATCTTGATATGGCTGAGCTTTTTGTAGCTTGCTTCTTTCTGGGTTTTGAGAAAATTTTTCTTTTTTTTTTTCCCTCTAGAGTTTGAGTTAGTTTTTGAATTGAATTTGTGGGTTAGAAGAAAGTAGAAGTCTTTGTTATGATGGGATAAGAATTTGAGGAAATTCAGATGATGGAGATTTTAATGAAATGAAGAAAAATCTTTTAATGAACGAGAAATGAACTCTCTCTGTGTATATATATATATATATATAATATATATATATATATATATATATGTATGTATGTATGTATAAGTGCTCAGTGTTAGAGAAAATTTGTATCCTTTTGGAGTATTGTATGTTATACTGTGACTTTTTCTTTAATTGTTAATGGCGGCGCTAATGCTTGAGTTTTAACTTTTAACAGTCAATTGAAGGGGGATTGTCCAACATTACTGAATAATGTATTTATCATATGATATAAAGGATTGATTGTTTGAAATGCATTATCAGTTCATGTCCAAAATTTATGACATTTAGAGCTTTTAAGACTTTGCTTAGTTTACAATACTATTCAGGATTTGATGTGCATGGAGAGCATTCTTTATGAAGAGCTGTTTAGTGTGATATGACAAATTGATATATATATATATATACACATGTATGTATTTTGCAGTGAATCTGAATCATCAACAGCTATTATGGCGCATTTGCTTTCTATGTCTTGCTCTTTGAGTCTCTCTTCAAGTGGGAAGTTGCACAAGAATGGTACTTTAGTTAATCAAGGTTCAACTGTGTTTCCTACATCTACATCTTTTAGTTGGTCACTTACAAATTCTTCGACAAAAAAGTTTGCTTTGTCTGAGAAAAAGATGAAAAGATGTTCTACTGTCTATGCTACTGCTGTTTCTTTCACAAAAGAATCCACAGCTCAGCCTGGCTCTGTTTCCCCACCAAATAATAGTGATGCCAGCAACAAAAAGAAAGTCATGATCATTGGCGGTGATGGCTACTGTGGTTGGGCTACTGCACTCTACCTATCAAACAAAAACTATGAAGTTGCCATTGTAGACAACCTTGTTCGTCGTTTCTTTGACCAACAACTTGGCCTTGATTCCCTCACACCTCTTGCATCAATTCATAATCGTGTTAGGCGTTGGAAATCCCTCACTGGGAAGGATATTCAACTCTATATCGGTGACATATGTGATTTTGAGTTCTTGGCTGAGGCTTTTAAATCATTTGAGCCTGATACTGTTGTACACTTTGGGGAACAGAGATCTGCACCTTACTCCATGATGGATAGGTCAAGAGCTGTCTTCACCCAACACAATAATGTGATTGGGACAATCAATGTGTTGTTTGCAATAAAGGAGTTTAGGGAAGATTGCCATCTAGTGAAACTTGGGACCATGGGAGAATATGGTACACCAAACATAGACATTGAGGAAGGTTACATTACAATTACTCACAATGGAAGAACAGACACTCTCCCTTACCCCAAACAGGGAAATTCTTTCTATCACTTGAGTAAGATTCATGACTCCAACAATATAGGATTTTGTTGCAAGGCTTGGGGACTTAGAGCCACTGACCTGAACCAGGGAGTAGTTTATGGTATGCGAACGGATGAAACTGCAATGCATGAGGAGTTATGTAACAGGTTTGATTATGATTCAATCTTTGGAACTGCATTGAATCGTTTCTGTGTTCAAGCTGCCATCGGTCATCCATTGACTGTATATGGTAAAGGAGGCCAGGTATTATTTTCTGATACTCTGTTTTGGTTCTCAAGTCCTAGTGATTCAATTGCTAATTCATATGCTCTTAAAGGTTATATATATGCATATAGCTTTTGCACACTTGCTTGGGAGAATGTTTAACCTTGATTATTTACATATCATGTTATGTTGCTTGTGTCTAACTCAGAGACCTTGTTAAGCCAGTGTACTTTTACATGTGGACGTGTCATTTGTATTTTTGTTTGGGAAAATGTTTCATCTTAACTCTTACATGTCCGGGAGAGTGTGTCACCATCACACTCAAGACCTCATTAAGACAGTGTACATATTTTTATTAATAATAATAATATATTAATTATGGGGATGATGCAGACTAGGGGATACTTGGACATAAGGGACACAGTAAAGTGTGTGGAAATTGCAATCTCCAATCCTGCAGAACGAGGAGACCTTAGGGTGTTCAACCAATTCACAGAGCAGTTCTCTGTGAATGAGCTAGCAGCCCTCGTCACCAAAGCTGGAAAAAAGCTCGGAATTGACGTGCAGACTAAATCTTTTCCCAACCCAAGGGTAGAGGCAGAAGAGCATTATTACAATGCCAAGCACACTAGCCTTCTTGAACTGGGACTGAAACCTCATCTTCTCTCTGATTCTCTTCTTGACTCAGTACTGAACTGTGCCATCGAATACAAGGATCGTGTCGATCCCAAGCTGATCCTGCCTAGTGTTTCTTGGACAAAAATTGGTGTCAAACCAAAGACTGTTGCTGCATAAACTCAAGACTAGATTATACAGACATTCTGCTTGTATTGTTGTATCATACAGTTTCAAGAAATCCCCTTCCCACCACCCCTTGGGGCAAGCTAATTGCTGCTTGTGCTAGACCTGTATGTGAGTATTTAGTGCAAATAAATCAAGAGTTGAACTGATGTAATGTGAATTTCCTTAAATTAAGAATGCCAATAGGGCTTTTATCTAATGCTGTTAGAGTAATGAGATACTACTACTTGTCATGATTCGAGCCCACAAGTCCGCACCACAACTATAGATTTGATTGTACCAAAAAATATACTTCTACTATCACGACTATGAATTTGACAACACTTAATTACTGTAGTATGTCGAATGCAGATTCAACCTTAGTTGTGTCAAATTCGGGAGCGGATAAATCCGTGTGAAGTTTTGTTTGTGAGTAGGCCTTCCTTTACAAAACTGAGTACCAGTGAGACCAACTCATCTTGACATGAAGTGAACTCATGATCAGCACCTTCAATTATGTGTAGTTTGTGATTTGGTATAAGTTTGGAGAATTCTACAGCATCTTCAACTGGTACCATTTCATCTCTTGAACCATGAATTGTCAAGACTCTGCAAATAATTCCAAAGTTGGATAATAATAATAATTGTAGAAAGGAAATGAAGTTTTACAATAACTACTGAATCCTTTTACCTGCAGCTTTGAGGGATAGCTAGACATGCTGCTCGAGTATCAGTTGTAAGTCGATCCATCAAACTCTCCTTGGTTACGCGATACTCAAGTCTCCCTACAATATTAGAAACAATGATATCTAAACACACACTAATATACAGAGTCTTTGGCATAATAAGTAAAAGATAAGAAGGCATCTACCTCTTCTGCTCTTGACATCGATAAATCCATTTTGATCAATTTTGTTCTGAAAGTCTTTACCTAACCGACCTTCAATTCCTCTCTCAAGGTTAAAACGACCAGAGATATTAATGATGGTTTCTACATCATTATACCTCGAAGCATACAAGAGCACGGCATTTCCTCCTATAAGGAAGTTCATATGAAAGTATCATCAAGCCTATGAATTGTCTTGATTGAACTAATTCTAATAGGAAACGTAAGAAAAGATAGTTTAAACATTTTCTTGAATTGTTTCATCTCTCGTTCTTGAAGGTCAAACAAGGTTGATACAAAATTATACCTTTACTATGCCCAACGACTGCAACCACAAATCGTTGCTGTCCATGAAAGTATTGAACCACAGCACGTATATCATCTGCCTCCTTGCGGTAGTTACCATACTGAAATAATCCTTCACTTTCTCTGAGAAGCAAGAAAGAGACCCCTTAAAAGAAGCAGAAAACTTAAACTGTGTACAGTTCCAAACATCACTGAGGGAGATTCTTCATTAACAACCACATGCTTAGTGAATCCTATAATGGCTTTATCAGAGAAAATGCTGTCAATATTATACATGCTAAATGATCAGTATCCTACTACGTCTTTATCCTCCCTACAGCTAGTGAATCCTCCAATATGCAATAAAACTCAAGCTCAGACTTTAAGATCTTAAATGACGAATTTGTAATTTACATTTTCTCATTAGTTCTTTTTTAATCTAAGGTTGAAACAAAGAAGTTGTCTGGTAAGGGAGTAACACGGAGTAAATATTTCAAAACATTATTGCTGATAACTTACCCATTGCCAGAGAAATCGAACCGGAAGACACTAAATCCTTCTTTTTCAAAAGAAGAACCAAGGTTCACCATGGGAATTCGATCCTGAACAGCATATATATTTGTCAGCTACAAGTATGTAAAAACTGGAATATACATTTTGACAAAAAACTTTACTAATTAGAGACAGGGGAAGCAACTGCATTCCATAAATCAATCTCAGACGCTTCGTCCCAAGAGTTTGATACCTATAGCATGTTATCTATCCATAAAGCCAACAAGAATGTAAATTTCTAGTAAAGAAATAGCTCCAAATCCGAGCAGCAATCTATAAGGAGAATAATAGAAACATGTGCAAGAAGCTCCTTTGTAAACAAAAAAGAAAAAAGAAAAGAATGGAAAACAAAGACAAAATTCTAGATTGCAAAACCAACCTTTGAAGATCTAAATCCATGGCACACAATCACAAGCTCCTCTGACCCAGTTTCATGGAGTATTCCCACAAGCTTCTCACCCTGGTTGTTCTGTACTACTACTCTCTTTCTTTGAGTCACTGCCAGTGAATAAAATCTAAAACTAATCATCATCTAAAAGAGTAGTAAGCTCAAACAATTGAGAAAGTTGGAGACTCAGTCCGATCAGTTCATCTTACTCCATATAACCCATCAAAATAACATTTAATCATTCCAGAAAAAGTTTCTCATTTTGATTGAAAGAGATTCTCTATCCCTTTTCTATGAAATTAAAGAGAAAATGAAAAAAAAGGGTCAACCTTGTGAGCCAACATACACCAGAAACATATGTCCCAAGAAATATTTAGCCATAAAATTCAATTAAACAAGAATTGAACACCCTCAATGACAATCCAACCCATATTTCTTTTTCCAGAAACAGAACTGAATACTGTAGCAATTTCTAGAAACAATAAATTTGATAAAAAAGACCTTTTTATAGAACCAACAGAACAGACAAGAACTCACAGCCAAGAAAGGAATGCATAATCCCCGCAACCCCTCCACCAGCCCCCGCCCAATACACACACAAACACACAATAAACAGAGGATCACTTGAGCCAGAACAATCGAGTCATGTGATCATTCCTGTCGATAAATTCAAGAATTCAAATAATTTCTTAAACGGGATTCTCAAAAAAGTAACAGAATTTCTACTAAATGTTTCCTCTTCCTAGGGCTAATAAATAAAAGAAATTCACCTGGGTTTGCTCTGGTTTTCTTTCGGTGGTCTTCTTGATTGTTAGACATTTTTCAACTTCTGAAATTTGCTACTTCCCAATTGTTGGGACTGTCGAATATGCCTAAAGTTTTTCTTTTTCTTAATTTTTTATTTTAAAGAAAAGCCTCCTTCATATATATATATATATATATATTTTTTTTAAACATGAATAAAAATGATCAATTTAGTTTAAAGGTTTAAGGATTTTAGCTTTTAATGATTTTCTTTCAATCGACTGTATTGTTGCAAAAATGAACATCGTATGAGTGGATTATTTTGCCCCCATTCTTTTGAGTAAATGACATTAAAACATTTGTTTTTGTGGTTGAAATGGAACATAATGTAATTTTTATATTGGGCATATATTTGGATTTTGGTGAGAGCAATTTTCTTTTGTTATTCACTGACGTCCGGTGTCTTCACTTTTGATGAAATTAATTCAGATTCGACGTCCGGTGTCTTCACTTTTGATGAAACTAATTCAGATTCATTCTCACATGTGGTAAGACTAATTCGAACATTTTTACTTTTGGTAAGACTAATTCGAACTCGATCGTAGGTGAAATTAATCCGGACTCGACTTGCTGAGCGCTCATAAAGTTCAATTTTTTGGACGGTCTAATCCAGACTTGACCTGCAGAGCGCTCGCAGAGTTCAACTCTTACTAAAAAATGAGTACTTAACCAGAGCTTTTGATGAGAGCAATTTTTTGTTTGAAATCGATGTATATTTCAAAAGAAATAGATACAAGTGTAAACAACAACTAACCAACACCAAAAGTGCCAAGAAAACGGACATATTCCCAGGTTAAAAGAAGCTCTACAACCTTGAACAAACTTCTCTTAGCTAGAGTATAAGGATCCTCCAAAAAAATGGCTAGAGTTATGATTCCTAGCATTAAAATTGCACCATAACTCATGAACAAACTACCTAAAAACATAAGTCCAAAAACTACCAAAAGATCTACAACGCTGTCCACTGTACAAATTAGTTTTGACCCAAGTAACTATATCCTCCAGTCGGGTCAAAGCAGACCACTAGGTGTAATACCTGCATTCTATTTTATTTTATATTATTTTATTTTTGGGCTTTGATTATTTATTTAATAGTATAAGGACTTGATAGTAAATAGTATATAATTGGATATGAGAGTAATTATAAATATAAACGTAAACACAATTATTAGGTTTTACTAGGGTTTTCTTTTATCTCAGAACGCAATAGCCGCTAGAGACAAGAGTTTTCTCAATACCGTGAAGTTGTTCAAAGAGGTAAGTAATTTTTAGTGGTTTTGATTATTAGAATGGTAAGATTAAGTAATCAACTATGAATTTAGTTTTAATGTTTGTACTATGGATTTCTGATAGAGTCCGGAGGAAATTTAAGAGCGGAATACTTGAGTTAATCGAAGTATCAGGAAGTATCAGAAAGTACGCTTAGCGCTCAATCGAGGTAGGTGGACTATCCCCTATGTTGTTTTTATCTATAGTATGAATGATTTTTCTAAGTGTTGAAATTGAAGATTCCATTGCTTTTATCTATAGTATGAATGATTCTTCTAAGTATTGAAATTGAAGATTCCATTGCTTTTATCTATAGTTTGAATATTTTCTTTAAGTATTGAATGTGAAGATTTTGATATGTTTCTTCAATTGCTATTTTTCTTCATAGAGTCTCGAAAGTTTAAGATTTGAGATTAATCGTTGATTTATAAAAGTCTTGAGTATACATGTTTTCTCTATTATTCTTTTTATTATATATATTTGTATATATTTGATACTCTGAGAATTCAGAACATTATATTTCTTTATTCTTTTTATTATATATAATATATCTGATACTGCGGGAATTCAGAGAATCATATTTGATTACTTTTTCAATATATATCTGATACTCAGAAAACTGTCGTGTTTATACTTCCTTTTGATATAAAATTTTGATTAAATATTATATATGTATTTAAATCAAGTTTGAGTTTTCCGATTATCATTTTAAAGTAATGAATATTTTTCTCATTTCAATATTTGTTAAATATTTTAGAATGTTGAGTATTTTTACATGAAAGTTTTATAAAAGTAAATTATATGTAATGTTTTTATATTTGATTTTATTGGGGATTAACTTGATGGATAGCAATGGGGGGAACATGTTCCACCATTTAAAGATCTCCATTGGCATGGACAAAAAGCCACAAAGATAAAGATAAAGTAAAGGCTCTTTCCTAACGGGATTAAAGTTAGGAACTGATATCAGTTAAATACCCATTCGCGAAACATTCATATTATTCCCCCAATAGTCAAAGAAAAGAAAAGAAAAGAAAAATGAAAGATATTTGAATGATTTTGTTACGTTGTTTTGCTCAATGTTTTTATTCAACATTTAATTTATGTTTTGTCTTTTTGTACTTTAAGTATAAAAGTACGGTACTATTATTATTATTATTTCCAACACATATATATATATACATATATTGTTTTTCTTTTAATTGAAAAGATTGTTTTAAATGAGGTGAGATGTTTTGCCTACTGGGTATTTTTATACTCATCCCCTATGTTTCCCACTTTACAGATGACAGAGAAGATTTTGATTTTGGGGTTGATTACTGAACGTATGATTTTGAATAGGAGTTTAATGTGTTTTCTTCTTGTTTTTGGAAACTTATTGTTTGATTTGAAGTTTTATTATTGATGAAAGTTGGTTTTGTGGATGGTGTTTTATAATTATTTAAGTTTATATTTTGACTGTTTCTTGTTGAATAATTGGAAGTATGTGGCTTTACATTCTTTGGAGAAATCTTGGGAGTGTAGTCGTGTCATTTTCTTGAATTTGGGAATTTAGTTCACGAACTAGGCCCGGATTCGGGGCGTGACACTACGCTTCGGTCAGAATCTGTTTCCATACACCACTAGCACTAGGGCAATCTCTGAGCACATGAAGTAAACTCTGCCGAGATGTTGACAGATGCTGCAACTAGAATCCACTACAATGCGTCTCTTCCAAAGGAATTCAGTTGTCGGTAATGATCCATGCAAAGCAGTCCAAAGTGTCAAGGACATTCGTGAGGGGCCACATAATTTCCAAATTCTCTTCCACAAATTGTGGTCAGGTTCTGTTTGTTGAACGGAGAAAAGTTTTCTGATTGAACATGTGGAGAATATTCCTGATTCATTCAGAGACCAGATAGGATGATCCTGACCAGCACCATCACTGATCCGAATCATGGTTAGCTTCTGTAGAATATGAGGAGGGAGAGAGCTTCACAGCTCCTCCAACTTCCAACCATGTCGTGCGCACCAGTAATTGCTGACTGTAGCCTTCAGTTGGGATCCCAGGATCGGTTGAATTGCCACCTCTACAAGAGGTTGTGGCATGAGCCACGGTTCTAGCCAGAAGAGAATTGATTTGCCATCCTTAATATTCCAAGTTAAGCCCCTGTGGAATCAACTAGTCGAGAATTGAAGACCTCTCCAAATATAGGACTCATGGTTGGCTTTACCTTCGGAAATGATCGAGGACCAACCCCCCATACTTCTCCCTCAAGGTCCTACTACTGAGGGTATCTAGTTGTTGAACCATTCTCCATTGCAACTTAGAGAGAAGGGCTACATTCATTTCTTTCACTTGAGGAATCCCCATACCTCCCACCTGTTTGTATCGACATATACAATGTTAGGCCACCGTATGTAAAGCTCTCTTTTCGGCTGTTGCGCCCCAGAAAAACTCCCGACAAATGCGTTCAAGTGCTTTCACCGTCTGGCTAGGGAGACGAACTACTTGCATGGCATACACAGATATCATAGATAGTGTAGATTTTAGCAAAATTAATCTCACAGCTTTGGAGAGGGATTTCAGCTTTCAAGCAGCCAACTGTCTAGTAGCTCTATCCATCAAGTATTGGAACAGTTTCGTGGGTCTCCCGTGGATTAAGGGAATCCCCAAGTATGTTCCTAGATTCGACGTGACCGTCACTTAAAATTCAGAGCAAATGGTATTTCGTATGTAAGAAGGGGTATTAGGGGAGAACCAGATATGAGATTTGATTCTATTAATCCGTTGTCCCGAGAAGCCACAAAATCTAGCAACCAGATGTTCAATCAGCTTGGCTTGAGAATATGAGGTTTCACCAAACAATAGGAGATCATCCACAAAGAAGATGTGCTAAACCTTCGGGTCATTCCTTGTTAATGATATCGGACTCCAACTCTTATCTTCCACTGACTTGACTATCTGTTGGCTCAACACCTCTATACATAACACAAAGAGGTACGGAGAGAGGGGATCTCCTTGTCGTAAACCCCTCGTTGGTTCAAAAGGTTCTAGTTGTTCCCCATTCCAACAAACAGCTAGCCTAGCTGTTGTGATGTAGCTAAGAATTAGCTCCTAAAATTCCAATTTGAACCTCGTAAAATGTAGAACCTCCTTCAAGAAGAGCTTGATATGCATAAATTATATCACTTTTTAGAATTATTTTTATGCACAAATTAGGGCAAAATTGGAACCAAATCGATCTTAATTGATTGATATTAACATATTTTTGTAGAATTTATTATTTTAGAAGTTTCAGGTGAAATGTGTAAGAAAATAACAAATATTAGGGCAAAAACACAAATTTTGGAACTTTTGAGTTCGGGACGGGAGTCCCGACCCAGTCAAACCGCCGAGACGGGCGTCCTGGACTCAGAACGGGCATCTCGGCCCGGTCAAACCACCGGGACGGGTGTCCCGAGCGTGATGAAGCAATCCCACATCAGAAATGGAAGAGGAAAACCCTCATTTCCCCTACTATAAATACCTCATGCCTTCCTCAGTTGTAATCATCCCTCATCACTCGATCTGAGTCATCTAATGACTTCAAGTGTATATTTTTACACTCGATATAAGTCATTCAGTGACTCAAGTACATTTTTCTACACTCACACGAGTAGATAGCAGTATAAGAGTGTCTTGTTTTCTTTGTTCCCTGAGTGTTTATCTCAGGTTCTTAGAATTTGATTAGATAGAGTTCATCTTTGGTATTCATAGAATACCTGGGATTTCGTTAGGAGATCCTAAGAGGGCATTAGGCGAGCGAAGAGCTAGTCAACAGGGCATTGCTTAAGCCCAAGTGTAAGGTAAAGAAATCACTACTAGTCTAAGGAAGTATTCTCCGAAGGTTCTGCTGTTCAGAGTCAGGTCGAACAACCTAGGGTATACAAGTAGTCGCTCCGCCGGTGGACCTGATAAATGGTGAATACTTTATGGTGGTGGTCCCCTAGATCCTCTATGTATACTTTATGTTGTGTTCGTCTAAATACTTATTTGAATACCAAATTATAATTGTTCTGTTATATATGTTGTGCATGTTGAAGTAATGTTCATTTTTCTGGAAAGTTCACCCGCTGAATTTATATTATGACTGAATTATCTGCTTGCTCTTTTAAACTAAATGAACAGTTATAGGCAATTCCTAACCATGATCTAATCATAACCTGTTTAGTTTAACAGACCTTAATTTAGGATAAAAAAACATTAAGGTCTGCCATATTAGTTGAAATAACTTATAGATCACCATGTTTGTTAGAGTAATCTAATGAGGCTGAGTTTGTTCTTTATGCCGGCGTTAAGGTATCTATGAATTCATGGATACCTTTAACTCGAACCGTGAGTAGGGTCATCATTAAGGTAGGGTGATTTATTAGGTAATTCATATGTGGTACACAGGCAAGATACAGTACATAATTGTATTCTAGACCAATATATATATAAAATACTCGAAGATAGGTCAATCAACATGTAGGAACAATAAAACATACATAAGAACTTATGTCTATTTGATACTCTTGCATGCTAAATACTTATGTGCTATGTGTGGTTGGGATCACCAATCAATCTCAAAGATATTGATTAACTGATTGATTAATTGCATGATAAGATAAGTGTTAGGTTAAGGGATAGTTACTACTAAGCTGTTACCAGTTCCCTGGGAGTACGATATTAATAAATTAAAATCGTAGATACTTTCCAAGAACTAGCTACACGATAGGTAATTTGCCTTATGTTCTGATTGATTAAGTGACAACAAATATTGCTAAAAGTGACAATTAGTAAGACTCGGTCCTTAATTATTCATAATCAAAATAGGTACATAAATCCTATCTTTTAGCATACCAATCGGAACTGCATCAGAGCCAATCAACCCGGTCATAAGCCTTCTCAAGGTCGACTTTTAAAACAAAGGCACCCTTACCACCATTAAGTTTATTCAAAAAATGAATGACCTTCTGTGCCACAACTACATTATCAATAGTGGATTTGCCAGGGATAAAACTCGATTGGTAAGAGCCAACTAATTTTGTCATCAACGGCTTTATGCGATTTACAAACACCTTTGAAATAGCTGTCACCAATACGTTACACAAGGATATGGGACAAAATTGTGTGAGCTTCTCCGGTGCATTACCTTTCGGAATCATACAGATGATGGCGTCATTCAGTCCAGGTGGTAATTTTCCGGTCACAAAGATTTCCTTCATATATTCAGTCATTTCACTCCCGAGAATGTGCCAGTATTGCTAAAAAAAGCACGGTGCAAAACCGTCTAGGCCAGGCGCCTATTGGCTCCCATATGAAAAATGCATTCCGTATCTCCTTATCGAATATGGGTCTGTAGAGCCATGACTTATCACGATGATTTAACTCAGGGAAAGTCCACTCCCTTGGATTACTCTGTGAGCAACATTCCCAGGTGTATAACTGCCGGTAGACTCTCTTGTAGCCACCTTCAACTGGGTCTGATCCTCACACCACTCCTCGCCAGTCACCTTTAATTTGTCAATTCTGTTACGTCTTCGGTGAATTACCGTTGAGGTATGAAAGAACCGAGTACTTTGTTCTCTTGCCTACAACCAATTTATTCTAGATTTTTGCTTCCAGAAGATCTCCTCTTGAAGTAGAATTTGACTTAATTCCTTTCTGAGTGTATCTTCCAATTGTTCAAGATGTGCAGACCGACAATATTGTAACTTTCTTTGTAATCCAGATAGTCTTGCCAAACACTGAAACTTCCTATCAAAGATATTGTCATACACACATTTATTCTAATGCTGTAGTTTAGTCCGTAAAGACTGCATTCTAGGAGCCAAATCAATATGATCGTCCTCGAACCAACTCCTCTCCAACATACCTTCAAACTGTGGGCGTGTGAACTACGCCGCTTGTATCCGAAACGATGTATTCACCTTCAATATCCTTGGTTGGTTGCTATCCCTAAGATATAATGGAGGATGATCTGACCGGCTTTGAGGCAGGTGTAGTACTTCACAGTTCGAGAACAAAAGGAACCACTCTTGATTAAACAAAGTTTGGTCAATCCACTCTTGAACGTTCGCAATACCCTTACACATATTGCTCCATGTGAATTTCGGCCCAGAAAAACCAAGATCAAGCAGCTTGCAATTCTTTATCATATCCGCAAACGGTTGTACTCTAACTTGCGAAACAGGAGATCCCCCACGCTTCTCATCCCTTCATAACACTTGATTAAAGTCCCCCAATAGAAGCCAAGAGATACCCACTACTCGGCCCATACATGAGACGTAATTCCAGAGATCTCGGCGGAAGACTAGGTTAGGTGTTGCATATATCGCTGACAATAGCTTAGGTTGTTGATTACGGACCCTGACAATTGCATTAATAATCTGGTCATCAATCGAAAGGAAATCCAGATGCAAAGAGTTGTTGTTCCACAAAATCCATAGCCTTGGCAACAAGGGAGGAATTAAATTAGGTCTTCTACAAGATCTTCTCAATCGAAGAACTAGGACATCGCGTTTCCACAAGGATTAAGATATCTAGATTGTTAGACTTAATTAACAGGTTGAGGTGTCTTAAGACTGTTGAGGAACTTGCACCCCTGCAGTTCCAAGCCAAAATGGATGGTAAATACATTACGTACCTTCCTTAGAGGGTTGTTCCACCTCCATCTCGGTATTGGAAGAGGCACCAATTGTGCCTATCTCTGGCTGAGAACGAATAATAGCTTCTTATAGTAATAATACCTTCTATTTCCCCTGCACACTTGCACCTAGATTTACTCCATCTCTTGATTGTGGTCCTCTATAGGGCTTACCTCCCGAATTTATAGCTAGACAAAGATTCTTCTGAAGTTGACCCAACTTATCTAACTGGTTGTGGCCCATAATCTTCTTCTTAGCTTGTTTAGCACCAGTTGTTGAAACTTTGGGCTGTCCCACTCTATTGTTCTGGACTACTTGATACAGTTGACCGGATCCAACTTTGCGTCTGGCCCCCAGACTCTGAATAGCCTGTAACTGCTGCTTCAGATGGTTAATCATATCCTTATGATCCACACTCTCTTTCATACCCTCCAAGACATTAAATTTGAACCCCTTAGGCCCCTTATGTTTCTCCTTGTAGCCCACCTCAGTTTGGGCTGGTAGGGAGCTCTTCCTCTTCCTCTTCCTCCTCTTCCTCTTCCTCTTCCTCTTCCCCCCCTCTTCCTCTTCCTCTTCCTCTTCCCCCTCTTCCTCTTCCTTAGATTTAAAAATTACTAATAGTTCGCCAGAGAATTCACAAATAAACGATTCCATTCTCCCAATTTCATAGCCATCAAAGAATGTTTGGACAAGTAATTCGTTGTCGGCAACAATTCGCTCTTGTCCTGGATTTGATCCGGTAAGATCAAATTCCAAAACAATACCTCTACGTTCTATAGCATATAATTTATCATTGAAATATGTGATATCACAAATAGGTCGATCATATCTCTCAATACAATTCCAGTCAGGATCTCCTGACCTCCAAAACCTTAAATTTCCCACTTTGATAATTATCAAAGTGAAATTTGAGGATTCGTCAGGTCTCGACGACAAGATCATTTTAGAAATATCTGTCCAAACTACCTCTTGTAGTAATTCAATTTCAAATCCAGTAATTGGATTCAGCAAAATCAAATTTCCATGTAATCCTACAGTCAACAACCATCCCAATGATTCAAGGCATCTCCTGCCTTTGAAACATGGTCGTTTAATTTTACCGATTACCTGCTGCTCTTTTATACTGTAAAATTCACGCTCCTCTCCATCTCCTCCCCGTATCAAATATGGAATCTGTTTGCGAAACTTTGACCATTCAAAAATGTCTGCCGCAACTTGCCATGATTTACAAATTGCTTCACATTTCAAATAATCCCTAAATTTGTCGATCCGCTTGATTACCTCAAGCACCAAATCATTGGGAAGCCTATCCTGCCAATTTCTCATAGTTATTTTATAAGAAAGCTTATGTACTGCTTAGAAACTTTTAAAATAAAAACTACTGCTTAGGAACTGGAAAAATATTATCACATAGTCTTTTTTATAATAAAATTATGAAACAGAATCCGAAACAAATTAAATTCTGTTTTTTAAAAAAAATTAAATATTGATTTATTAGGTCTCTTAATGTGTGGAGTAAAATTAAATTATTTTAGCAAATAAAATATATAATTTTGCAATATGAATTTTAAATATTAATATTTTTCTAAATTATATTGTAAATAATAAAACAAAATTAATGATAAAGATTAAAAGAAATATAGTACATATTCCCATATAGATATGAAATAATTATATAGCAAGTAGATATATTAGTTATAAAAAGAAAAATATTCAATTTATTCCTTTAATTATGATATTAATATATTGTTTTCAAAATTTAATAATTAAAAAAATTAGATTTTTAAATTTTAAACTAATTTATTTTCTTGTGACTTGGAATAACAACATACAACCTAGTAATAAATATTATGTATATTTTTAAATTTAAAAATCACTTAATTCATGACCCAAACTAATTAAAATTATATTTATATTTATATTTTATCTGCTAAAAGAATTAAATATTAAAACAATGTTTAAAATAAATCCTAATCAAATTATATATCTGTTATTTTACCTAAATATTCCAATAAAAAAATCCTAATCAAATTTCTTTGGGATTCTATTTTCTAATTTTATTATGAAAAACCTCTCCATTTATATATATAAACTGAACATATACCATTACATATAAGAATTCAACACTAAATAATCCTTAAAACTATTTGGCAGGGAAGAAAAGTTTTGAATAAATAATATACACTCCTTTTTCCCCTGAATTGAGCAATTTATATGTGCTTTGATTTGATTTGATTTGTTTCTGATCCAAAATAATAAACTACATTCCTGCATTTGGCAATATTTTGTACAGATCAAAACATAGCAAACCTTTGATTGTTATTGTTGCTGTTTGTTTCTTCATCATTCTGACTGTTTTTTCTTCTGTTCATCTCAGCATACATTTCCTCTATCATTGGTTTCCATAGTCGAACTCGAGCATTTATGAACCAATTAGATACCTAATGGAAAGTTCAAATCTTTGTCTGTAAGTTTGGATCATACCAAAACCCTAATAATAACTTAAAAATGTTACCTGGCTCCTTGTTAATCCACTTTTTACTGCAAGCAAGTGCTTCTCTGCATCCTTTGGATACCTGAAACTTAGGCAATTGTAATTATTAGTTTTCAGATATGAACAACTATGCACATTAGATCCTAATTTGTTCTTTGTTTGGATCTTTCTACAACATTCTGGAACATATATATTCGACCAGTGTAAGTGTTAAGTGTAAGTTGCTTACGGGTGAAGGAAATTTTGGAACATCCATGCCCTCAGCACAGAAACTGATCTTTCAGGCAATCCTCTTTGGGGTCTCCATATCTGATTATCTTTCCTTCTCAGTTGTTGAAGAGCCCACTGCTTTTGTATGAAAGATGTCTCGAAAGATTTTTCGTCTTTACTCCCCACTTCTTTACTGAAATCTAGTCCCAGTGTGAGAATGTGGTTGCTGATTCTCTCCCTTAAGCTTTTATACAGAAAAGATACAGTCTGGAGTGCAAAACGAGCATGTATATCAGGATTCAATTCGGTTACGGCATGGAATGCAGATACGACGGTGTGGATTTCATCTAAGCATTGGCTGTACTGATCATCAACCTGTTAAAGATGAATGCAGAACTTCAAGCACATAACTGAAATGAAAATGAAGTAATAGTTTTTCATTAATATATATATATATATATATATATATCGTTAACATACCACTTGTAATAAGGCGAGCAGGTGTTTTTTCTTTCTCCCAACTTCTGATTGTCGCAAAATGGGCTCAGATTCAATTGTAGCCTTTTCAACTGCATCAGAGAAGTCAGCTGAAACAGCTCCTAAGTAGCCTTCTCCCGCGGTACAATTTGAAGAAAAAGAAACATCTGCTTGATCATCAATTGCAGAAGTAGGGTAGTAGTTCATATGATCAAAATTTCCGAGTGAAAAGCAAGCAAGTTCGGCAAGGATCCCTTGTATGGCATTAATATAGACTGACCCTGATGACTCGAAACTCAAAGAGAAATTCCTACTGCAAGAGGTCTGTTCCGAAGCCAAGCATCTCTCGTATGGACTAATATCAGATCCACCACATCCACAGATTTCAGAACAATGATCTTGGATAAAGTTCCTGCATAAAACACAAGGGTTGGAAGTAGCAAGACTGAGGGATAGCTCGTTGCTCAGTCTCGATGATCCAGGACTATCAGAACTCAAGCTGTTACTTTGAGATGCTACCCACCCCTCGGGATTCATGTTTTGCATTATCCCAAATGCTTGCAATTCAATCATTCCTATGTCCTTTCCGACAGGCTCGCGACGAGTAGCAAAGTTGTTGGAATCCCATTTATTGCTCGTGCTCGGAGGTACATTGTCAATCAAAGCATTAGAGTCAGCAGCTGGATTCATCTTCCCGTGTACTGCAAACGGATATGCTAAAGGAGCATATTTATTTAGAGTCTCATGAGAGTTGCACCTTGTGGCCACAAGATTGGGTAGTGATGCAGCAGCACAAAGGGGCATCTCTTCCATATATCGGCCCTTCACCGCAAATTTATCCATTACATCTCCGATGTTGCTGCATCTCTCTGGATGAACATTTTCTGTATGATAAGTATCGGAAATTGTTCCCTGTCCACATGTTTCTAGATTGTTACCAGAATGGAGTGATGATGGGCAAGGAAATCGACTAATAGTCTGGTTTCGGTTATTCAGGGCAATCAATTCTGGGGAGCTCAGAGGTATAAGATTTGTATGAAATGGGATTCCATCTGTAACAAGAGAGCTTGGCTCACCCATTTCTGCATCATTCTCCATCGTACTCACCGTCCAATAACAAACTGAATTTGATTAAGTAGAGATCCTAAATCTTCCCAACGACTCCATTTCAAGTCATTTTAGATGTCGAAGTAATACTACACCCATCCCTTTCCTTTTATCCTCACGTATATCCAAACTGATCGAGCAAGTAAGTTCAACTGTCTTAAGCAGATAATAAACCTGATAAATTGTAAAAATATTAGAAAGTCTCGAATGTGATTAAGAAATGAAATATTGCTAGTTATTTACTATCAAGCAGAATGCTTCACTGATGACATGTAGAATTAGGCTAACCAAAAAAGGAATCTGTTCCGCAAAATGTTTGCTTTCAGTGTGGTATAAAACTGTTCGACACATAATTCTAATCACAACAATACTTGAAGATCTCAGTCCGATTTCCTCCCAAAAAAATTCAATCTTGATTTCTGTAGGTTTATCAGATTGGAAAAACTCCATCAACCAGCATGTCACTGACTACTTAGGACCACCCTTAAGCTCATGATCATATTTTATATCATATCCTTAAATACTTACAGAGACATTATATGACACAAAATATGATGTTTTCTTAGAACATCTTAAGCACTATAAGAGAGTATGAAACTTATCCACTAGGAACATGTAATATTGTAAACAATAAGAATAATAAAGTGAAAATCATACCAAAAACTATTCACCTGATATGCAACAAAAGAGAAAAGGTAAATGAATCATGACATTTCATTATACTGAATCCCAAAGTGCACAATGACATCAACTTTTAAAAATACATTTTCAAAAAGGAAAAGTTTTGGGCACACACACAGATATATATATATATATGTATATAATATATATATGAAATCCTCAAGAACACAAAGTTTGAAGCAGATATAACAGAGCAACAAAGCAGGAAATGCCTCTATGAAAATATACCATAAAGATAAAAGGCAAAATTATTATGGGAAAAAGAACAACTTGAAGTAACAAACCTTTGAATCCTTGACAGAAAACATCAATATCCCAGGAAAACAGAAGCAATTGTTCTTCACCAAAGCTTTGTCTAGTGAATATACAAGATTGGAGAAGGGTTTTGTTACGTGGGTCTATACTAATTTTTCTTCCCCAAGAAACTTTTGAAGCAGTATGCAATTCTAAAGGGAAAAATAATGAGTTTACCATTTCATTTCAAAACCTTATAGAAATTCTAAAAGCAAGAAACTGTGCAAAAAGGAGGTGGTTTTACCTTGAAAGAGAAAATATACAAGAAATTGAAAAAAAAAGGTAAAAGAGGAGTTCTGTTCTGTTTCTGTTTCTGTTCTGTTCTGCAGTAGCAAACCCCACCCCCCCCAGCCCCCATCCAACATCCCCCACCCCACCATTTCTAAAAAATGCACATACACACAACAGATAAAAGGCGCCAATGCTAAAAGTAAGACTGTTTTGCTTGCATGAGTAGGAAAAGTTGGGACCTTTATTTCAAGAAATCCAGAACCCAAGAAGAACCCCTGAGCCACAGAACCTAAAATCAGACCCCATTAAAAAAGAATCATGATTTATCATTCCCATCCTCTCCTTTTAAATGATTCAAACAAACACAAATAAACAGAAAAATTAACAAATAAAAAAAGGGTACTTCATCATCATCATCATCCATGAAATGGAGTCATTATTGTTCAAAGATAAAGGTGGGTGAAAAATATTAAATTTTTTTTTTTACCATTTCTACTTGTGCTAGTAGTAATGCTGCTCTGTCGAGTTCTGCAGTTCCACTCATTTGTGTAGCAGCCTTTAGAGAGAGGGAAGAAGAGGAAAAGGAAAAGGGCCCATGGCCATAGGTTCCATCCTCTCTCTCTCTCTCTCTTCTGCTTCTGAATACTGAACTTCTTTGTCCTCCTCACCACCCTTCATTATCTCTCTCTCTCTCTCTCTCTCTCTGCAATAATAATCATCATAACCAAAAATATCTGGATTCTCCTTCTGTTCAAACTCCTGTGCAAAAAAGAAAGGAGTGGCAGGGTGGGGTTATTCTTGAAAAAACCCTTCTTTTTTTTACCTTTTTTATCCATAATAATTCAAATTCATTCTGTTAAATAAATTTCAGTATAAATTTCACAAATAATTTTAAAAGAAAAATAATATAAAGACAAAAATTCTTATAAATATTTTTTAAAAAAAATACAAATTTATTTAAAATTATAGTTGGTATAACTCAAATTTATTTAAAATTATAGTTTCATTTCATCAACTCAAATTGAGATTAATGTATATGTAAAATTTTGTTTTTTTTAAGGATTTTAGTTTTTATAATGTCTTGACTTGTCTACCAATTTAACTATGTGTTCTTAACACTATTAAAATTATTAAAAATTATTATAGATTGAAGAATACTTTTTTGTCAAGATTAATACTATTCAATTTTTAAAAAGATTAGAGAGAAAAAAAAAGGAGCCTTTAATTTGAGCCATATTTAGACATGATGAGATAGAACTTAGAAGAGAGTTAAAAGATAGTAAGAAAAAAACATGCTTTTATTACCTGAATGAAACAAGTAAGAAATAAAAGCAAGTAGATGTGAGAGAGAGAGAGAGAGAGAGAGAATTACACTGTTTCAGTTTGCAGTGTACTTTTGGAATCATCATGGACATGGATGGGAAGAGAGATATATATATAATATATATATATATATAGTGTGTGTGTTTTTGTGTGTGAGAGAAGAGAGAGAAAGAACAGTTTATCTGCTACACAGAATAGAGGAAGAGGGTGATGCAAGCAAAATTGGTGGGTTTCAAGAAGATCTAAAGAGAAGATCTTTGACGAATTTATTGGTGCAACCGTGCATTTACAAAACCCATGCCAAATACATGGTTTTTTATTTTTTTAAAATTAATTTTGATTAGTCTCTTAAAAAAAAGTAAATTTTAATCTCAACTTATAAATAACTATATATATTAATTAGATATTAAATTTTTTACCTTATTTTTTACCAATTCATATGTGTATTATAGATAGTTTATTATTATATAAAAAAAATTATTTCATGATTATTAAAAAATATTAAATCCTAATAATAATCATGTTAAATCATACACTTAACTTTAATTTTTCGATAAATATATATGTTAGTTTATTTTTATATATTGTACGTAATTATAATATAAGATAGGTATGACACATACTCCCATACATATATACATATATCTAACTACTCTCCTTTTCTTGCTTTATTTATTTATTTATTTTTAATTTTCAGCCTCAAAAAAAAATAAATAAAGGAGTGTGGAATGGACGATTCACTTCCTCTATTCACTGACATCCTTTTCCAGAGTTTTATTATTATTATTTACTTTTTTTCCTTTAAAAACTTTTGTACCGTGGGCCCGCCACCAAGAATAGTTAGGAGTATGCTCGCTCCAATTAAGTACTTTTTTATGTTTATATTCTTTTGTACTTTTTTTTTTTTTCTCATTTACCAAAAAAAGATTTTGCATCTTAAAAAAACCAATAGCTAAAAAACAAATATATATATTATATGTATATGTGTAAAAGTACCTTTTATTTTCCCGACTGATCCAAATTCAAACAAAAGAAATGAAATAATTTAGTCCTAGGCTAAATCCAAATTTCCCAATAATTACTTTGGCCAATCTCCTTCCTAAGCCTAAAGACAAACTAGTTAACCCCCCATAATTTTTTTCTCCTTATCAGCTTTAAAGGGTGTGCAATAAGAAACTAAGCTATACCAGCCATATGTACAAAGGGATACCCTCCCATAAAATTGAATACATATATAATGCCTAGGTAGGCTATTCAATTACATAAAATTTTGGACTCGGAATGGTGGGGTGCGCCAGGCCTAGGTAATAGTGCAACACCAAGGCGACTCGTAAGAGCCCGAATAGCAAGCTATCCGATTGGGCCCTTCTCCAATAAAAATTTAGTCAATATCGTGTGGGCCGATGGCCCACATATCAGATATTAAACTGATAAGAACAGATACTACACTTGATCTTAGCCAAAAGGCCGAGAAAGGTATGAGTTCTAAATTGCTGGGTCTATCCATTTTATAATAACACTTCAAGCCATTTCGTTTTAGTACTTCCCGATGTGGGATCCCGTAAGCAAAGGAGTTAGAGAGTCCACACACCTCCCATACCTTCTGGCAAACATTAAAAAATTCACTCACAACCAACTCAATTGATACCATTATGATTTATGAATATATATATAATAAATATGTATAGACTTGAAAGAAAATTATAGCCACATTTTTTCTCTAAAAATTTTGATTCAAAAATCAAGTCCAATCAAGTCATATTATCATTATATTTATTTTATATATATAATTGTGTAATCAATTATATCATTTATTTATTATTGGTTTAAATAACAAAAGGATAATTTTTTAATCAATTTTAAAAATAGTTATACCATAAAATTGTATATATATATATATATATATATAAGCTAGTGGTTATGATTTCCTAGCTACATATATGGTCACAATTCCATGGTTTTTCTTTTTGCCTTTTTGGCATAGCTCCATCACGAGTATCTCAAGATCCAATCTTCCATCCATGCGGGGAGTTTGGGTTGACAATTGAAGAAGCCACACGAAGATAGCATTAATTACAAAGTCCCAAAATTCATAGCATAAAGTTGTGATTTGTCAACCCCTACACACACTCACACATTTATATAATATATATATATATATATTATATTTATATATATATATATAGTCTCATCAAAACCCTACCTAATTTCTTAACTCGAGCCTCCTAACATATATCAAGAAACTAGCATACTTGCAATAAATTTTTCCCACATGAATGCCTTTGATCAATTATTATTGTTATTAGATGATTCTTAAATTGTGTGTAACTCAATAATATTAATTTTATTTATAATTTAAAATGTCATGAGTTTAAAAATGATAAATACATAAATGTTTTATGCGTATATATATATATATATATATATTTTTTTTTTTTTTTCTTTTATTGGGAAAAAAGTCTCTAATCTTGTTACTTAAGATAAGTAGACTCCGCTCCTGTAAGGCCAAATGCTGAAGTGTGTTCCACGGTTGACTTTCCGATGATTAGATAAATTACAAAATTTGATTATGACCCTTGAGGAATTGGGAAAGAAGAAATATTCTTCGTGATTATCTCTAAAAATAAATAAATAGTAAATAAATAAAGAATCAAAACACTTAGAATAGTTTTAGATATCTCATTTTTATTCATGTGCAAGTGAATTCTCGTTTTTATATCGAGAGATATTCAACAGAAAATGATATTTGGATTATATATCTTCTCCACAATCTGATATATATATATATATATATATTAAAAAGAAAAGATTGTTTAAGGTAGTAATCATTTGATTTTTTTTTTGCAAGTTGACCTTGTTTAACTCCTTAATTTATGTAATGTAATATAAAATGGAAGGAAATTGTATTAAATTGAGTAATTTTTATCTTTTAACGATGAATGGTCATCCATGAAGTTTGACAATTACTTTGATAAGAAACACACATTTTCACTCACAAAATGTGACCTACTTTTCATATCCTTATCTTATTATATGAAAATGACAACGTCCTTTCCAAAATAATTAGCACTTACAATTACAATTACGTCACCTTTATATATATATATATATATATATTACTTAACAAGCAAGTCTTTTCAAAGTGAATCTGTGAGCCAATGCAACCAATCATTTTATTCTAAATAAATAATTACACCAAAAAAAAATGCAATTTTCCAATCGTTGGCCCAAAAATCTATGGTTGAATATATAACATTTCACACCATTTCCTTCCAACAACAAAAAAAAAAAAACAGTTAATTAATGTAATTATACTTACTATATTATATATATATATATATGCATTACACTCCCTACTTTTTAAAACCTTAATTATATGAATACCAAGTAAAAGATTTTAATAAATATAAATTGACAAGGAGAAAAAGAAAAAAAAAATTTATATATATATATATATATATATAGATGATTTAGGTCAATTAGTAGAACTGTTGTCGAAAAATGATAAATTGGAGATGTAATATAGCAAAATGTCTTTAAAAAAAAACATACATGAAGAGAAAAAGAATAATAATATCATCAACTTCTTTTTGCCCAGAATCAATCAATCCATGAAGAAGAAAATAGTATATTCAAAATTCAAGATTTTTTTTTTTATAGATTTGTGAAGGAAACAATGATAGATAATGAATTAAAGTGATTCATGTCCATGCAACGAAGCCATTGCCACCACTCCAAGTTTCTGTAGATTCAACTTGACGACGGTGTCAGTAAACATTTTGGTATCCTCCGCCGTATTCCCCGCCGGAATGTCAACAATATACGACTCCAAAACCACAGTGTAAATCTTACCTCCTTTATTGAATTCGTTAACCGACGTAACGGATCGATAATTGTTAAGTCTGTGTTCGCCGCCGACGACCCGGAAACTGATAATGTGTTTTTCGTCGTCTAAAATCTCTAGTCTCTCCGTGCTCGTCGATGCCGGAATTCCCGAAACCACCGTCACTTCTCTTATGCTACCTACGCTATTTCCGTCGCCGGTAGTCATGCTGCAACTCTTGATAAAGTGTTTGTATCTTTGTGGGTTATCGAAACGCCGAACTACCGGCCAAACTACCATCGCCGGTGCGTCAATTCGCTGTGTTATTAGAGATGTGCACGTGTTCGGTGTGGATTCGAAGGTGTGGTACGTGGAAATGAGTGGTTCGAGATCAGAAAACTCTTCTTGGCTTAGCCCTTGTGGGATTTTTCCTGTACCGTCCATTTTCTTGAAAAACAAATTCCGGCGAAAAATTGAAAAGAAAAGAAAAGAAAAGCAAAAGGGTTCTTTCTCACTTCTCTCGGAGTTGGCCGGAAAAATCAATTTTATATGTGCATACACATATATATATACTAGTCAAGAATACTTCGAGAATTGGATGCTTTTTCTTTTTTAGGGTACAAATAATTGGGGGTTTTGAGTTTATAATATATATATATATATAGATAGGCCACCGAAAAAGTCGTCCTTTTTTATATATCTATATATAAATTTATGACCGATATGACCTTGTGTTTGTTTGTCTTTTAGTACTAAAGTAGGTTTTTATTAGTGAGAAATGATGTATGGTGATTATTGCTTGGACCCATGTTCTAACTAAATAAGGAAAGAATAAAGTGTATATATATATATATATTGAAAGTTGAAAACAATGACAAAAACATTATAAGAGCCCTAATCTTGAGAAAGATGTCATGCTATTTTAAGAAAGGGTTTTTCAAGGTGGGGGTTTTACTTGCGGAGAAAAGTTTCTATTAAAGGAGGAAAAAAGGGAAGCAAACATTAATATTTAAGGTCTTCAATAATACAATATATTATAGTATTATAGTATGGTCTTCAATATTCCACAACAAACCTAATATTTGTACTTTGTTTTTTTTTTTTCAAGAATGTCAAATCTTTACTATTATTAAAAAAAATACATTATAAATATTATATAAGATTATATAAATTAATTTAGATGAGATTTTATGTTCCACTATTTGGCTCGAACCAAATTCAAATTAATTTGAATATCTATGGCTCCGGTTTTGTGCTGCAACTTGGATTAAATCAAGTCTTGATTTTATTTTATTTTTCAAATTAAATCCAAATTAATTTGAATATCTCAATATACTATAATTCAAATCAAATATAAATTATTAATAATTAAATATTATATAATATAGTCTTATAACCCTTGAATTAGAATAAAGATTAGTCTAAATATAAATATACTTAAAACTTATCTAAAGTAACTTTAAGAAAAGAAAAAAAAATTTAAAAAAATCTTCTCATGGAAATTTAAGCAAAAGAAAAAAGAAAAGAAAATCTAAGGTTCACGTAAGCTATAATGAGTTTTCCTGCATTCAAACCCCCAACTTCTCACACACACTTATTTAACTTTAAAGATTCCTTTTCACAAATTTGGTTTTAAAATTATAAAAATTGTATAATTCAATGAATAAAATGAAAGAATAATTAAGTTATTTTACTTAAAATATATTTTTATATATAATTTTATTTTATCGGTAATATTTTGTAAATGAATGTTACAAAAAAATTTGTGAAGTAAAGAAATTATTTTAAAACTTAATTTGTTAAATATAAATTTATTTAAGATCAAATTTATTAATTACTTCTCATCTAAAATATTTGTGTCTTTAACCAAAAAAAAAAAAAAGAAAAGGAGGAGGAGGTGGGGGGCAAAAAGGGAAAAGTAAAGAATCGCAATCGTTGAAAAGGGAAGGGGATTCCGTGGATCATGTGAGAAGTTGAACAAACAGACCTTCGCGTGATCCCAACTGCACTTTGCACCATTTTCCACCTCACTTTGGCCCCCTACCCTTTTTCCTTCCAACCCCAAAGCAACTCATTTGTAAGGTTTCGATGGAATTTAGTTTCTCATTTGTAAGGTTTCGATGGAATTTAGTTTCTCCTTTTGAATTCAAACTGATATTATCAAATATCTATAATTTTAAAATTATTTATGTTTATCTATCTATTATTAAATATATTTAAAAAATATAATAATATAAATATTCTTGTATTTTTTAACATAAAAACTAATGCTTAAGGTCACAATTTTTTTTATATAATTTAAGAATTAATTTAAAAATAATAATTTGAAAACCAATTCACAATTAGGTAAAAATTTAAATTTTAAAAATTTTGAGATTAAATTAGATAATAAAAAATATACAAAGGTCAAGTAACAATTAAAAAGCAATTCTAACTAAAGTTTTAAATGAAATTAAAAGGGTTAAAATTAATTTATGTATGTAATAATTTAAAATTGGATACCAAAACACTTTTCATTACCATATATTTATTTTCTCCAATTTTAATAGCTTGTAAGGTAAGTAAATACAAATTTTAATGCTTAATTTAATTGATATTTTAAAGGTAAAAAAAAGAATGTCCTGGTAAAATTCTAGACGGGGCTCTTCCCTGCAAATTCATCCCCTTCGTGATTCAAGAGATCCTTTGAAATCAAGGCAATTCTTAGCTTAGCACTGTCCGAGGGAAGGCTATCTCCTTTAAATCCCAACTGGAAGTATAAAAATAATTCCAGAAATTTTCAATTAAGTGGTACTCAAGACAAAAGGAAAGTGGTTAAACTATCCATTTCCAGGGGTATTATATCCACCACCCACCCAACAGACAAATCCTAACATTAATTATTACCTCATTTTGAGTATCAGGTGCACTACTGTAGGTATGAGCTTGAAAAGCAATGGAGTGGTCACCTGCACAAATTCTTTGGTCACGCATTCAACTTATGGAAAGAATATTCATGGGCAAACCAAGAAAGAAATGTACTTGTATACAACAGGCAGTGGAATGATATAACCAGAATAAATGTATCATTTGCGATAAAAAAAACTAAAATGAAAGGTAAATGCTGCTTTTTTTCCAGACAGATATAATTTTCAGCAATGAATCATAAGGCAAAATACAATAGTTTGGTATGTTTCAGGCTGTTGGATTATAGAAAGTAAAGATGATGAAAAGTAGTGCAAAGAATACCACGTAAACTTAAGGATGCAGTTTTCAGAGGCATTTAAAAGAAAAAATAGCATTTAATCAGTGAGGTAATCAATTAAGAAAATTAAAAATACAGCAGTTAACTTTATGTCAGCTACTTCAACTCTGAAAAGATAAATTAATAGTAGTATTAGATATAGGACAACTTTACATAGTTCTGTCAGTTATCCTATTTATCACAACCATATGTTGAGTATGAGCAAGAATGAGACATACCAAACTAAGACCTGCTGTCCCAAGAAGCAAAAGATACAGGTTACCCTGGAAAAAGAAAGTCCACTATGTCATATAACTGATAGCAGTCAAAGAACATACATGTCTAATGTTGGAATACAGGTACCTCAACAAGTTGAAGATTTGAAGCATGAGTAAGCAGTACAAAAGAAAATTCTCCTATTTGTGATAATGACATCCCAACCTGAGGATAAAACAAGGAACATAAAATATGCAAAAAGGATAACAAGAAAGCAACTCAGAAGGAAAGGTTATTTATCATCTTACTACAAGTGAAGTCTTGTTGTTGTAGCGAAATCCTTTACCAACTGCTGAAATAACAATTGTTTTCACAATTACAACGAGCATAGCTGATGCTAGTATCATATAGATATGGTTCCAAAGTAAATGAACATGTATCACCATCCCGGTGCTAGAAAGGAAAAGTGCTGCAAATAAGTTCCTTATGGGTTCAACCTGCATGAAACAAAATAATCATCAAATGTATGTAAAATGTAGTTTCATTTCAAACTGGTAGTGCTGTTTCTTTTGCTAAAAATGAAGACAATGACAATTTTAAAACGTTTGGTTTCTTTCTGGTCTATCCTTTACCATTAATAGTAACTTGGTCATAGTAATATTCTGAACCTTTTCTTTTACATTGATAGACCAAAATGTACCTTGCTGCAACTAATTCCATCCATTTGGCTTAAGGACAACATAAGAACTCACCTGGATTTCAAAGGTTAAAAACTAAAAAGAAGAATTGCAACAAAAAACTGAACACCTTGTATCAATGTAAAGCGTAAATTGTCAGAAACTCATACTTTTACCACAAACAATTCCTATCTCCTGATGACTAAACATAAACTGTATAAGAAAATGATGCATATTCTACAACAAAAGAATCAACAAAATTCATTTCACATAGGAAATATTCATATGTTTTACTTATGGGGTTTCCATTAATCAAACAAAAACTTTAAACAAAAATTATGACTACAGAATTTTCCATGATCTTACTCCATAAATTATTACTCAAACAAACATAGTCAACAGGAAGACAAAGAATAACGAAGAAATGTTTTACTTGTTTAAGGGTATGTTGATCAAGATCTGTTGTAGATATCATAACTCCAGCAGCAAATAAACCCAACTCTAAACTTAAACCTAGCTTGTCGCTGCACTGAAAGATTAAACAGAAGTAGATTATGTTAGTGGTTTTTGCAAGAAGTAACAAATAAGAAAAGCAAAGCATCTCCATCACAGTTGACTTCATTCAGCACTTAAGCATGCACCATAATACATAGATATGCAAGAATTCACTGTGAGCAACTCAAAATAGTAATAGTAAAAAGAAAAAAAAAAAAAAAAAAAGAAAAAGAAAGATATAGGTGGAAAAAATAAAAGCAAGAAGGGAATCTCCCCTTCATAAGCTTTCCCTCTAACACTGCCTCAGTTTCACAAAATGCAGTTGGTGAGTTTGGTTCCCAAACTATTTTCAATTTAGATGATTGTCCCTTTGTAATTACTTTTATCTTTCATGGTCCTCTAACAATCATTCCTCGGTTTATATTCCTTCCCCCAGTTACCTCTTGGTCAACCATTATTCAACATTAACTCTAAGGGCATTATTATTACTCATAATTTTTCTCTAGTGATTTTGGTCCCATATAATTTATTTTATTATTTTATTATTTTCTTTATTTTATTTCAGGTTAACCACCAAACAAAAATAGTTAGGGGACATATTCTCCAATTGGCCCGATTCAAAAGAACCTCTTACTACAAAAATTAAGTATGTTTCAAACATCAACATCCAAAAGATGGCCATTTCCCTTTCCTTAGGTCATGAAATCACAGCATTCATAAATAACATGAGCTTCTATCAAAGAACAATATCAAGAAGTGAAATATACCTGAAGAATATTTCCAAATTAACTACCATATGTAATGAAAATACAGGACATAATCACCTACTAAATCAAACAGAAAATATACAAACCCAGGCAACGAGAAGCAAAATGCAACTGATGACAGCTGATACAATTCGTTGGTCTGTAAAGGAAAGAAAACTCTGATCATAAATATTGTAAAATATATATATATATATATATATATAATTATATATATATATGATCATTACGCTTCATGAATGTGATCAAACATAAAGCAGAGAGGCAGCGTCACGAACTGATAAGTTATGCATGTAATATAAGAGAAATTTTCACCTGCAATGACAAGCTTTTTATCAGTTTGAGGAACCAAGGCACACAAGTCCGACATAATATTGTTAAAACAGCCAAGAATGCAATTAACACCACCAACCTGTCAAATAATTGAATCAGCATCCTGAAACTTCGATTCATTATAACCCTTTTCAAGGGTGGAGAATATCATCCTCCTAACTGTCACTCTTTAAGTTATATATCAGATATTCCACTACAAAGAGAAATACATCTTGCCAAAATACTACTACCTTCTGAAGATGTATGTTATATTTACAGCTTAGGAATACAAACTGAAGACTCTTTTCATCATCTGGTAAAATCAATAAAAGATCAAGAGAAGATTTCTTTTATGACTTTTCTTTTGAAATGGGAGTGAGTGGAGCCAAACTCGTATTTCCTTATTAAGCATGGGCAGTGAATATAGATGGCTTACAATTTAGTCATGGATATTACTCCTTGCAGAACTCCTGAAGTCCCTCCTAGGACTGCAAGTAGTGCAAACAACAGACCCACAGCACAGTCCTGAAATGAAGGGGAAAAGTAGAAAGTCAAAGAACAATACATAAGAGATCAGCAAGAATCTTTGATGATAATAGCTTGACATGGAAAATGCATTGTATGGGAGCAAAACCTTGAAAAAGTGTAACGGTCAAGTGGTAAAGCATTTTATAAAGAAATGCTAAATACAAAGTTTTGTCAAAGTGAAAACTGAAAACAAAGACCTTGGATACATATTTAGTTCTTTTAAAAAAATAAAGTTTAAAACGTGAACAAATGGTCTCTCTTTCTTATCAAGTTACCTGCAAAATGAGGGTACCAATGGTAACTTGGCCATGCAGTGTGCTTGTACTGATTTCTCCATCAGAAATTTCAAGACCTACATTAGGATTATGATGTTCATCAACTACAGGACATATATTTATGTATTTAAAAGTATGCAAAAAGTATGATGATAGAAAACATTACCACTGCTGCGGAAGACATGGAGAGAAATGCACCTACAAAAATTCCCCTTGAAGATTTACCACCACATAACTGCAAACACCAATTTGCCACTTTCACAATCAGGAAAGGATAAGTTTAATAGGAAAATTCACAAAAAACATAAATAATCAAATGCCCCTGGTGTTAGAGGCAATCATATAACTTAATAAAACTTAGAAACCATTCATGGTAAGTCAATGCTTTTCACCGGATAATACTGAATCTTCCAATTTTCTATAATGAGAACTAGTCATAAAGATAAACACCAAGTGACCTCAATTAGTTATCTGATATTGATTGCATACCGCGGCAATTATTCCACATAAGCCCATGAAGAGAAGAATTTGGAGCAAGCCACCTAAAACAGCAACTGCTCGAACAGCCCGGAGCTAAAAAAATAAAAAGAATGAACAGTTTACAATAATACTCAAAAATTAAAAGATAAATTTCAGGCTTGAACCTTTCAAATGAGAGAATAAGATAGAAAAAATGAAGCTCTAACAATAGCTGACCTTTGCTGTTGAGAATTCCAGACCCAAAGCAAAGAGAAGGAAAATTACACCAAATTGCGAAATGGTCTCAACCTATATGCACAAAATAAAATAACAGCAATGCAATAGGTCAAGACTAGAACATAATAGTGCTTTAAGCACGTGAAAGATCAGAATCCATGGCCTTTGTTGAGAGAGTAAGAAAACAAAGGGGAAAGTACTGCAGTGATTTGGATTCGTGCAGAAAAGCTTTCTTGAAATCTCATCAAACAAATTAAGGTTTATCTTTATGCATAAAACCAAGACTAAGTAGACTACGTGAAAAGTAAAAATGAGTGAGTTTCAAGAAAAGGCAGTGATGATGAATTACATACCTGCACGATTTCACCCACAAAATTAAACCCACCAGGCCCAACAATAGATCCTGCTAGCAGGTATCCAATAATAACCTGAGAAAACATTAAAGTGATGTTGTCAAATCAAAATTCCAACAACTTAAAATGTTAATCTTAGAATCAAACTTGTCATTAAGCAAGCATATTAAGGGAAAGGTGTCAGACCGGTTGCCCAGCACAAGCAAAAGCAATTCCAACACATGTTGCAGATACAATGACCACTGCAAGATCTGACATCAGCCTACAAATCACAGTAGTCAGAATAAACAAATAAAATGTTTGACTAAATTCTACCTTGATCAATTTACCAGTTTACCATATACTAAACTGCAGGACTGTACGTCTTGGTTTTGAATGATTTATGATCAAGGGACTGTCCTGAAAACACCAAGTATTGAGCACTGAATAATGTCAATATTTACTTGCAGCATCACCTGTTTATTTCAAACTTATCCTAGTAGACCACGCTAACTCCAAGAAGAGTATTGGACTTGGAAAATTGTGAAGATAAGAATTTAATTGGAGAAGCACATGGGATAAGCAATTCTAGTACCTCAAATCCTTTTATTCTAATATCATCCATGACAGGTTTATGTATGTTGGATCTGAAATCATTTTACAAAGCAGCAAGTGGTTGATGGTCAATGAAAAATGAAATTGCAAAAACAGTTTCTGAAGTGGTAAACATAAGAATGTATACTTTTCCTCTTTTGTTTCTGTCTCATTCTTCTTGGACTTAACTCTTGCTACAGTCTTCAAACTGCCTGGAAAAAAACAAAAAAAAAGAAAAGGTAAATTCCAGATGAGATTTATGCTAGAAAACCATAGCATAGGAAGAGTATATAAACCAAGAAAGCTTGTTGATGGACAAAAAGGATGTGCAGACTTAGGGAACAATGCCACAAACCTGAAATGTCATCACAATGACCTAGTAGTTCAGGCCAGCCCAAAGGCCTGAATTTTTCCAGCTGGACACTTAGGTAAAATATGTACCCATTATCATCATGTATAACCTACCGGAAAGTTTCTAATCCTTCAACCTAATAATTTATATAGGATTAAGAGATCAATGAACTCAATCTTTGCAACACATAGCTGTTGCTATAAACTTCTTTCCATTATAGTGAATAGAAGTTACCATCTCTCGTGAGAGGTTGAAATCAGTCTACTAACCACTTCTCTGGAGAATAGAATAAATTCAAAGAACTGTTACCTTGTAATATACTCTTCAATCTCAAAAATTTTCAAAAGTTACCACTTATCTCATACTAAAATATTGTCAAATCAATAAGACCTTTTTTTTATATTTCCTTTTAATTCCAAATTCACTCTTACTTTAAACCACTGACTTGCCAATTGTATTATACTACCCAAAAAAAAGGCACTTATATTTCCTCTTTCCCATTAGTATTATCAACACAGAAGGGATCAAGTGTATTTGTATTTATTCCCTATTTTCATTAAATGTTTTTTGAAGATGTATGGGTCATCTCTACAAGCTTTTTAAATTCTTTAATTTTATTAGGTTTTACTATTGATATAATTTTCAATTTGTTGGAAGTATAATCTGAAACTGAGCCAAGATGATACATGCGTATCAAGGAATACATTGGCGCAAGATAGAATGCTTCACAGTATAGATCAAAATAGTATATCAAGAGGATCACGATTGCTTGAGAGTTCAACAGTCAAGCTAGGGATAACCACCACCATAGCCCCAAGGGGCAAGCAGACATATTGTTTCTTTTAGAAAGGAACTTTTCCAAAAGAAATGAGCCTAATTTTATATTTATTTACGAATTCTTGATATTCTTTCAATAATCCTTAAGAGATACTGAGATTTTTAAATAATCATACTCTTCACAATTCCTTTCAGGGCTTGCAAAGAGTAACGCCTTTATCCATCATAGTGTACTGCGTACAGGGTTATTGTAGCATTCCATTACTATAAAGACAAAGGTTCTGCAAGAACTGTGTTTAAGGCCACATACCTGCTGCTCTGCAACAGTGTTATTAAAGCTGCCTGCATCATTTGCTGTCAATATAATACAAATCCAAAATTATGTTAGTGTTTCATCAGGGAAAGATCTGCATTCCTCCCATCATACATATGAAAATTTATTCAACCTGAAAAATAAATAACATTAGTATTTAATTGCATAATCAAGTCGGTTACGAAGAACCAAGTTATTACATAGATTAAACAGAGGAGGATGACCAGAATTCATAATTTCTGTAGCTGCCAATTTAATGTGATAACATTTTTCTACTTGTTCACCACCTCGAAGCAATATCAGGTTTGTTCGAAACCCTAACAGAATTTATTCACACCGATGATAATAATAATAATAATAAACAACAACGAAAAGAAAACATGTAAATAATCAAACATTCAAAACAGAACATAACGAATCCAATGAAAAATACCTTCGTCCTGATCTTCTTCGCCTTCCTTCTCAAATTCCTTTTCAAGTACTTCACTGAACATATCGGCAAAACTCGTAGCATTTCTAGCCGTACTATTTCCATCATTTGCTGTCACTCCAACAGTGAGGTTAACACTATCGTTACCGTCAGCACTACTCTCAATCTCCTCTTGCTGATCCGAAACCACAGCAACCGACACCGGCGACGCAATTACCAAAACAAGAACGAACAGAACAAAAAGAGAACACAGAATCGCGAAAAACGACGATGACTAGGAACTCCTCCTCCTCCTCCTCCTTACAGTCATTTGCTGCCATAGCGAACCATAAGCATGCCCCCGCGCACGTTAGCATGATCAAACGGTTAACAAAATGCAAAAGGAAAAAAGAAAAGAAAAAATAAATTATAAATAATAATAATAATAATGCGCCTACCGTCCGTGGTCTGTCGCTGTCCACAGTAACGCAAAGAGAGAGTAAAAGTAATAAATAATAAATAATAAATAACGCGAAAATAAATAGTATAACGAGTTTGTAGTTCTTTTTCTGCAAACTTAGAATCAGTAGATAATTACTAATTTACTATAAAAAAGAATAAATAAAAGAAAAGTGAGTAAAATTGATTTTAAATAAATTTATACTTGATATTAATTATAACTGTAAAAATATAATTAAAAAAAATATATATATATATAATTATTACTTTAAAAATAATAATATTTATTTTATATATAATTACGTATTTATTTTAACAAAATATTATAAATTTATTTTAACTATATATTATTATTATTTTTTTTTTTTTGGTATGATAATTTTTAAGCTCTTTTCAATGTTATAGCTAATGGGAAGGAAAAGAAAAGGCAGATTGGAAATATTATAAGCACATGAGTAATTAGTGATTAAAAAATACTTTACACAAATATAAAGCAAAAGATTTTTCATATTAAATAAACAAAAGAAAGGATTACTTTGACATGAAGATTCCACCATTACCAAATAATGACATATTATACACACACTTATATATATATATATTGAATATAACGTAAGATTTTTATAAAAATTGTGAAATTTAATATAATATCGAGAGGATTGAAGTATGAAATAATTCACGTCGATCATAAAATTCAAATTGAATGTCACATGAAGTCAAGTGGTGTTCGAGAAACTCCAATTCGAGTCTGGCTGACATATACACAGGACCATGCAGAGAATATGAATTCTAATAAGCAAGTATACGTGGTCTCTGTATTAAATATACTTGACCCGACAAGCACTATTTGGCGCCACCGACTTTTGAGTCCAGTTGGTCTCTCTCCTAACACGCACACCACTCAAATACAAGTGAAAGACAAATATTAAAATACTTACTCTAAGTATTCTTGTATTTTCTCTCAAAGAGAATTGTCAGAACTATAAAGTTTTCCGATTTTCTAAGATATTATATTGACTTTTGTCACTAATTTAAGTATCAAAGAACTAACATATACTACTTAATACCTGACTTTAATTTGTAAAATACTTGAGGATGAAGGATTAACTCGACTTACTTGATAAACATTTTATATATATATATATATATATATATATATATATATATGTATGTATATGTATATGCTAAGATTGGAACACACCTTGAATATGTATATGTATATGCTAAGATTGGAACACACCTTGAAAAAGGTATTAATAACATTGTTGGTTTGATCAAACATCAACATTTACGAAAAAGAAAACGTCAGTCTAGTGGTCCTATTTCTCGTCATTTTCTCCTTCCTTCTAATATGGGCATAGAAACTTCCTTGTCTAGCTATATGCTGCCAACTACCGTTTGTCCAATAATTACATATATATATATATATATATATATATATATGATGAAAACGTGCTTCAAATTGAAGAATGTTCCAAGATAATGTTTATTTTTTCTGCATGGAGCGACCGACTATTTACAAATTAAACCCTTTTGAATACGCGGTGTGTATATATATATATATATATATTCCATGCAAATTCCTATTTCTTTTGATTCTTCTTACACCGCGTGGAATTGTTGAACAAAATTTAAAAGTAAGTATTTTTCACCTACTTGCGTGTTTTTACTTATTTCTAGATTTTTTCCCCTTCTTCTTTTGAATTTAGAAATTTTTTGGATTCAATACCCTCTTGTATTAATTAACTAAATTAATTTTTAAATAAAAAAATTTGGTTATTTAAATTAAAATTGACAATTATTCGATTATTTTTATTTATATAAAAAATAACAAATGAATCTTTAAATTATAAATAATAAACCATCAATTTATTATTATTTTTTCTTTTTTAAATTTGTGCTATGTTTCGTTAATCTTTTTTTAAATCGATAATTAAAAAAAAAACCATAAATAGTTGGGAAGTTAAGGAAGAAATTTCCATTCCCGAGTCCGCGGGGTGAGCTTGACAAGAAGTTCTTCCATGGCGGATGAAATTAAAAAGTTCGAAACCAAAGGCAGACCACTAGAATTTTTTAATTATAGATAATTCATAAAAATCTAGTCTACGTTTAAACATCAAAGCTTTGAATATAAATAAATTACTTAATTACTACAAGTGGGTTCTTATTAATCAAATTTCATTATCTATTTAGGTCAAAGTATCTCATAATTTAGTTATTATATATATAATATCCAATGAACTTGTTTGGTATAGTTATATATAGCTACTAGACCACCCAGTCCCCATAAACACAATTATATAAAGCAACAGACTTATTTATAACAAAGTGCCATTCTCTCTCTCCTTTCTCTCTCTAGATTTTCTCTCTCTTGTGTATGTGTGAAGAAGTTTGTAGAGTTTTAATTAATTATATAGAATGGGAAGTAGAAAATGCTCAGATTGTGGAAACGTAGGTCATAATTCAAGAACTTGCCCAAATCATAATTCTAATAATAATAATATTAATGGTGAAGGAAGATTAATGAAGCTTTTTGGGGTGCAACTTTTTCACCTTTCTTCTTCCATCAAGAAGAGTTTTAGTGTGGATTGTTTATCTTCTTCTTCTCATCATCATCATCATCATCATAATATAATTGGAGATGAAATTTCTGATATTAATTATAAATTCTCCACCAAATTCTCTAATGGTGGATATCTCTCTGATGGCTTTATTGCTACTACATCATCTTCCCACAGAAAAAAAGGTACGTTTATGTATATATATATATATATATATCTATTTTTTGGATCACTTTTTCACCTCTAAAGTTTAGAAAAAATGATCCCAAAAAAAGCTATACACCAAAACATAGAATTTTTTAAAGATTAGTATGGTAGTAATTCTTTTACATATATATTTTTGGGTTTATATATTTATATATATATATATGTGAAAAATGTATGTATATGTATGAAGTGCAGGAAATCCATGGACAGAGGAAGAACATAGGATATTTTTAGTTGGATTGGAAAAACTAGGAAAAGGGGACTGGAGAGGAATTTCCAAGAAGTTTGTGACGACAAGGACTCCTACGCAAGTAGCCAGTCATGCCCAGAAATATTTCCTCCGACGACGACATAATCTCCTCAACAACAAAAACATCAAACCCCGCCGCCATAGCCTCTTTGATATGGTACTTACCTACACTTTCTCTCTCTAGATTCAAGATCTCATCAAAAATCTCTTTTTATTATTATTATCTTGAGCTAATAGACAGAGATAAGTTAAATATAAGTTATATTTATTATTCTAGTTTTGATATCATTTGGGATATTAATAAGATATGATGTCCAACATATAAAATTTCATATAATTTATTAATAATGATGTTTTTTGGAAGGCGTTCAAAAGTAAAATTGTTAGAGTTTAGGTATTATATTTGTCGGTGATAACCCAACTTTGTAGAGTATTAGACCCAACAAGTGGTATCGGAGTTGGTAGACTTACATGTGATTTGTGGAAGTCAGCCCTCAATGATGATCTAGTGATTTTGGTACCTTACCAGTGGTGCAAGGTGATGATCTAGTGATTTTGGTGCCTTATCGGCGGTGCAAGGTGATTCCGTTAGAGTGGAGGTCATGAGTATCTGATCATTGGTTTGAGAGAAGGATGAGTGTCTTGCTGGCGGTGCAAGGTGATTCAGCTAGAGGGGAGGCATGGTATGTGGTCTTTAGTTTGAGGGGATGATTATTGAGATATCAATTCAAATATTACATATAAATATAATACGTTTAACAAATAAGAATTTCACTTATTCTATTAGTATGAGTCTTACCGTAAGGGTTTAGGCGGTGCAAGGTGATTCTGCTGGAAGGAAGGCCAATAGGCCATGGGTATGTCATTCTTGGTTTGAGAGGATGATTATTAGAATATCAATTTAAATCTCACATTTGAATATGATAGAGTTGTTTACCATATAAAAATTTTACATATTCCATTAGTATGAGTCTTACCGCGAGAGTTTAGGCTGTGCAAGATGATTCATGAGTATGAAGTCCTTGGTTCGAGGGAAAAATTATTGGGATATCAATAGAAATTCTACATCTAAATATGAGTAGAATTTAGATCCAAAGCAAATAATATTATAATTGCAGTAGAATATCGGACATAATAATTTATACCATATTAATAAAAGTGAGAAATTCCTGACCATAATAAGTTTATTTTTTTCTTTTACTCATATATATGTTATGTTTTCTATGAACAGGACAATCAAGAAGTTTACGAGAAGAAAATAACAAGTAGAAATGAATCTTGTTCTACTAATTCACGTGGACTACAAAGAAGAACAGAAAATAATAATACTTCACCGGAGGAAGAAGATTCAACTGAAATTTCTGATGATCTGAAAAGTTCTCAACTTAATTTAGAACTTACACTTGCTGCACCGCAAACGTTGGTTCAAATAAAACCTGCCGAATCATCGTCTTCTTCGTCTCCGGCTGATAATAATTGTTTGCTCGCTGCAGGAACTATTGCGGTGATATAAATCATTTATATATATTTTTGGAACAAGAATTATTAACTTTTTTTTAAAATTGGAAACATGATTTTTTTGTTGTAATTTAATTTTATTAACGGTTAATTAACCATTTATATTAAAATAATATCTAAGGAGAAGATCGATAATATGGTTTTTATTTTTTATATTTTAATAAAATTATTCTATAAGTAGTAATATATAGATAATCCCTTTCTTTTAAGTTTATTTTACAAAGTCTATTGTGCGTGATGCATAATTTTGAACTTTTGAAAATATATACATATACATACATACATATATATATACACACATAATATATATATACACACACATATATATATATATATATATATATATATATATATATATATATATATTATTTTTTCTATAAAAAAATTCAACTTAATTTCACGTTTTCAAGAACTCATAATTGAGTTCTTTTAGTATTTCAAATAAGAGATGAAAGCTATATAGGCTTATGGATTGGAAATGAATCAATGTAATTGATGCGTAGTTCAATCTATATTTGCCGAAATTTAGTCCAAAAATAAAACTGAGACCCAAAGAAAACAAAAACAGGCCTGCAACTTCAACAATACTCCTTTACTAGTAGAGAATTCAAACCTGAAATGGTCATTGGAAATTTTACTAGTGTTATCAATCAACTGAGTCAATCTCAGAAAATATAATTCAACAAATAAATGGAAAAGAATCAACACTTCATACATTTTCTTTTTCTGTACCACTTCAAAGCATTAATACTTTATACAGTTACCCTTCAAGAAAGAGAGGGACAAAAAGGAAAAGGAAAAAAAAAAAGAGAAAGAAAAAAGGCAGATTAATACATTCTGTATCTACAAGCTGAAATACAAATTGGAGTGGACTGAGTGAAACTGTAATGTCAATCTTGATCAGGATCGCATCACATCACATAAACTAAACTATTTAATATAAGGGGGAAAAAATTTACCTTAGTGGTTAAGCTTCAATCAGTAAGTTATAGCAGCGCTCAGTTACCTCCCAGAGCTTGGTCAATGATTTGAACAAGGGATTCCATCCATTTTGTTGCAGCAAATATCTGGCTCTTCATTGGTTGTTTCTCTAGATTTGGGAGAAGCTACAATTAGATAACACAGCTGCAGCCCTTCACACAAGAATGCAGGAGAAACGAACTGACCCATTGGGTATCTTTTCAGTGTACCAGACAACTTCACTTTTTGTTAAAAAAACACAAAAATCTTCTTCTGATAAAACTCTAGATGGAGTTCTTCCTTGCAAACTCATCCCTCATGAATCAACAGATCCTTTGAAATCAAGGCAATTCTTTGCTTAGCACTGTCCGAGCGAAGACTATCTCCTTTAAGTCCCAACTGGAAGTATAAAAAATTCCAGAATTTTTCTAGTAAGTAGTCATGCCAAAAAGGAAAGTGGTTAAACAATCCATTCCCAGGAGTACATCCACCTAACAGACAAATCCTAACATTAATATTACCTCACTCTGAGTATCAGGTGAAAACCATCGTAGCAGGACTCCAAGATGAACAACTGCAGGTATGAGCTTGAAAAGCAGTGGAGTGGTAACCTGCACAAATTCTTTGCTCATAAAAAAGATAGAAAGAGAACATAGCAAATAAAAAGCAGCAGAAAATACAGGAAACTTACTACAAAATTATCAAGACCTTCGACTTGCACAGAAATTTGTGTATATCAATAATACAAGTAGTCATTTCAGTTGACAATACCAGAGTTGAATTTCCACTTATTTAATTCTCTTGCTCCAGAGCAAAATAAGAATGTTTACCCACTTTGTTATACAAGTATCTCCCATTATACAAAAGAATTAACACTTCTTTCAACTTGGAAAAGTGAAAGGTCAAACCTAAGATAGTCTTGGACACAGGAAATCATAAAATTATGGAAGGAATATTCATTTGTAAATCAAGAAGTTTACTTGTAAATGTATCATTTGCAAAAAACTAACAATTTATTAGCAAATGAGAAGTAACTGGTGCTTTCCAGACAGACAGAACTTTCAGCAATGAATCATAAGGCAGACTACAGTAGTTTGGTATGATTCAATGGCATTTAAACCCAAAAAAATAGCATTTAATCAGTGAGGTAATCAAATCAGGAAAGGCTGATTAGGAAATTTAAAAAATACAGTTAACTTTATTTCAGCTATTTCAACTAGGAAAAGAGAAATTAATAGCATCAGAAATAGGACAATTTTACATAGTTGTCAGTTATCCTATTTATCACAACCATATGTTGAGTATGAGCAAGAATGAGACATACCAAACTAAGAGCTGTCGTCCCAAGAAGTAAAAGATACAGTTTACCCTGGAAAAGGAAATTTACTCCATCATATAAATGATAACGGTCAAAGAACATGTCTAATGTTGGAATATAGGTACCTCAACAAGATGAAGATTTGAAGCACGACTAAGCAGCACAAAAGCAAATTCTCCTATTTGTGCTAATGACATTCCAACCTGAGGATAAAACAGAAGCCATAAGACATGTGAAAAGGATGACAAGAAAGCAACTCAGAAGTAAAGGTTTATTTATCCTCTTACTAGAAGTGAAGTCTTGTTGTTGTAGCGAAATCCCTTCACAACTGTTGAAATAACAATTGTTTTCACAATTACAACTAGTATAACTGATGCAAGTAAGATATCAATATGGTTCCAAAGGAAATGAACATGTATCAGCATCCCGATACTAGAAAGGAAAAGTGCTGCAAATAAGTTCCTTATAGGCTCAACCTGTATGAAACCAGAAAAACATCAAATGTATGTAAAAAAAAAAAAAAAAAAAAATGCAGTTTCATCACAAACTAGTAGTGCTGTTCTTCACTAAAAGTGCAGGGAATGGCAAAAATTCTAAACAGGTGAATTTAATATTTGTTGCTTTCGGGTCCATCAATTTATCACTGTGAGTAACTTGATCGTAGTGATATTCTAACCATTCCTTTATATAGATAGGCCCAAACCTATCTTGCCGCAAATAATTCTAATCATTTGACTTGTAGATAACACAAGAATTTGGGTAGATTTCAGAAGGCTACAAATTAAAAAGAAGTATTGCAATAAAAATGCACAACTTGCATCATTATTCATTTTTCAAAAAAATCAAAGTAAATCGTAAATTGTCATAAGCTCGTGCTCCTACCGTAAACAATTCCTATTTCCTGATGACTAGCCATAAACTGTAAGGAAATGATGCATGTTTTATAACAGAAGAATCAATAAAATCATTTCATATAGGAAAGATTCATATGTTTTTATTATGGGGTTTCCATTTTCAAACAGAAACTTTAAACAAGAATTATGATTAGGGAATTCCCATGCTCCTACACCATAAGTTATTTCTCAAACAAATGTAGCCAACAGGAAGACAAAGAATAATGAAGAAATGTTTTACTTGTTCAAGAGTATGTTGTGCAAGATCTGTTGTAGCTATCATAACACCAGCAGCAAATGAACCCAACTCTAAACTTAAACCTAGCTTGTCACTGCACTGAAGGATAAACAGATGTAGATTATGTCAGTGGTTTTTGCAATAAGGCAAATAAAAAAGTAAAGCATCATTATACATAAATATGCAAGAGTTCATTGTAAGCAACTTTTAATAAATAAATAAATAAAAATAATAATAATAAAAGAAAAAATGAAAAAAGAAGGGCACCCTCCCTTGATAAGCTTTTGCCAAACAGTTCTTCGGGTTCATAAAATAAAGTTGTACAAATAAAAAATTAAAAATAAAATAAAAAATAAAAACCTTTAGAACAAAAATAAGCATGTTCCAGAACATAACATCAAAAGATAGCCCTTCCTTTTCCGTGGATCATTAGATTACAGCATTCATTAACAGCATGAGTTTCTACCAGAAGAGAATATAAAGCAGAATACAACTGAAGAATATTTTTAAATGAACTAACAAATGTAATGCAAACACGAGATATAATCACCAACTAAGCTAAACAGAAAATATACAAACCCAGGCTACAAGAAGGCAAAATGCAACCGATGCCAGCTGATACAATTCGTTGGTCTGTAAAGGAAACAACTCTCGTCATAAATATTGTAAAAAATATGTAGATATGATCATTCCCTTTGATGAATTTGAACAAACATTAACCAGAGAGGGAAGATGGTGAACTGATAAGTTATGCATGTAATTTAAGAAAATTTCTAACCTGTGATGACAAGCTTATCATCAGTTTGAGGAACCAAGGCACACAAGTCCGACATAATATGGTTAAAACAGCCAAGAATGCAATTAACGTCACCAACCTGTCAAACAAATGAATCAGCAGCCTGAATAAAATAGAAAAATAGCTTCCCTGCTATTAACAGGTACCATGAAGTACTAATTTATTCAATATCCCCCCAACCAAAACCTACAGGAAAAAAAAAAGAAAAAAAAAATTAAATGCAGAGCTTCTCCTGGCCATAATGAAAAAAAAGAAGACTGATGTAAATTGGTGCAGCAAAGCATTATCAGGAGAAATCAAGGGCACCTCCCAAGTTGGAGGTATTACAAAAAAAGTCAAAGACTACGGTGCTGCATACAGCCTCAAAAGGCATCCTTTTCAGACATTTTGGCAAGATGTATGCTATATTCAGCTTAGAATACATGTTATGGATGCTATAATTTAGCAAATATTATGCAAGAATTGAGTATGACCCATTTTCACCATCGGGTAAAAACAATAAAAGATCAAGTGAAGATTTGTGTCGTGACTTTTTATTTTGGCAAGGGGCATTGCATGTAGCTGACTTACGATTTAGTCATGGATATTACTCCTTGCAGAACTCCTGAAGTCCCTCCCAGGACTGGAAGTAGTGCGAACAACAAACCCACAGCACAATCCTGAAATGAAGGAGAAAAACAAAAAGTCAAAGAACAATACTTGAGATATCAGTAAGAATCTTCGACGATAATAGTCTGGCATGGAAAATGGTATGGGATCAAAACCTTGTAAAGTGAAATCCTAAACTGGTGAAACACTTCAAAATAAAAAAATGCTAAACATAAAGTTTTATCAAAGTGAAAACTTGAAATAAAGACCTGAGATACATTTTTTTTAAGTGAACAGATGGTCTCTCTCTTTGATCAAGTTACCTGCAAAATGAGGGTACCGATGGTTACTTGGCCATGCAGGGTGCTTGCACTGTTTTTCTCCATCAGAAATTTCAAGACCTGCATTAGGATTTTGATGTTCATCAACTAGAAGACATATTTTTATACTTTTGTATGCAAAATGTATGAAGATAGAAAACATTACCACTGCTGTCGAAGACATGGAGAGAAATGCACCTACAAAAACTCCCTCTGAAGATTTACCACCACATAACTGCAAACACCAAGTTACCACTTTCTCAATTAGGCAAGTATAAATTCAATAGCAAACTTCACAAAAACATAGAAACCAAGTCCCCTTGGTGTTAGAAGAAACCATATAACTTAATTAAACATAGAAACCTTTAATAGGAAGTCAATGTTTTTCACAGGATAATACCGAATCTTTCAATTTTCTATATAATGAGAATCATTTTTGAAACATAAACACCAAGTGACCTAGATTAGTAATTTGAAATTGATTGCATACCGTGGCAGTTATTCCACATAGGCACATGAAGAGAAGAATTTGGAGCAAGCCGCCTAAAACAGCAACTGCTCGAACAACCCGAAGCTTAAAAAAATAAAAAGAGTGAACAGTTAACAACAATACTCAAAATTAAAAGATCAAATTTCAGCACTTGACCAATTGAGATGACAGAAAGAAATAGAAAAGATGACGCAATAACAAGAGCTGACCTTTGCTGTTGAGAATTCCAGACCCAAAGCAAAGAGAAGGAAAATCACACCAAATTGTGCTACGGTCTCAACCTATATGCACAAGATACAATTACAGCGATGCAATAGGTAAAGACTACAATATAATAGTGCTTTGAACACATGAATGACAAGAACCAATGACCTTTGTTGAGAGAGTAAGAAAACAAGGGGGAAATGGCTAAACTAGCTTAGATCATGCAGAAAAGCTTTCTTGAAATCTCATCAAACATATTAAAATTTAGGCATATTAAGTGTATCTTTGTGCATAAAACCAAGATCAATTAGATGAAGTAAAAAGTTCAAAATTGGATCTCAAGAAAAGAAGGTGGTGTGATGAACTACATACCTGCACCATTTCACTCACAAAATTAAACCCACCAGGCCCAACAATAGATCCTGCTAGAAGGTATCCAGTAATAACCTGAGAAAACATTGAAAGAGAACTTATCAAATCAAAATTCCAACAACTTAAAATGTAAGCCACAGAATCAAACTTGTAATAAAGAAAGCATATTAAAGGTTAGTCTCAGACCGGTTGTCCAGCACAAGCAAAAGCTATTCCACCACATGTGGCAGATACAATGACCACTACAAGATCCGATATCAGCCTACAAATCAGAGCAGTCAGAATAAAACAATAAAATGTTTGACTAATTCACAAGTTTACCTTAAATCCAACTGCAAGACTGGATATTTTGATTTGAAATTAGATATGATGAACACATTGTCCTGAAAACACCAAGTATTGAGCACTGAATAATGTCAATATTTACAAGGAGAATCACTTGCCCATTTCAACCTTTTCCTAGCAGGCCATGCTCACTCCAACATGATTATTGGACTGGAGAAGTCGGTGAAAATAAGAATTTAATTGGAGAAGCACATGGGATAGGCAATTCTAGTACCTTTCTATCTATCAATGTTGGGGTCTCCTCTGCTCCGTTATCATTATCCAGATTGAAAACTTGATTAAGTTTGAAGGATCTAAAATCATTTTTACAAAGCAGTAAGTGGTCAATGGTCAATGAAAAATTAAATTGCATAAAAATTTTCAGAATTGGTAATATAAGAATGTATACTTTTCCTCTTTTGTTTTTGTTTCATTCTTCTTGGATTTAACTCTTGCTACAGTCTCCAAAACTGCCTGAAAAACAAAAAGAAATGGTAAATTCCACAAGATTTATGCTAGAAAATCGCAGCAGAGAAACAGTATTTAGAGCAGGAAAGCTTGGTGGTGGAAATTTTTTAAAGGAAGAGAGGACTTAGGGAACCAAGTCAGAAATACTGAAATATTATAGTCACAGTAGGGATCAGGTGTATTTACACGCATCTACTCCCTATTTTCATTAAATATTTTTCAAAGATATATTGGGTCATTTCTACAAGGTTTTTTAATTCTTCAATTCTACAAGGTTTTCATATTGATATAATTTTTAGGGTATTAGGAGCAAAATGGGAAATAACAATTTCATTCCCCGATTACATGAACTGTCACATGAGATCATACAGATGAAAAGAATAGCTGGGAGGTTCTCCTTAACTGAGCCAAGATAATGCCCATAGAATATGGATTTTTTTGGGTGCAAGAGATAGAATGCTTCATAGTATAGTAATCAAAATAATATAACAATAGGATCACCATTCCTTAGAGTGCAAAAGTCAAGCTAGGAATAACCACCACCACAGTCACGAGGAGCATGCAGGCATATTGTTTCTTTTATGACAGAACTATTTCAAAAGAAGTGAGCCTAATTTGCATTCATAATGAGTTGCTAATATTATTTCAAGAATCCCTAAAAGATACAGAGATCTTTAAAATACTCATACTCCTAATAAATCTGGCTTCACAATTCACTTTGCAAAGAGCAATTCATTTATCAATCATAGCATACTGCATAATAGGGGTACTATAGTATTCCATTACAATAAAGACAGGGTCTGCAAGAAGTATGTTTAATGCCACGTACCTGTTGCTCTGCAACACTATTATTAAAGCTTCCTGCATCATTTGCTGGATACAAGTGCAAATGTATGTTAGTTTTTCTCCAGAGAAAGAAGCATTTCTCTCCCATCATGCATGTTAAAAACTAATTCAAACTGAAAATAATTAAAATAAGTACTTAATTGCATAATCAGGCTGGTTACGATGATACCAAGTTATTACATAGATTAATTAAATAAATGAGGACCACCTGATAAGCCAGTTAGAGTCAAGACCAAATACAATATAATCAATGAAGCCAAATCCCAACTATTTGTGGCTGCCTTTTTGTTCGGATTATTCAACAATCTACAGCTAGCTCATTTATTATTGAGCTGTCTAATGTGTTTACCCTAAATTTGCTAACCTCCCCTAACTCTAACTTCAACAACTAGTCTATGCAATCATGCCTAGAGCAATTCAAAAAATTTATCAGCAAGGGATCTGAAGTCTTTTTCATTTTGTAAACTCTTGTCCACATGATTCCAGTGGGTATTACTTTGACCATCAATGTCTAAGTTTTGTTTACAAACATCCTATCTTAACATATACAGTCCACCAATAATTTCCATTTTTATGCGACTTTTCATTTCTCAGAGAATTCTTGGCCTGAGAAAATCATCAAGCTTCTGCATGGCAAGTACTGAAGATCATGTCCATTTCAAATGTGACTTTCAGACAGTCATCCAGTTTTCGCTTCAGTGACCAAACAAAAGATCACGCATGGAATTTTCAACTTTATGGTAAACACTTAAACAGTAGGCCAGCCAGCAATTGCAAAGTTAGAATTCCTTTAGCTGCCAAATTTAACTTGATAACCTTTTTCTACTTGTTTCACCATAAATAAAGCAATATCAGGTTTGATTCAAAACCCTAGCACAATTCATTCACAAAAACAACAAAGAAAACATGTAAATTAAGAAGCATTCAGAAGAAAATACGACAGATCCAATGAAATACCTTCGTTCTGATCTTCGCCTTCCTTCTCAAATTCCTTCTCAAGTGCTTCACCGATCATGTCGGCAAAACTCGTACCATTCTTAGCAGTACTATTTCCATCTTTAACAGTCAATCCAACAGTGATGTTAACTTTATCGGCAGCATTACTCTCAATCTCCTCCCTCTGATCCGAAACCACAGCAAGGGACAACGGCGACGCAATTACCAAAGCAAGAGCGAACAGAACAAAAAGAGAACACACAATCGCGAAAAACGACACTTGCGAGGACGAAAACGAAGTTGCCGACGCTGACGACGAGGATCTCCTCCTCCTCCTTAGAGTCATTTGCTGCGATGGCGATTAGCGATGGCGCCGGCGCACGTTAACGCAGGCCCGCGCACGTTAGCAGGATCTAACGGATAACAAAATGCAATTGCAAATGCAAATGCAAAATAGGAGAAGTAACAAAGGCAACAGAAATTGTAATAATAATAATAATAATGCAGAGGCTCAGGACGCCACCGTTCGCCGTCCACCGTCGGTGATTTGTCGCTGTCCACAGGTTTCTGGTACCAACAAAATCTGAGCAAAGAGAGGGCAAGAAAATAAATGGAAAAAGGAAAAGAAAAATAAAAAAGAGAGAAAAGAAAAAAGGACGAGTTTGTTGTTGTACCACTTAAGATACTGTCACTATTATTCCAAAAAATAAGCTTGAGTGAGTGGCAGCACAATCACTAAGTAAGCAGTAAGCCCCAATTCTTCTCTTCCATGTTAAAGAAACAAATAAACCATGGTTGAGTCTTCGTTGATCATACAAATGTATACATATATATTATTTTTCCCCATTTTTCTATAAAATTTAAATATCTATTTTAATTTCTTCAACTGATATACAAATTTAAAATAATTGTAACTTCACCGCTTGTAAAAGCTCAAACTAAAATTTTTAACAAAATTATAAATAAAACAGCTAATCTCTTTAAAATATTTAAAATTTTTAAATTATATATTATCCTAAAGACACACACACAGATATATATATATATATATTCTCATTTGAATTACAAAGATTTCGCTGATTGATAGGAAATAATTGAAATTAATTTAAGGCTAAGCAAAGGTGTTTATGGTGGACGGACGTAGATCCTTCAAATCACGTGATACTGATTTTTTTTTCATCTTTTAAAATCTTTGTGGGGTTTGACCACCACCCTCAGATTCCGATTTTAGTGCATTTAAATGGAACATTTTTTTAAAAGAGGCATTGGTCAGATAAATATCTTTATTAAAAATTTATGAGTTTAAAATATTATAAAAATAATAATCATTGTATAAATATTTATTAAAAAAAAAATTCTCATAATAAAAAGAATTGACAAATACGTCCAATAAGACTGGATTCTAAATTAATTAAATTTAAAGGGACTTCAAGACGAGAATTCTAAATAAAGTTTAATTTAAAACCATAAGATAAATCTAAAATGTGCATAAAATTTTTAAGGTATTCTTGGTTATCAAATGAAAATACTGTAGGCCAGCTGTAAATGCTGTGCGTTGCAGCTTCCACCAACTCATTACACCTTTGGGAGATCTAGACAAGTACCCGATGCACCACCAACTCCCTCTTTATTTTTATTATTTTATTAGAATTCGATAGGATAATTTACCCTTCAATCAGTGAAGAAGAATTATTAAAAGAAAAAGAAAGGACAAAATGCAGTAAGGGATTATCTTTCAGGGGGTTGCAGTTTCAGGAGAGGAAAAAAGGAAAAGTATAAACATATAAATAGAAGAATGTACGTCCGTAGCAGAAAGTAAAATAAAGGGAGGCGAAGGTTCTCACAGAACTTGAGGAAGCTTATAGCTGGACCACAGGCAATGAGCCAAAACCAACATATTTAAATTTGTTAGTTACTTTGCTAGAAGAGCAACCTGATCAGTAACTAGAAGAACAATAGACCTGACTTCTGATACCAAGCAGCCACAAAAAAGGCATAAAACAGGGAAAAAACAGACTCACAAAAGCACCACCATGTACACATTGCCATATTGCCAAAGACAATATGTAAATTATTTCCAACTACATACAAAAGAGCGTAAACCTACAAATTTACATTTTTGACCTTACATTTTTTTTGTTTGTTTGTTAGTGTTGACTCATCAAATCATCATAGTGTATTGAACCATTTAAGGTACAAACAACTAAAATTACAGCAGCAGAGTGATATGAATGAAGTCTGTGGTCTTTGCTGCACCGTGATAAATAGTTGTATATAGACTGCTTACCTGGTGGAAGTCTGCAGCTCTTAGCAAAGTTCCAAACTCCAGTACTGTATTCAGGCGATGATTCTATGACTTTACTCTACATTGACATTAAGAGAAGCAAGCTAAGAGGCCTTGTGACAGCTAAATTTTCCCAGGTGGGTCCCGTAGGTTTATCAAGGATTTTTCTGAGAGGTTTTTGATTGAATCTGCTATCACTCTTGCACTAGATTTCATATAACCACCTGTAATTTGACAGGGAAACACAAGTTACCAAATTAATGGGCAGTGAAGCAAGCTGAAATGAAACATTTAAAACTGGCAGTAGAAATGAAACGACCTGATGTAAGCATGAGGAGAGGAATGCTCCTTTTGTGAGCAAATCTAAAGACTTTTTCATCTCTTGCAGTTATTCCTTCAGGGCTGATCTGTAGAAAGGCATCTCCTGTAAGTTCTATATCCTTATTCATCTGTAATACTCTGTTAGCCATATTTTCATTATACCTAATGCAGAGGGTGATGAAATCAATCTTTTCCTTTTTTTTTTTATTTAACCTAGTTGCTCTTGTTTAATTCCTTGGCACATTTATGATTGCAGTAATATCCTAGCATAAGCTTCTGAGATTAAAGAGCATACCTGCAACCTTCCAAGAGGATCTCCTTCCAGAATATCAGTACCCGCGTTATAGACGATCAATTCAGGATTGAAATTAAGTGAAGCTACCTATGAAATTTGTAATGAAGTATAATTGTCAACAGAGAAAAACCATGACTCTAGCAATAGTTCTGTCTACCAGTTTTGATATACTATACCCCCAGATGAGCAAAAATCATGGAACAATGAAATGAAACATCAGAAAGAAAGTATGACATCTATCAAAAAGCTCAGATTAAAATAATGTTAAGATAGCATGTGAATCAAGTTATTACCAAGGAGCGGCATTTGCATCATATGAAAATCATCTATGGAGAAATAATAAAAGTGACCTTCGCACAGAACTATAAAATTGGGTCTTAAGGATATGCAACTCCAAAAATTGGATTGCTTGTGTACCTACCCGATCAATAGTTAATACTTCTCCAAACTAGGCATGACTAAATATTTTGGATCCTACTAAGAAAACCTAAAATAGAAAAAGGCAGGAGAAAAATTGGCTTCACATGGTCAATGAAAAATAAAGGGAAGGGATGGGGAGAGTAACCTAAATAATTAGTCTGGTAGAACAAGATATACCTGAAGAACTTTGTCCAGTTTTGACAAGTAATCACTTGTTGAAGTCCCACTCTGGATAATACAATAAACTTAAAAATAATCACAATTAAAAATTTATAAGAAACATTAAAATATCCCCACAAACAAAATTTTATACTCACCGGTACTTCAACTCTCTGATGAATGCAACTCCTAGCCTCATGATCCTCAAGGAAGAAAGGAAAAAAAATGTAAATATTGATTAAGGTAAATAGTCACACATCATACTGGTAATTGTTATGATCATCACAAGCTGTCACATAATAGTGCATGTGTGTATGAGTGAGAGAGTTAAAACTATTTTCTAGTAGATGAGAATGAGACTGACTAACTCACAAAGGGATAAATATCAGGGTTGTACATATCCAGGATATAAACTCTGCCTGTTGGCATCAACAGAATACTGATTAATAAGACAACACCTGGAGAAGGCAACAGAGAAAGATGAAGATCATACTGTCATTAGAAAAATCCTTTTCATGGCCATTCCCTTGGTGTGCATCAAGATCAATTATCATCACCCTGTTAAAATTTACAGGTAATAAGCCAAAAAAGAATCTTCATAAGAGACAACATGACCTCAAATAGCACACAACTAGAAGCAAGGAAAGTGACTTATCAGCAAACTTACCTTGATATACTTAAACGGACAAAGGCAAAATGTATAGAAAGAGAAATATCCGCATAGACACAAAATCCACCGCCGTTTTCTGCAGAACAATGATGGAAGCCACCCCCAACATTGATCGCCCATCCCCGTTCTTTTGCAAGCTTTGCAGCTAAAATGGTCCCTCCCACCTAAATTATTATAAGAATGAGTTTTTATATGAATGGGAAAGGAAGTAATAGTCCAGTAGAAATTGCACCTGCTTGCAGAACGGGTAAAGAACTTTCCGTTGAACAAGGCAACTGGGCAATAGTGCAAGTGGTGGGACCTATATCACAGCTATGATATGGTTAAAGCTAAAAGATGTACATCCCTCAGACTGAGCTTTAACAAGAAATTTGTTTATTATGAAATATTTCGAAAAGCACAAATGAGCAGTTAAAAATATATGTTTAGTCTTTGCCCAAATGGCTGTTCTGAATGCAAAATTCATTCATTTAGTTCACATCTGTGAACGCAAAAGTTTAGGAATTACCTCAACAATGATAGAGACTTTTGTGCTGCTTCTTAGACTATTCAAGTAAGTTTTAGAATGCACCTAGCACAAACACCATAAATTGTCAAAAACAGTGCCTTCTGCCCCCTATGAATTTCAGTAACTTGTTTAAAAAATAATGCTGAACTGCCATCATAAACAATAGTGAAACCTAAACAAATTAGATAGCAAATGTTTTCCCTAAATTATCCATGAAAATAATGTTCTTCATCTGCAGCTGAAAGCACACGAAACCACTGATGGGCCCTAGGGCAGAACTTATTAGGAAATTGTCTAAAAAACAATGACATATCATGCCACTGAAGTTTAAAGATGTAGCATTTACCACAAGCAGATCATCTCTAGTAGCTTCCAGTGGTTCAACTATATGCTTTTTCTCAAGAACACCATCCATAACAAGGAATTGACATATGCGACCCCATTTTGAAGAATCGAAAGGGTGCCTATATTTTTACAATAAAAAATTAACTTGAGTAAACCATAAAATTAAGAATTGCTTCTAATAGCAAACAACTTATATCAGTGATAGACCAAACAGATTCTCCTTTTGAAAACATCCATAAGAATATTTTCATCAATTTCATAGTTCATGACTAATGAGTTACCAAATGTTATTAAATTTCAACACACGTTATAAGCTTTATTTTCAGGTAACTTTTCAGACTAGTAAACTTCTTTTTCAGGAAACTTTTTAGAATATTAAGTATTTAATGCTCATCTCATGAAATTTAATTGAAGTTCCAACTGAATCTGCAGGAAATTTGGCACTCCATTTAATTTAGTTGAACAAATTCCCCTTCAAACAGAGAGCGGTTGAGATATTTCAGCTCAAAGCAATTAGAAACTTGTATTAACCTTCAGCTAAATGCATACAAGTTTTTGCAGCTAGAGAAAATACTGCCTTAGATTATACTTCAATTATCCTCTTAAAAGCAATTATTAGCTTTGTGACTTACCACCACCGTGTCATTTTTATTTTCAAAATCAAAAGCAATTTCTTAACTTATAATTCTTCAAAATGAATTTATAAAACAAACAATAAAATTCACATGTTAGAACTTTATAAAATATATACTTATTTGATTTTTCAGTAAAACTATTCCAAACAGTGTCCAGATACGCCCTAAATTTTCTATCAATATTACAAATTTTAGCATAATAGTGGTAAAACATTCAAATTACTCATGCAAAACCTGAAGGAGAAATACGAGCTAGAAGATTTCGAGTTCTTACAGCTTTTCAATACCAAGAAATGCTATATCATATGAAGAAGAATAAATTACAGGAACCTGGTCGAACAAAAAAATACAGTGAGAATTGAATAAATAAATTTACATAAAAGTAATTTTCAACCCCAAACCACGGAGCTCTTAATTCAAATTTCACGAGCCGGAAATCACAATCAAATAATAATAATGATTAAAAAAAAAGCAATAATAGAATCAATATAAAGGTTTTTGTTACTACTTTAGAAGATTGAACGTCGAAATACAGCTTGCTGGATAGAATCCGATTGCAACGGAGAGTTTTAACATCGTCATTTTCGGTTGTATTGGCGGAAGAAGAGCCTCCTGCCGATGCTGATGAATCGGACATTATTGTTACAGAAGTTAGAGAGAATGGTGAGCTGAGAAAAAGCGGTAAGGATTGACGGTGATGAAGGAAGGAAGACGATAGGCAAAAAAAAAATGGAAAGAAAGAAGTGATTCAGAGGTTCGGGTAAAACCGGTCCGAGTTTGACCCGGTAGAGGTGGCACCGGAAGGGACTGGACTCAGCTACACGAATCATGAGAGGCTGACACGTAATCTTTTTTGGTAGTGGGTCCATACAAATATGGCTAAACTTCATGGCAAATCTTTGGATGATGGATATTTCTCGTGTTGGACCCGATCCACGGTTAAAATGGTCTAACTGTGATTTTTTCTTTTTTTTTTTCATTTCTTTACTATACTACTACTAATACAAAATTTTATTAAAAAGAATAATTATCTGTTAAAAAGGATACATATTTGAGAAATGATACATATTCATCTTTTTCGATGGTGCCGTTCTATATCCATCTTTATACATCACTAACACACACACACATATATATATATATATATGTATTCACTGACATTCCACTAACATTTTGTCTTTACTTTTTTAGTCCCCCTCAATTTTATAGCCCGTTTAGAGGTGATATTCAACTTGTTTCTAAATCGGGCAAAGAATTGACCTGTTAATGGTTTGGTCAATATGTCAGCAACTTGATGTAGACCAGGTACATACCGCACAGATACAATTCCTTCCTTAATCTTGTCTCTAATGAAATGAAGATCAAGTTCCAAGTGTTTAGTTCTTGAATGAAACACTGGATTGGAAGATAGGGAAACTGCACTGGTGTTACCATTCCATATGATGCTTGGTTTAGGCACTTTAATTCCAAGTCCAGAGAGCAAGTTTTGAATCCAAACTAGCTCACAAGTTACTGTAGTCACACTCCTGTATTCAGCTTCTGAAGATGATCTTGAAACAATTCCTTGCTTCTTTGAACTCCAACTAACAAGGTTTTTACCCATAAAAACACAGTAGCCTGATGTTGATCTTCTGTCATCAACATCAGAACCCCAATCAGCATCAGCAAAGCCACTGAGATGTAGAGATGAATCTGAGTAGAAATGTAGGCCAAAATCAATGGAACCAGCTAGATATCTGAGTACTCTTTTTAATGTTTTCCAATGATTATCAAGGGGATTTTGCATATATTGAGAAAGTTTGTTTACACTGAAGCTTATATCTGGCCTGGAGATAGTTGCATACTGAAGAGCTCCTATAACCTTCCTGTAATTGGTGCTATTTTCTATAGGTTTACCATTGATTTTTGAAAGTTGATGATTAATCACCATAGGTGATGCAACTGGTTTGGCCTCAATCATGTTGGTTTGCTTCAAAATTTCAGTGATGTAGGAACTCTGATTAAGAAAGGCACCTGAAGAAGTTTGTGAAATCTCAATTCCCAGGAAGTAATGTAATTGTCCAAGATCCTTTAAAGGAAAATTCTTGCTCAAACTATCAATGACAGTGTTGATTTCAACAGAAGAACTACCAGTGATGATTATATCATCAACATATGTAAGAATAAAGATATTGCAATCTCCATTTCTTCTGTAATATAAGGAACTATCTGCTACAGAACTTTTGAATCCCAAATTGCAAAGAACAAAAGATAATTTTGAGTTCCAAGCTCTTGAAGCTTGTTTAAGGCCATAAAGGGACTTTTTTAACTTACACACTAACTGTGCTCCAGTGTTATCATACTCCTCAAATCCTGGTACTTGACTCATGTAAAGTTCCTCAGTTAATTCCCCATTCAAAAAGGCATTGTCAATATCAAGTTGTCTCATGGTCCAAGAGTTACTTATAGCCAAAGAAAGAATTATTCTTACAGTGGTTGGCTTTACAACAAGGCTGTAGGTTTCTGTGTAGTCAAGTCCAGCAATTTGTGTGAACCCCTTGGCTACAAGTCTAGCCTTGTATCTGGATATTGAACCATCAACATTTTTCTTGATCTTGAAGATCCATTTGCACTGAATAACATCTCTATCCTTTGGATGAGGAACAAGTGTTCATGTTTTGTTGTTCTTCAAGGATGCAAACTCTTTGGTCATTACTTCCTTCCATTGTGGAATTAGTAGAGCCTCCTGATATGATTGTGGTTCCAGTTCAGTTCCAACATTGAAGGCAAACTTCTTGGGTCTGGAGTGACCTGTTTTAGATCTAGTTTCCATGTGATGAGTTCCTGCAACACTCTCAATATTATCATCAGTATTGTTAGAAACAGTAGGAACACCCTCTAATGGTAAGTCTATTATTATGTTACCCCCATGAAAAGTCTGATAAGGTAATATGAGAATGAGAGAATAAGTAGATTGTTTTGAACTAGAGGAGGACAGGATATGACTTTGGCCATGGTGATCTGAGGTTGTGGTATTATTAGGATGTTGAGAATCAGGTATACTGTGTGAAATGACTGGAAAGGGAGCATTACTCCATTCATGTTGAGTAGCATCCTTATTAGATTGAGAAAAATTATTTTTGAAAGGAAATTCAAGCTCATTGAAAATGACATGTCTGGACAATATTGTTTTTCCACTTGGGAGTAGGACTTTATAACCTTTGTATTGATCGTGATAACCAAGAAAGGTAGAAGGTTGACTCCTATACTCAAGCTTATTGCTGTTATAAGGTCTGAGATAGGGGAAACAAAGGCAACCAAACACTTTAAGCATCTTATAATCTGGTTTCACAGTTCTTAAGGCTTCTAAAGGAGTAGTGAATTTCAACACTTTTGAGGGCAATCTATTTATGATGTAAACAGATGTTATAAAAGCATCTTCCCAAAAGGATTTTGGCATGCTAGCTGTAGCAAGAAGAATGAGTCCAGTTTCTACAATGTGCCTATGTTTCCTCTCAATGAGTCCATTTTGTTGAGGGGTGTAAAGGCAAGACATTCTGTGCAATATACCATGTTCAGAAAGATATTTGGCTAAGGGCTTGAATTCACTTCCTCCATCACTTTGCAGAATTTTGATTCTTTTTCCAACAAGGTTCTCAACAAGGTTTTTGAATTTGATAAAGGTCACAGCAGCTTCTGATTTAGCTTTAAGGAGATATAACCAAGTGAATCTAGTTTTGTGATCAACAAAGCTAATGTAATATTTAAAACCATTTCTGGATGTTATAGGTGCTTGACCCCATAGGTCAGTGTAGATCAGCTCAAGAACATCATAATGATCAGTATTGGAATTTAAAAAAGGTAACCTATGACTTTTTGCTTGCTGACAAGGAGTACAAACTAAGAATGCCTTATTATGATCAAAAACCACATTATAGTTACTTCTCAAAACATCAAAAGATGCATGTCCCAATCTCTTGTGCCAAAGAAAAACATCCTGACATCTATTATTTTCAAGGAGACTAGCACTAAGTTTAGGGACATCCTTAGTTATTTGGTGAGAGTGAAGAACATGATCTTGAATTGAGCTGGAAAGACTGAACCTATACAAGCCATCCTTGACATTTCCTTTAAGAAGTATGCGCTTTGTTACTGGATCCTTCACAAGGCAAAAGTTATGATGAAATTCAAAGTAAACATCATTTTCTTTGCAAAACTGAGAAACACTAATGAGATTTTTAGTTATATGTGGAACATGTAAAAGGTTTTTAAGGTTGAAGCAGTAAGACTTATCATAGTTAAACATAAATTTAGACAAACCATGGTGAGAGATGTTCAAACCTGTCCCATTGCCAACTTGCACCTTCTCTAATCCTGAGTATTCTGATGCAAGATTTAGATTCCCTAGGTCATATGTAACATGGTTGTTGCTCCAGAATCTGGAAACCAACAATTATCATGGGAAATCTCTCTAATGCTACTATTGCTTCCACCAGTGAGGTTCACAGAGGGGTCATTTTGATACTGAGAGATATTGATACTGCCATTAGAGGAATAACTGCTACCATTATTGTTTGGAGAATAGTTGAGATTAGTCTTATGGAAGCACTTGTCAGCAGTATGATTGGTCTTGTGACATATTTGGCAATAAACTCTATTTCCTCCAAATCTGCCTCCTCTTCCTCTATATCCTCTGCCAGATCTGCCTCTAGGACCTCCTCTGCCTCTGTAACTTCCTCTATTAGCACCATTAAAGCTGGAGTTTTGAATGGTGTGTAAGAATGCAGAAGATCCTTCAGATTCAAATTGAGATGAAGAAAGATCAAGGCTTTCAAGCCTGCTCTCAAAACTCAACAGTAGAGCATGGACTTCTCTGAGTGTATATGGCTCCAATCTGGAATTCACACTCACCATCACTGAATTATATTCACTTCCTAGGCCACTCAAAATGTATGAAATATGTTATTCATCAGACAACTTATGATCAGCTGCTCCAAGCATATCACAACATAACTTTATCTTGTTGAGGTATTCTCTCATAGGTTGATCCTTCTTTCTTGTGGTCTGAAGTTGGAGTCTATACTGCATGATTTTTGCCCTAGATTGAGTGGCAAAACTTGTCTCCAAGGCTTCCCAGATTTCTTGGGAGCTATTAAGACCAACTGTTGAAACTAAGATAGGTTCAGTGAGAGATGAAAGGAGTCATGAAGTTAGGAGTTGATCCTGCCTCTTCCAGCTGGTAAAGGAGGGATCTGATTCAATGGGTTTAACTCCTTCTTTAGAGATATAAGACTCAAGTCCGTAGCCATAAATGACAGCTACAACTTGCTGCCTCCAAACAAGATAGTTGTTTTCTGAGAGTTTAATGGTGACAACTTGATTCAAGGTTTGTGTGTTGGTACGTGGTTGATTTTCGGCCATGGCTTGTTGAAAACATATGTCGCTTATATATATTTCATTTACCCTCTTTTTTTTTAACCAAAATTATTGCAGCACTGTCCGATCAAGAAAATGAAGGACTAAAACAAAGTGGGATTTCGATGGTTTCCATTTCAGATGGATTCGAGGAAAATAATGATCCACTGTCGGATTGTGTTGTGTTTACGGACACTATTCATAGAGGGAAGCCGGTGCAGCTGAGAAAACTGATTCAAGATATAAGTTGTTCGGAATTGGAATATTCTTCAACAACATCATCATCATCAGTTACTTGTGTTATTGCTGATGCAATACTTTGATGGATTTTGGAAGCTGTTGATGATGATAATTGTGAGAAAGAACAAGGCTACTCCTCCGCCTTCCAAGCCTGCGAAGTCCGGTGGTGGAAAGCAAAAGAAGAATAATATGGTGCTGTTCGACAAGGCTACATATGACAAGCTCCTAATTGAGATTCCGAAGGGCAAGCTCATTACTCCCTCGCATGGCTTTGATACCATGTTAAAAAGGATACATATTCATCTTTTTCGATGATGCCGTTCTATATCTATCTTTATACATCACTAACACACACACACACACACACACACACAATATATATATATATATATATATATATATATTCACTAAAGATTTCACTAACATTTTGTCTTTACTTTTTCATTATCCATATATCTTAATATATTTAAAGATAAATTAATTAAATTACATAATTTTTATTATTCTTTTATCATTGAATTAATGGTAAAATAATAGTGAAAATTATCGAGAATGCGTTGTTATATATATATTTAATCAAAAATAAAATTTAACCCAACCTTAAATAAAAACTAAAAAGATAATATTAATTAATAATCCCCATCAAAAAATTCTAGTCCATAAGTTTTGTCACGTCATTTTCAAAAGGCATTATTGCTTTAATCATGATAAATAAAAATAATTATACAAAAACAAGAAAAGTAATGTCGGATAATACCATGTTTGTTTATTCATCTACTTTCTTACATGGAATATATTATAGCATTTTTATCGTTTATACGAATTACTTTAATTAAAATAAATTTGAATTTAATTTAATTAGACGTAATTAAATAATCACAAATATAATTTATAGAAATAAATATAACTTTTTTAATTTCATGATTAAACAAGACTTAAAAGATGTTTTTCATCAGTCCTACTTTCTAATTATGTCTATCTTTACAAAATTAGTATCACAGTATTCCCATTCAGGGAGCTTCTGAAAACGACAGGTTCTGTTTTAACCTTAATTTTCAGTAAAGTGGCTGAGCTGGACTCAGACAATTGAATATGCGATAACTAAGAAGTCCACATCAAAGAAACACACTTTTTAATGAATTATTGGTTGCATTTTTGCTAATGAATCAATTGAAATCATTACTGGAGAAAGCATAAAAGAAAAAAGAAAGACAAGACACCATCTTCCTTCTTTAGTACCATGTATATATATATATATGATTTATCATCAGCTTTGCTTGTATGATTCAGATTAGGAATGTAAAAAGATTTTGACAATGGATTCAACTGAAAATTCTCTGGTAATGTAATTGTTTTTTTTTCTCCCTGTTTTTTTACATTATTCTTGAAGTAGAAAAATGGAGCTGAAATGGGTTTTTGTTTTTGTTTTTGTTTCTGGGTCGGCGGGGATTGAGCAGGGAAGTTCATTGACAGTGACGGAGAAATTATGCGCTGCTTTTTTCCAATTATTGCCATCACTGAAGCAATTATATTTGCGGTGTTGGGTTGTTTTGATTGCGAACCTAAACGGCATCGTTCCAAGAAATTCGAGTGTCGATTTGAAGATCTCCGGAGACTGTCTCAAGAATCTCGATGTAATTATGTAAATCTTCTTTCGCTGTTTCTTCTTCTCTCTTTTCTTTCCCCCAATTTTCGATTCATGCGTTTCGTTGTTCGCTTGTCTCTGAGAATTGTAATAATAAAACCAGATTCGGAGATGGGTTGAGTTTGTTTTCCAGAAATTGCTCTGCGTTTTGTTTGTTTTTTCCCCCATTTCTGTGAATTGGAATTATAAAACCAGATGTGTAAACGGGTTGAGTTTGTTTTCCAGAAATTACTCCTTCTCTATTTTTGTGATTTTGATTTTTTTTTCAATTATGCAGTTTCTGTAAATGAAATAGAGGCATTGTTTGAGTTGTTTAAGAAGTTGAGTTGCTCAATTATAGATGATGGATTGATCCATAAGGTATCTTCTTTATACTAGACTATATATATATATATTGGTCAGATTGTTTATTTTATACAGATTTGTCTATACTTGAATTTGGTTTTTCTTTTACGTTTCTTATGGGATATCTAACTGATTTGCAGGAAGAGCTGCAGCTAGCGTTGTTCCAAACTCCTTATGGCGAAAATCTTTTTCTTGATAGGGTAATTTTGCAGCAATTCTTTTTGAAATTCTGATGCCTTTTTAAACTGACTTAGGACTTCTATTGTTGTCCTTTTGAATGACTTTGCATTTGAGGAAGAAATTGCATAAACAATACTCAATTTTCAAGTGCAACTACTTTTCAGGTTTTTGATCTATTTGATGAGAAAAGAAATGGAGTTATTGAGTTTGAGGAATTTATACATGCACTTAATATATTCCATCCTTGTGCTCCTATGGAAGACAAGATAGACTGTAAGTCATTGGAGGCATAAGAAAATGAAAAATGTCCTTTTTCCTATTCTCCCCTTTTCATTTTTTCATCCTTTTTTCTTTCTCCGTTTGTTTGCAGTTGCCTTCAGGCTCTATGATTTGCGACAGACCGGGTTCATTGAAAGAGAAGAAGTGAGTTCTTATGCTACACCACATATATATATATATATATATATATATTGCATTTTGACAGAATTCTTGAATTAGTTCATAATAACTTCAGTTTATGGTGCTCATAAATGTAAAAAATTGTGAGGATCCTCTACAACATTGTGCTATCTGTATTTATAGATATCACAGAGAATGGAATAGGGATCTTGTTTATTTTATTTGTATTTTATGTGTAAAAGAAGATTGAAGGAATGACTGAATTGTTCATGTATCAGGTGAAGCAGATGGTAATTGCAATTCTCATGGAATCTGAAACAAGATTACCTGATGAGTTTTTGGAAATGATTATTGACAAGGTATATCAGTGCTTCTTTCTTTTCAATATTGGGGTCTAAATTTTTTACCATTTCTGTTTGTAATCTTGACAATCTTGTTTCTTTTCAATATCTTATTTATTGTAATTGACTGCCTCTGTTGCAGACATTTGCTGATGCAGATGCAGACAAGGATGGTAAAATTAACAAAGATGAATGGAAAGATTTTGTTTTCCGGCATCCATCACTTCTGCGGAATATGACTCTTCCTTACTTGAAGTATGCCAATTCTTTTCATTCATCATTTTCTTTCCACTTTTACAAGTATATATAATCATTTCAATTTGCTTCCCCTGAAAATTTACATGAATTCTTGAGCATAAGAGGAAATCTTAAGCAATCCTAAGCCATATATATATATATATGTATGTATGTATTGTGATCATTCTTTGCTTGTTTTTTCAGGAACATCACCACATCATTTCCAAGTTTTATCTTCAACACACAGGTTGAGGACTAAAAGATGCTGCTGCTGAGAAGAATCAGCAAACTGAATCCTTCTTGGCGCTGTCGATGGTTGGTCTCAAGAAGGAGGATTTCTTGCATTACACCCTGGTGGGAGTAGAAATCACTCTCTTTGGCTTAAAAAATTCTTCACTGAAAGAAAAAAGATTGAAAACATGCAGTACCCAATTCTTTGCATGAATAGATGATTTATTTGGTTGAGGTAAATTGTATAAAGTATTGGAAGTGTACAGTCATTCAGACCTCATTTTTCCTGTATATGTGCAGTCCAGGCAAACTACAAGCCGGTTATATTGTTTATCTTTATAAACCAAACCTTTCCTTTGGTATTCCGTACCAATGTTGTGTTTATAGAGTTCTAATTCTTGATTGAGACTACTGCTTGCTCTACAAGTGTAATAAGAAAATCTCACTGCTCAAAATTAGAATTATACAAATTTACTAAATGAATGCCAAATTTGGAAGAATAGTATGGAATTTTAAATGAAATAAAGTTTAACAATTTCTACATAACACAATTCTCCCTTCACCAATATGGTAGCAGTTTGCTGAAAGATAACAGTTCCAAAGCATACATTTTTAAAAGGAATTAAAGCTTTGATCTAACTTTTTCAATAAGTTCTCTTCTGAGAATCTTCCCTGAAGCTGATTTTGGGACACTATTAATAAAGGTTACCCTCCGCAATCTTTTGAAAGGAGCCACCTAAAACAGAAATGGTTTCAAAATGGAAAAGATAAGTTTACATCAACATCAGAAAACGACTCTTTTTATGTCAAAAGGGGTGTAAAAGTTTTCCTAATGAAAAATATTCTGTTGAGGAAGAATAATAATACCTGATCAGCAATGAACTTCTGAACATCTACTTCTGTAAGGGAGCTGTTAGGAGAGCGGACAACATATGCTATTGGGACTTCACCTGCTTCTGCATCAGGAAAACTGCAGAATTTTTGTATGTTAAGTAAAAAGGGGAAAACATAAGAAGGCACACTTTTAACGGTAAATGAAAAATAACAAAATCTTTACATGATAACTTACGGGATGACAACAGCATCCAAGATCTCAGGGTGAGAAACAAGCAACCCTTCAAGCTCTGCTGGTGCAACCTAGTAAGCAACAAAATAGAAAAATGAACAAATACTCCTTTTTAAGGGGAAAAAGATGTTGGGGGTGTCAACCCATGTCCCACATTTGAAGATAATGCTAGAGGTGACTAGCATATAAAAGTTTCATTAATTCAATTAGTACGAGGCCTTTTAGGATATTACCCAAGAATAAAACCGTGAGGGCTTAGGTCCGCAAGCCCAACCTTGTGGGTATAATATCATACTAATATGGAGTTAAAATATCATACTAATGTGGAGTTAAGTGGTACAAGCTCAACCTTGTGGGTATATGTGGAGGGTATATGTGGCCTAACAAAAGTACACCAACAATTTGTTTACCTGAAAACCTTTGTATTTGATGAGTTCCTTAATACGATCAACAACGAATAGCTGTCCTTCGTCATCAAAATATCCAAGATCTCCGGTATGTACCCAACCTTGTTTATCAATTGTTAGCTTTGTAGCCTCTGGATTCTGGAAATAACCTGGAAATAAACAGTAAAATTTTCAAGGATACAAGAAAAAGTAGAGTAATATTTTCATGTTATTGCAAAAAGACACAAATTTCACTCAAAATACATACATATATAAAAGAATTATGACTCCACATTTTGTCATACCTTGCATCATGTTTTGACCTCGTACCCATATTTCCCCTAACTGACCAGGGGGAAGAGGTTTCAATTTCTCCACACTAACTATTTCAGCCTCAACTCCTGGAACAAGCATTCCTGCTGAACCAGAGTGTCGAGAACCCAAATTCGGATTCTCCACTGAGACAATACCACAAGTTTCCGTCATACCATAGCCCTGAATTAGATAAAGATAAACAATGGAAGTTAAAAGGCAAAGTGCAAGCAAAGATTAAACAACCTAAAACAAGACTTTGCAATTGTATTATTAACTAGTTTTCCTTTAGTTCACTATACAAGTTTCATGATTGAAAAACTACAAGCTCTCTGTTAAGATATATATATATATATATATATATAAGCATAGAGGCTAAATGTTATTAATACTTCATCAAACAAAAGTAAGAGAAAATCCCACCTGCATAACAACGGCTTGAGGGAAGTTCTTGGCACAATCAAGCATCAAATCCCTGCCCAAAGGTGCAGCCCCTGATCCAATTTGTTTCAAAGATGACAAATCATACTTTTTAACAGCACTATTCTTAGCCAAAGCTAATACAATTGGCGGAACAACCCATAAGTGTGTGATTCTATACTTCTCCACAGCTTTGAGAATCATTTCTAAATCAAATTTTCCCATTGAAACAATAGCATTTCCCCTTTGAAGTTGAGAAAAAATTATTACAGCAAGCCCAAAAACATGAAACATAGGCAAAACACATAAATACAGATTGTCCATCTCTCCAGCAAGTTCCTGATCAGCAGAGATCATTAACGAGGAAGCAATAAAATTCCTATGAGTTAATATTACACCTTTACTAACCCCTGTTGTTCCAGAAGAGTATAATAAAGCAGCAGTATCTGATTGTTTAGTGTTCCTGGTAAAATAGTCCCAATCCAAGGAACCCTCGTTCTTAATCAAATCGGAGAAAATCACAATTTTCCCAGAAAAATTGCTCGGCTCAGAAGAAGAACAACCCAGAAGCAGTAAGGGCAAATTAAAGCCGGAAACCTTTGGAATTAATTCAGGGACGGTGATAATAAGTTTAGGAGCGCAGTCTTTGATTTGCTTGGAAAGTTCAGAAACGGTGTAAATGGGATTAGCAGTGGTGGCTATACCTCCAATGGCAATAATTCCAAGGAAACATACGGGAAATTGAATTGAATTAGGCGCAAAAATGAGGACAACATCGTTTTTCTTGATGCCCAATTGATGATAAAGCCCAAAAGACACTTTAGACACCATAGATTTCAATTCACTGAAACTTAAGGTTTGACCCGAATGTCCATCTATAAGAGCAGGTTTATCAGGATAAGATGAGATGTTTCTGAAGAAGAAAGAAACCATAGATATATTGCTTGTAGGTTTAGGGAGAACTAATGGGGGCCTTAAAGAACGGTAGATCCCATCTCTTCCATAACCAGATTTCTCCATTTTTCGTTCTTGTTTCGAGAATTCGAAGATTACAATTTCAGAGGGCAATCTAGAATAAAGAAGAAACAGATATGAAAGAAGAATTCAGGGAGGGTTGCATTTTCCAAGTAAATTAATGGTGATATGGACCTGATCCAATCAACGCAATTGGTTAAATCTGCTAGTGCCAATTTTGTACATTTCTCCATGAAGTAGTTACGTATTTAAAAACATCTTCATGGTTTTTGTTTTCTTGACAAGTACGAGAGAATCGTTGACTAACTGTCCGTTTTTCTTCTTTTTCATGGTTTTGTATTAAAATCTGAAAGAATATTTATTTATTTTTGATTAAACAAATATATAAATTTAACAAAATTTTAATAACTACATTCATTTTTGTTTATAAGTATAGCAGGTCATAATAACTCATTTTTATTTAAAAAAGTTATGAGTTTAAAATATAATAAATGTAAATTTAAATTTTAAAATTAATTCAATTTTGAGGATAGTTTCCTTTTTTTACTTTGTAAATTCAAATTTATTGCATCGAAATTAAACAAATTTGTTTTTCTAAATTCAGCAACCAATCGAATCAACGTATTGGACCAAATAAAAAAGTATTTTTAATTTACTTAGACGTTATTAATGTATAGTTTCTCACTTTCTTTAGATTGTTTTTATTATTATTTTCTTTATATTCCCGTTCTCTTTCTCAACTTTCTGGTAAAAAAAAATCTATTTCAATTTTTAGACAAAAACATATAATCAATATCAAATTAAAATTTCATATAAATATATTTAATTTTTTTAATATTATATTATATATTTAAAAAATTAAAATAATATATTTTATTTTTTATTATAAATTTTTTTTCTTTTACCTTCCTATTTAAATTAAAACATATATATATAAAATAAATATAGTGGATTCTAAACAATTTAAGTAATTTTTTTAGAATTAATTTAAATTATGCGGTACAGAGAAATTGTTTTAAAATACCAGTCTATGCACGTGCACATGACTATATTTGAATACTTAATATATTTAATATATTTCGTTAAATGTTTTATTTGTTTTTCCTTTATTTTGTTCAATCCCACGATAAATAGTGTAATAATTGCATACAGTAGAATTAATAAATAAGAAAATTTCCTTTTTTTTTTCCACATAAAAATTTAATGAATATAACATATGTATAATCTATATATAGACCATACACCATGCATCAATAAATATTGTATATAATAACAAAATTTTATTTTTCTAAAAACATTTTATGTTTTATTTAATTTTTTATAGTTTATATATATATATATATATACACTATGCATCAACTTGCCTGTATATAATTATAAATTTTTTATTATATATATTATAAAAAAAAAGTTTCTATGCTTTATCTAACTTTTTATAGTGTTATTTATTATAATATATATTATCAAAATTTTGATAGTATTATTAATTTTATTTATTTATTTATTTAAGAATAAAGACTTAAAAATGTCTTAATTTTTTTAAAAAACTATATTTTTAAAATCTATAATACTAAATTTAAAATTAATTAAAAATTAGTAATTTCAATTAGATTAGACCCAAAAAAATTTATCCTTCCGAAAAAATGAGGGTGCTCTGAAATCTAGGGTTTGGTGAGGTAGCAATCTTTCTTGATTTTGAACTTCTTCTAAACTTTCTTAGTTTGAGTGGTTTTTTTATTCGAAACTTTTGTTTAACAATTTTCATTCTTGGATGGGGGTTTTCTTTTCTTTCTTGATTATCTTTAAACATAATTTGAAAGAATTTGTGGCATATAAGGGTTCATGGATGAAAATATTCTTCAAAAGTATTGCATGCCGGTGTTAACAAGAATGACATTAAGATTTGCTTGTGGGTAAGGTTTGTAGTTATGAGAAATGGAGCACCTTCTGATGGGGCAGAATAGGATATGAACAGGAGGCAAATAGAAGGGGAAATGACGAGGACATGACGGACATGCAAAATGAAGATTTATAGGTAAAATGGCTCAAACTACCTGCGCGCCATCACAATGAATTGGTTAGTATGGAATTGCAGGGGTTGGATTCTCCCCGGTGCAATTCGTGAGTTAAAGAACCTGGTGCGTTCGGAACATCCACACATTTTATTTTTAATGGAAACAAAGCTGAAAATAGAATGCATGCTTAAGCTACGAAGATCTTTGAGATTTTGTTTTGGGGTGGTTGTGGATAGACAAGGATTGGTAGGGGGTGGCTTTATTATGGAAAGAAGATGTTGATCTCATAGTGTTACACTTCTCGAAAGGTCATATGATCGATTGGGGGGTTAGGTATATATCGGGTTTTTATGGCAGTCTAGAAATTAACTCCATACGGCATTCTTGGGAGCTTCTTTGACGGATTTCTCCACCTTCGAATTTACCGTGGATAGTTTTCTGTGATTTCAACGAAGTATTTCAATCGGACGAAATGAGGGGACGACATGATAGATCTATAAGGCAAATGACATTGTTTCGTGAAGTAATCCATGATTTGAATTTATCAGAGATAAAAGGGGTCGGGGCCTTTTTATACTTGGAGTAATAAAAGACAGGGGGTTGACCAGGTTTGGTCAAGATTAAATACATTTATTTATAAATGACAACTTTCAAGCAAAGAATCTAGTTATGAAACTCTAGGTTCTTAGTATAGTCTCTTCAGATCATTGTGCTTTATCCTTTTGTCTTAATTATTTAGATGAATTAAAGGAACCTAGAGGAGGTCGGCTGTCACGAACGGAACTACGGTGGTTTAAAGAAGAAGAATGTTCAGACATAGTGAAATGTTCGTGGAGATTGCGGAGAAATAGTGTAATGGAATTTCAGGAGATGCATTTGGAAATTAAAAATCGGTTAAAGGCTTGGGATTAAAAAAATGTTAGAAATCTACCAAAAATGATAAAGTGTCTCAGGTTACAGTTGGATCGTTTGAATCGTTTGAATGGGTATTTGAATAAAGAAGCGGAGACGGTGTCTATGGTAGCAGAGTTAGAAACACTTCTTGATTTATGAAATGACTACTGGAAAGTACGCTCTCGATCTCACTAGCTACGAGATGGGGATTGTAATACACCCTATTTCCACCACCACGCTTCTCATAGCAGGCATCAAAATACAATAAATTATCTGAAGAATGTACAAAGGAATAAGGATGTAAAAGCGGTATGGAAGCATTGATTCAAAAATTGTGAATGTATCAACTTGTTCGTGGCTGAATTATTTCCATAAGGTGCATGATTTTGAAAGTGCTGAAATAGGAGTAACAACAAGAATAATCATGATTTTATGGGCTATATGGAATGGAAGGAATAATTTCCTATTTCAAGGTAAATCTCAGACACCAGATCAAATTATACAACAAACGTTCAATCTCCTCCATGAATATCACTCTCAATGTTAGAACATATATATGTATATATATGTAGAGAGAGAATAAGAGATATATAAGAATATATATATTGAATGAATAAGATTTACAATAACAGAAGCCTCTTTATATAGGCAAACTAAAGACGGTAAAAGACTATAATGCCCCTAGGTATATACATATATTACATTAACACCCCCCTCAAAGTCAAGGAGGTTTTGCAGAGACCAACTTGAGTTTGGTAATGAGAGTATCAAAACGACCAGGTAGAAGAGACTTGGTGAAAATATCAGCTGTCTGGTCGGCAGATGAAACAGGGAGTAGATGGATCGTACCGCGAACCACATGTTGACGAATAAAGTGACAGTCAATCTCAATATGTTTAGTACGATCATGAAAAACGTCATTATGAGCAATCAAGATGGCGCTTCGATTGTCACAATGAAGCACAGTAGCTCCTGAATGACTAACACCCATATCCTGAAGAAGCCATCGAAGCCAAAGCAGTTCTTGTGTAGTATCAGCCAGAGCACGATATTCAGCTTCAGTGCTAGAGCGAGCAACAAGTGTCTGCTTTTTACTACGCCAAGATATGAGGGAGTCTCCTAAAAAAACAGAAACCAGTGATAGAACGACGATCCGTAGGATCTCCAGCCCAGTCTGCATCAGAATACGCACGAAGCTCCAAGGAGGACTTACTGGAGAAATGTAGACCATGAAAGAGGGTGCCCTTCACATACCGGAGAATGCGAAGTACAGCAGCATAGTGGGTGGAGCAAAGGGTAGACATGAACTGACTGACCAGATGAACAGCATGGGCAATGTCAGGACAAGTAACAGTCAGATATATAAGGCTTCTGACGAGCTGTCTATATAAGGTAGCATTAGATAGTAGTTCACCATCAGTAGCGGTAAGATGAAGATTCGCTTCTAAAGGGGTTGATGCGATCTTACTATCAGAAAGACCAGCACGTGTAAGAAGATCCGAGGAATACTTAGCCTGAGTAAGAGAATAACCAGTAGGTCCAGATGAAACCTCAAGGCCAAGAAAGTAGCTCAAGGGGCCAAGATCTTTCATTTCAAAGTGACGATGGAGAAAGTCTTGTAGCTCAGAGATACCTCGAACATCATCACCGGTAATAATCATATCATCAACGTAGAGAAGAAGAAGAACAATGCCACGAGTGGTCTTTCGAATAAAGAGAGCAGAGTCATAATCACTAGCGGAGAAGCCAAGATCCCGAATGGTAGAGCTAAACTTGGCATACCATGCACGTGGAGCTTGTTTGAGACCATAAAGAGCACGACGAAGACGGCACACCTAATGGGAAGAAGATGGAGACCCAGGAGGAAGCTGCATGTAAACTTCTTCAGTCAAATCGCCATTAAGAAAAGCATTCTTGACATCCATCTGACACAAAGACCAACCACGAGCTGCAGCTAGCAAGAAGACTCCTAATGGATGTGAGTCTGGCAACAGGGGCAAATGTTTCCCTCATAATCAATACCATACTCCTGAGTAAAACCCTTAGCCACAAGACGACTTTGTATCGCTCGACAGTTCCATCAGATCGGTCTTAATCTTATAGACCCATCGACATCCAATAACAGATTTTCCAGGAGGAAGTCAACAATATCCCAAGTATGAGTCTTATCAAGAGCTGTAGTTCCTCAGACATAGCTTGCTGCCAAATAGGATTAGTACATGCCTCACGATAGGAACGAGGCTCATATTGAGCCAATACAGTGGAAAAACAATGATAATCTCGAAGATGAATAGGAGCTTCCCTTACCCGAGTGGAACGACGGACTGGAAAATCCTCAAGATCAGAAGGTGCAACTGGAGGTGCAGGATCAGCAGACGATGACTCTAAGGGATAGGTGGTCATCGGTGGCGTATCATGGATAGTGTCATCAGGAGAAAAACACCTGGTACATCAACGTCCTCCAGAAAAAGGTCAATGGTGGGATCATAAATATAAGGAGGGGCAGAAGAAGGGGATACCTGAAAGGAGGATAAAGAAGAGAACATTTTATGTTCCCAAAAGACAACATGTCGAGATACTCGAAGACGACGAGATAAAGGATCCCAACATCGATAGCCTTTATGTTCAATCCCATATCCCAAGAAACAACACATTCGAGCTCTAGGCTCTAATTTGGTTCGCTCATGTGGTTGTAATAAGACAAAACAAACACAACCAAAAACCCGAAGAGAATGATAATCAGGAGGGGAATTATGAAGTCGCTCATATGGAGTAATATTATTGATGATAGGTGAAGGAACTCGATTAATCGTGTACGCAGCTGTGAGAGCAGCTTCCCCCCAAAAACTTTTGGGACAACCAGAGGAAATAAGTAAGGCACGTGAAGTATCAAGTAAATGACAATATTTTCGTTCCGCTCCCCCACTTTGTTGGGAGGTACCAGGACAAGATCGATGCGGAAGAGTGCCTTGTGCTCGTAGGGAGGCAAGAAAGGAGGTATCACAGTATTCTTGAGCATTATCTGAGCAAAAAATTTTGATTACACGAGAAAATTGAGTTTTGATCATACTAGCAAAATCATAGTAGGTTTGTTGTAATTGGGATCGATTTTTTAAGATATAAATCCAAGTATATCGAGAGAAATCATCCACAAAAATAACAAAATACCGAGAACCTCCTATAATAGCTGTGGGAGCAGGCCCCCAAATATCAAAGTGAACTAAATCAAAAGGTGCAGATGTAATAGAAGTACTTTTATGAAAAGATAACGCATGCTGTTTTGCAAGTTGACAAGACTGACAATCAAGATGTTCATTAATAGTAGAACCTAGAACACCTTTAGAAATAAGAAAACGTAATCGACTTAATGAGACATGCCCTAAGCGAGAGTGCCAAATTCCAAAGGGAACTGACGAGGGGGGTGTAGAGGTGACGGCAGCTGTAGTAATGGGAAGACGAAGATGTATAAGTTGAAATAACTTTCCATGTCTACGGCCTATCCCAAGAGTCTGACGCGTCTGTAGATCCTGCACAACACAACCAGTAGGAAAAAATGTAATAGAGAGACAAAGATCACATAGTTGGCCAACAGATACAAGATTAAACATAAGGTTACGAACATAGTAGGTGTTGGGAAGGGACAAAGTAGGAGTAGAGACATGTCCAACATGTTCAACTTTCATAGATGAACCATTAGCAGTAGAGATGGTAGGAAAAAAAGACTCAGATGATTTTGAGGAAAAGATAGATGAATCAGAGGTCATATGATTACTACATCCAGAATCAAAGTACCATGGTGATATACTGTAGATGCAGAAGCAGAAGCAGATAAGGCGGTAGAAGGATTACCAGAGCCAGACATAATCTGTTGTAGGAGAGAGAGAGATCATTGACATCAATCAACTTAGATGAAGTAGAAGAGATAGCAGAATCCCCAGCGATAGCAGCAGTAGACTGAGGACGGGTGTCTTGGGGGGAAGGAGTTTTGGACAATCAGACCTATAATGACCAGGACCACGCTTATGACAGTGTTGGCAAATCCGAGTAGGACAAGTCAGCAAGCGATGGTTAGTGGCATGACAGAAGGTGCATTCATTATTCCGAGAGATAGAGTCTCGAGATCCATTAGAAGATCCACGACCTCTAAAATTAGGGGCAGCGAGAACAGTATCCATGTGGGTATTCGAGCTCAATCCAAGACGAGTCTCCTCAGATAAGAGCTCAGAGATAGCCTGATCTAGTGTAGGGAGAGGTATACGATGGAGAAGAGAGGCATGAACCGGCTCAAAAGCATCTGATAATCCCATGAGAAATAAAATAAGACGTTGCTGATCTCGATAGGTGGTAAACAGAACAGCATCAACATCACAGTTCCACTTAGGCTCAGATGAAGTCAACTGATCTCATATAGAGTATATCTGAGGCAAGAAGGCGCTGATAGACTGTCCAGGTTCTTGATGCTGTCGGCACAAGGAAGTCATAAGCTGGTACTGACAAGCCAGATCAGCAGTAGTATATCTTGTGGCCAGAAATTTCCAAAGAGCATGAGCGGAATCAAATCTCCCGAACTGTAAAGTAATAGATGGTATTGAAGTATTACGAATCCATGTAATTATCTGGTGATTTTTACTGTCCCACTCTTTAAGTCGTAACATAAAATCATTCGGTTTCTCATCACCCTCCTTAACAGGTATCTCAATATCTCCAGTGGCATAACGCTAAAGTTTTCGCCCTTTTAGAAAGCTCGACATGGCCTGAGACCATGGTATATAATTCTGACCATCTAAAGTCATTACAATAGGTCTAGAGGACTCAGATCTATCCATAATGATTAATTAAGAACTTTAGTGGTCAATTTCAAAAATCAGATATTTTGAGGGACTATTTTGCAAAAAATCAATAATTACAGGGACCAAATTGTAGAATTCAGAAGTTTATGGGTCAATTTGTAAAAATCCGAGAAACCAGGGACCAAAATGAATATGTCAGAAACTTTCAGGGACTAAGATGTAATTACCGTACTGCTAGCTGACGGGGCGATGACATGGCGCTGACGGGGGCGATGACGTGGCGATGACGTGGCGATGACGCGGCGATGACGTGGCGATGACGCGGCGATGACGTGGCACAGTTTGACAAAAAATCAACAAACAGCCGGAGAAAACCCAGAAATCATGGATAAAAAAAACATCTATTGCCTCAAAAACACAGAAGAACAACCGGAAGAAAACATGAAAATAGCCATCTTCTCAATCACAGTCTAGATCTCGATCTAAGGATTTCCGGAAAGGAGACAACCAAAGATGAGTATTATTATTATTATTAGTAGTAGTAGTAGTAGTAGTAGTACCAACAAATCCACACACAACCGGAGAAAACCCAGAAATCATGGATCAAAGAGAAGCAGAAGTAAATAAAGGTGTCGTTGTTGGTTTACTTTTCTGAGTTCGGCAGTGGATCGGCAGTGGATCTCGGCAGTGGATCGACAGTGGATCTCGGCAGTGGATCGACAGTGGATCTCGGCAGTGGATCGACAGTGGATCTCGGTAGTGGATCTCGACAGTGGATCGGCAGAGAAGATGCAACGGAGGTTCGACGGCACAATAGAACTTGGCCGAAAAATCAGAAACCTTGCTCTGATACCATGTTAGAACATATATATGTATATATATGTAGAGAGAGAATAGGAGATATATAAGAATATATATATTGAATGAATAAGATTTACAATACCAGAAGCCTCTTTATATAGGCAAACTAAAGACGGTAAAAGACTATAATGTCCCTAGGTATATACATATATTACATTAACACTCAAATTGGTCGTACAACACAAAATGTGAATGCCACGGTATGCTCCTCTAGTTTGGAGAGCGCCTATGATGAGCGCCTATGATGAATACTCTTAAATTAAATATAGATGCGAGCTATATGAACGGTAAAATTGGGTATGGATTTATACTAAGAGATTTTAAAAGTTCCCTGATATTGGCTGGTGTTGGCAGATTAAAGTTTTCGGTAAATGCAACTCATGCGAAATTGTTGGCTATATGGAAGAGCTTGCAAGAAGTAATTCCGAAACAAACGAATATGATTTTGGTAGAATCTGACTGTAAAGTGGTGGTGGATCGACTGAATAGGTCATGTACTCATTTATCTCCTTTGGGAGCGGTGATAACATGTCTGAAAGAATACCTCCAACAATCTGCAAGTCGCGTGAAATTAGATTTTGTCAACAGAGAAGCATACAAGGTTGCACATGGTCTAGCTAAAATAGGAATTAATTTGCAGACGGATGTTCAATGGACTACTATGGTCCCTCGGAATAAGTTTCTTCAACCTAGATTAATGAATGGTTTTTTCCCCTAAAAAAAATTAATAATAATAAATTATTTAATAAATTTTTTTATTATTTTTAAGAATGTGTAATTCAATTGATAATATAACAGTTTCATTATAATTTTAGGAGATCATGAGTTTGAGGATATAATAGATGTAAAAATTATTTTAAATTTCAAAAACAAAAATTAAAAATTTATAATACTAAATTTAAAACTAATAAATTTTTATTTAATAAGAGTTTACGTCAAAAACAATTATAAATTTTGTTTTGAAGTAAACAATATTTAGCCGCATTCATTTAATTGGGAAACAACATTCTCCGAACTTGTATTACTTAACAGAATATCTGTTCCATAATCCAAGACGCATTCGCATTAGTGGGGCATTTTTTAATATCTAGGGATTTTCGTTCTCTCAAATATTTGGCCCAAACCAGAATTAGCCAGATTCAACAGCTGCCTGATTAGTGTTGTAGAATTTCCTCAAGACCAGAATTGATAATATTTTTTCCCATAAATTTTATTTGTATACATAATTAATATTTTTTTATAAAATTCATAATTAATAGTTATTTATAGTTATTTTAAAATTTAGAATTTTATATAAATAATTTAAAGATCATATATATTTATTATTATATTTTTTTAAGTGAAAAAATAGTAGTTGAAAAAAATTGCATATGTATTTAAAAAAAATATTTATTTTTACTAATTAAATAATATATATATCTATATATATATATATATTAAAATGTTATATATATAATTATATATAATTTAGTAAAATTGTGAGGAAGACGTTGCTTTGATAAACACACTCTAATTAAAAAATTATGAGCTAAAAATATAATAGAAACAAAAATTGCATAAAAATTTCAACTAACATTTAAAAAATTTTGAAAAATTATATTTTAAAAATAATTGAGAAATGAGTAAAGAAAAAAACATTAAAAGAAAATTAGTAAAAAAGAATAATTGGAAAAGATAAAAAAAATATAAATAAAATCAAAACTTAATGAAATGAAAAAGGAGAAAAAATAATGATAAATATATATAAGATATGTATATATATATATACGTATGTCTCTGTAATAAATAATGATAGGAGTGATAGGGTTAAGCTAACAAGAACCTGTAACTTTAAAAATCAACTAACAAAGGAAAACTACAGCAAGCACAGAAGAGAAGAGAGCAGCATTAGGTAACACTTTCACTTCTGTGAAAATTGGTCATTGTGACTCATACTAAATTCTAATGGCATCAACATCACACCTAAAAAAATAGTGTCCTTTTAAATCATGACAAACAGCCCCTTCCTACCTTTCAAGAAAAGGATAATTAACTAGTAATCCATCTCAAATCAATTCAGATTTTTACAGATTAACAAAAAAAAAAAATGGAGTCTAACAAATATCTCATACCTCCCTCTACCATTGTTGTTCATCTTCAAAGTCTCCTTCCTTACAAGGCATGTCATGATTAAAATATAAATACTTTATTGCTATGTTGTAAACAAATAATTATTCTGAGATGTACAGATAATGTTGATGATATGCCTGCACTATACCTTGTGATTACAAACTTCTTTTTTCAAGTGGAACATTAATGAAAAAAATAAAGAAGAAAAACTCATATCTCTTTTCTATTCTAAGTTGCTTTTCACTTCTTTTTTTATCTTTGCATTTTCTATCTACAGTTCTATTCTAGTTTTTCCTCCCAAAGACTTGTTTCTTTTCTTTTTTTTTTTGAAGGCTCTGCATAGATTACAAAGGAACAAAAATTATCTTACACCTAGTCTCTTATCATATCATCATATAAAGAAATTTTAGTCTTTATTGGTTTTAACTTCAAACCCATACTTTCTGGTGAAAACAGCTCTGGGGAAATGCTAGTTGGACTCAAGGGACTTCTGGGGCTAACACTGAATTGAGGTGGTCTACAAAAGCCATACCCCATTAAGAAATATTCCAAAGGTATCAGCATTGCATCTGGTTGTTCCTCTGTCACTATTGATCCGCATGCTTGAACCTGTATTAACATCATCATCATTATAAGAAAACCTCTTGTGAGATGGAAAGTTCATTCATTCTCTCTTTGATGTATTGGGAAGATAACAAGTAAGATCCGTATTACCTCTACTAAGGCACTGAATCTTCTATCTAGCTTTGAAGTCATAAGGAGAGCTTCCGAATGGAAAGGAGAGTGTTCGCCAACAAATATTAATGTTCGACATTTCAATTTTCTCAAGCCATCAGTAATACTTGGTCTCCTGCAAAATATACTAGAACAGTGAGGAAAAAATGACAGAAGAGAACTTTCAATCAATACCAGTGCAAGTAATCAGGTGAAAGAAAATCAATGGAATGGGTAAGTGAGTGGCAGGGGTTGGGCTAGTATTTAAAGATACTGATTTGAGTATCATTTCAGCATAAAATACTTACTCATTCATTGCCTCAAGAAACCGCAACACGTTTGGACTCTGTCTCTCTCCCAGCAACTGCATAAAATCAGAGACCTCATGGATGTTAGAGAAATACTCTATTCAAGAAAATATCGTGTGTAAACTTAAGTGAAGGACTATATGTGAATGACTTACTCTTCTACATGCTTGAACTATATCTGACTCCAGTACTTCAGCACTGCCACGAACTTCCTGCTGAGATTTTATAAATGATCAGATCTTTGAATCAGCTAAACCACCATATATTAGCGGTTTGGTCCTGGTAAGATGGGAACAGAAGCTAACCTTGCTAAAGAACCGTATTAGCAATAACTCCTTCACCAATGTACACATACCGCAAAAGTAAAGCAAATTTGACATAACCTACAAATCATTTAATAGAGGAATAAGCAAGTGTGTCTACCATATTTGCGCCCCAGCCAATAGATAAAAATTGTAACAAGAGGGAGTATAAAATAGCATAAAAACTAAAGGCAACATAGAAGAAACCTTATTACACAACCATTCTGTCCAAGACGGTGCTTTGCATAAAGGGGAAATCAGTATCAAACCCATGACTCTCTCTTTATATTTTAACTGCAGGAAAAGGAAAAAAAGAAGAGAAAAAAAAAGGCATATCATCATGGCAGGAAAAACATGAAATATAAAAGTGAAATGGGATTTCTTGAATCCACAAATCTGGTAAATTACATACTGGAACCACTTACAGCGAACAGTGTGAGAATATAAGCTCCAGCTGTTACTCCCATGCACATAACAGTACCAAGACTGGATAAAAATAGAAAATGAGAAGATCAGCAGGGAAACAAAATTCACAAGCTTCCTTTTTAGTCAAACAAGTTGCATTTCGTGTCTGCCACCAAGCATTTATATCCAGAAAGAATAAAGACAAAAATTGTTTAAAGAAATAGCTAAGCTCAAACTAACAATATGATTACCCAAAATAATCAAGAACCTCAGCAATCTGATCAGCTAAATCATCAACTGAAAAGGTTGGCTCATCAGGGCTTATTGCAAGGGCTCCTAACTGCAATGACACTTGAAAGAAATATCGTGTAAGAAAAACATGCCTGGAAGCCTTTAAAATGTGGAGACCAAAAATAGCACAAGACCACATGATGAAAAGTATCAAGTTCACAAACCTCATGGCCAGGGGGACTAATGTGGTAAATACAGAAGTTGTGGAGCAGCAAAGAAAATGCTTCTGGACAAAAGAACAATCCTTGAAAACATGATATATCTGTTGGATAACATAGGGGAAGATGCAAAACAATTAGATATTAACAACACTGTCAAGAATTCGGTGCTAACAAAATCCAATAAGCAGATACTCACATGCACCAGATTCAATCATACAAGTAAGAAAGTCCAAACTCAGACCATTTTATTCAAAAAGTTTCCTCTTTTTCAGTTGCTTTTTCTACTTGTGGATGATCAATCTCTATATATCAGGATTTTAAGCCAATACTGCTATCAAAAATCTTATACTAGCCCTCTAGAACTCCAACCCATATAAAAACTATCACCATCTAGATATAAAAATTATAGGAGACAGGACATGTTCAAACATCTGAGGATTGGTCAAAGATCCAAAGGGTTAAATGACAAGGTGAATGTAGTTCACTTACAATTTAAAGCCAAATCAGGATATGTAATTAAAGCTGGCTTGTCTTGGTCTCCAAATACAGCAACAGATACAAAACCACGATCAGTCTTGACAAGGTGTTCCTGTTGGTAAATTATGGGTTGTAATTAGTCAGAGAACTCATCCAAGATAACAGAAAACACCAAACAAATAATACAATCATCTAGTAGTAAATCTACGAGACTTTTTGTTGCCATATGCTTAAAAGAAGAAGAAATAATTCATCCAAAGACAAAGAAACATTCTTCTGCTTCTCACATGAACTTTCTCATACTTCATCTTGTAATTCATCCAAAGACAAAGAAACATTCTTCTGCTTCTCACATGAACTTTCTCATACTTCATCTTGCCCTTAAAAAGGATTTACTCTTTCTTTTTTCTCTTTTACCAAGAGTAGCATAGTGTTAGTTAACTCATGCTAGTTAACTGAATAACTTATCTAATATAATTATAGCATCCAAAGGATATATATATATATATATATATATATATATATACAAATAGGAAAACATAGGAAAAGAAGACAACTATTTCTATCACTCTCTCTTTAGCAACACCATGGATGAAAATTATCATTAAATAACATGAAAATGCTTCCCATCCCATGCAGTACAATTAATAAGTAGGATGTGGTAGACAGCTCATATCTGCAAGAAAAACCATGCTGCAAAACCAGGAATTTATGACTCTCATAAAGTAACAATTGTCCCCCAAAAAGATAAATTTAAAAATCTTGTAGCAAAATTATATATTTGTGGAAAAAGAAAAAACTGAAATTATGCAATTTTCACAGTTACAGGACAATTTCTAAGATTTCAAAAAGTTCAGGACTAATATATATATATATATTAAATATTGGAAAGCTGATAAGAAAGGTATAAAATAACAATATTAAAGAAAAAGGTATCCCAATGAAAACCACCATGAACAAATTTACAAGCTCAGAAACAGTCCTTTTACATTCATAAATCAAACAAAAAAAAAAAAAAAAAAAATTTAATGCTACTTGAAGAAATTCATTTCCCCCCATTAATAACCATTGATCCTTATTATAAGAAATCAGATAAAAGCTCTCAATCTTAAAAATGTTAGAAATGAAAAATCCAAAAAAAAAAAGAAGAAAAACAACAACCAACAACGCACAAACACAAACAGAAATGGATATATTTATATGCAATGCTCAACCTTTCCGGCGAATGACATAGTATCAATATCAATTGAAACCGATTCGCAGCTGGAGTCTCCCATTTTTCCGCCGTTCTCGCCCTCTCCGGAAGGAAAAACTCTCCTCTCTCCTTCTCTCTCTCCCTCTATATTTTCTCTTTTAAGATGGAGGTGGAGAGACAATGGATTTAGGCTTCATACCTTATATACCAATCTGCGTCCCTATCTGACTTTCTCTCACTAAAATTTATAAAAAATACATTGTATTTTATCAATCGAGATCACTTTTTAGAATGTATACAGAGATAGAAATCTTCCGTTTCTGTCTCTGTATGTATTGTTTTCTCTCTCTCTCCCTCCCCTCTCTCTCTATATGCATCTGTATGCAATATATATATAATATAATATTTCCCGGTCGCTTTCCGCGTCAAAACTGAGTTGAACTCGCAACGTTCACCGGGTCACCGACGCTCACGAGTGGTCGGGACTTGGTAATGCTAACTAACCAGAGAAATGAGTTTCATTTCCTAAACCATGGTTAGAGGCCGACATAATTAGAAAACTATTTTGCTAAATTACATATTTACCCTTAAATTGTATGACCGATTTGCCCATCCTTTTATTTACCTCGTTTTTTTATTATTTTTTAAAAATATATAATTTTTATAATACAATATATATATTCTGAATAAATGATGATTTCAAATAACAATATTATTTTTTTTCAAAAAAAAAAAAAAGTTTAGAAAAATATGGAGGACTATTATTGTAAATCAATCAATATTGTTGAAATTTATAATTAAAATTTTACAAAAATTTGGATATTTTACATGTATATATATATGTATGTATGTCTGTTGACCGAAATATATGTAAATTTGATTGGTAAAGAAACGAATTTATCTCAAATTTGTTTTTTGATAAGCGGAAGAAAGGGCATTTAATAAAAGAGTGGAAAAAATAATGCACGTGTCATAACCTCTAATTTTTGCAAAAGCATTATTCCTACTTATATAAGTTATATATATATATATGATTATCTTAAAATTTTCGAAACATTTTACTTTTAATTGTCATAAAACATTATTGTAAGTTATGAAGAATAAGAAGTCAATGAATAAATCTATGAATACAACAAATCTAAGTGAAAATAATAATTATTTTCATTGAAGAAAATATTACATATTTTATTATTTGATTTATTTTATATATTTTTTAAATAATTAAATAAATAAGAAAAGTCCAAGGGCTCATTGAAGAAATTTAAAAGAGTGCCGACATATAATTAAAACAGCCCCTCAATAATTGGAGTCAAATGTTGTCCCAAAAGTATTATGTTGAATTTTTGAAAAAGTTATTCTAGGGACACACCCCACACACACACGCATATATATATATATATATATAGTATTTGAATTGTATCTCTAACTTTTTAATCATATCTTGTATTAATTTTTACATAATACTTATATATGAGTGTAAATAGATCAAAATGAATGCTACCTATTTCATTCTCTTTTGTACCAACTAGTAATTAGAAAGCTATAAAAATAACATGACCTATAATCATGGAAGTACGTCTTAATATAAAAGTATTAAATGATTCTAATAAAAAAATATTATTTATACATCTAAATCACGTCTATAAAGGATGTTTTCATTTTTAGGTGTACAACCTCATATATAAACAGTAACATATGCAAAACACATAATACATATTCACTTTTATTCTCTTTACATTTTGTACTCTACACTCTATAGAGCAATACTGAATATTTTTTCCCTTTGATTTTCAATTCTCTAAAGAAAATCTCATAATTCATTTACTAACTTTATCATCAGATAGTCAATACCTAAAATATGACTTTTTACAAATATCATTCTAAATCTAATCATTCTTTGTCAGGATCATATGTTAAATTGGTAAACTCATATATATATATATATATATATATATTGTGAAGATATGTTTGCATAGTGTGCACTCAATGGCTTGGCTTGTGTGAAAACAATTTGGAGGTTATTTATGTCATTGGATTCCTTTGTGTCTCAAACAAACAAGGTCCACATTTAGCAGCATAAGGTGTAATACAAACGCTAAATGTTCTTATTTTTCGCTTTCCACACGGAAAGTTTATCATAATTTGTAATATTGAACACGAATGAAACAATGAAGTCTCAAATTTCTTATAACATTTGGCGTCCAATACTTTTTTTAAATAATATAATATATATTAATTTATAGAAATTATTATCAAGAATGATAATTTTTATTCATAATATATATTATCAAATATGGTAGATCAAAATTGATTATTTTTACTTTCAAGTATTATTAGTCATTATAGATATGAATTAATCCAAAATTAAGTCTTCTCAAAAAAAAATTTAAAAGAATTTTATTTACAAGATTTAAACTTAAGATTTAATTTTTTTTTAAATTCTAATTATAGTATTGTTGGTGATAGGTTAAAATTTGTTGTACATTAAAAAATGTATTACATCTTTGGAATCTTTGACTTTAGAATAATTTGAGTTTAAACATCATAAGTTCCAATGTCTTCTCATAAACCTAACAACGTCCTAACAATTTATTTCTTTATTTTTTCTCTTTCTATTTTTGGTGGGGGAATTTTTAATGTTCTTTGCATCTTTCACATGTTGTATTTAAGGTTGGATATAATATATATATATATATATATGCAACAAGGGTATATTTGGTATTACGTAATTATTAAACTTTTTTCCATAATCATTTATCTTTTCGTAAATTTAAATACATATTAGAATAATCTTACAATTATAAATATTTGTTGTGAAATATTACCCCATCATTACCGTTTGAATTGATATTGGATTTATATGTAATATAGTAAGTAATATTTTATATATATATATATATATAATATATATAATTGGGATTAAAAAAATTCAAAATAAAAAATAAAAAATATTAACCTTAACAAACAAGATTATAAAATGCAACATAGTACTTCTGCTAACTTATTAGATAGTATTAAGATTGTTCTTAGATTTTAACAAAGTGCATTTAATTAAGGTTGACTTATCAACTATTAATGAATTGCACATGATTTTGTTCCCAATTTCATTACTACATTAATAATAATAATAAATAATCAATTAATTTCATTAATTAAGGCATATTTGCCTTCTAAGTAAAACAACTCAAAAAATAATTTCACATCCTTCATATAAAAATTACTAAATAATTATAAATAGTAATTTATAATTTTGTACTCTTAAATCAAAATAGAGGAAACTTTATAACAAATATATATGTGTGTGTGTGTGTGTGTATAAGTAGGTACACAAAGAACTTGTGCAAAAGGTAATACTTGACAAGGGAGAACTTGAGTTCACTTTTCCACTCTTTTGTTTATATGAAGTAATGTTATAATAAAACATGTAAAGACGAATTCAATAACGTGAATCTACCAATAAGCAATGGAATATATAATTTTAATCCCACAAAATTCCACCACATTCCATTCTAAGTGCTTTATACACACACACAAATATATATATATATATATATATATGTGTGTGTGTGTATGTATGTATTCCCTACAAGTTAAAGATTTAGTTGATAAAAGGGGGGGGGGGGGGGGGAAGAAAGAAAAAAGATAATTTGCTTCATATTTTATTTTATTAATTGAGTGTATTTGTTTAACTAATCGAGTAACACTCTATTAATTCAGTTTCAATTTTTTTTAACGTATAATATGTAAGTATATAAAGATATTTTTTTTGTTAAACCATATAGTATTTAGAGTCATTACAATTTTAACTAATCTAAATTTAATTCATGTTTAAATTGCGTCAGAGTACAATTCCTGCTCGAATGAAAATTTTGTTGTATTATTATATAATATTTACAATAAGTGTGAAATCTTTAATTTAAGAAGTTATGATTAGTGTTATGATACATAAAGGAGAAAAAGGAACCCTTAATTTAAGGGAAAAAAAAAGGGCCAAAACAAGCAAGCAAGAAAGGAAGGAAAGAAAGAGTAGAAGGCAATTCTTGAAAATGTGTCATGTCTTGTATTGTTGTTATTCTTGTCGTTGTGTTTGTATATTATATATCTATATACATTTATATATATATATATATATATATATGTATGTATGTATGTATATTCTAAGGGTGGGGGGGTGTCATTAGTGAAGGGTTTTGATCATGGGTGGTTGTAGCCTCATGATCCAATGGTATAGTCTCGTGCCTCTCACGTCATATTTATTACAATCACAGGTTTAGATTGCTACGTGGCTTTTGATCCCTTTATTAGGGACCCTTTTCCTTAAAATTGAATTATAAAAAATGACCATAATTTAAAATTATGTATGTATATATATATATATATGTAAGGATTTCTGCATTACTCTATTCCGATTTAGTTTTAAAAAATAAAATATAAAAACTTTTTAACTTTATTATATGCAACTCACAATTTTTTAAAAATTAAATGAACTATATCTTTTTAAAAAAAGCTCAAAATAGTTAATAAACACATAAAAATTACAAATATATATATATAATATATATATATATATATTTGAATTAGAATGAGATTAATTATCTAAAATTATTATATTAATTAATTTAAATTTAATTTAATTGAGTTACTTTGTAAAATTTAATTCTTATTCTTAAAAAAAATATTTTTTGATTTTTACCTGGTATTTACGCGATTTAATGTGATATTTACAATATATTTTGATTTTTTTTGGTGGTAAAATCAACATCTAATTTAATTAATTAATTTAGGGAATACATATTTAATCAAAATTGTTCCCTTCCAAATAATAGCAGCTACAGGAATAACTAAAAAAAAAGTATTAAAATTTTAGGTGAAAAAAATTTAGTGATTTAAATAAATAAATAAAACAGAAATTCTTGGTTTGGTTGGCTGGGAAACATCGTGGACCTTCACTCTAGGAAAAAAAAGAAAAGCTTTACAACATAAATTACACGTGACCACGTAATATGACAGCCATGGAGAGTAATGCATGCACTAAGGGTACATTTGTCATTCTTGTTTATCATTTAATTTTAATTTTTAAATGAATTATTCTATTATAAAACAAGTGAAATTTAATGTATAAAAGTCCATTAGACCTGCAAAAAAGTCTTGGAAAGAATTTCTTTTCGGTTTTATGGTTTATTAAGTTAGTAATTAAATTTAAAATAAATTTTAATTTTAATTTATTATTATTATTATTATTTCCTTTTCCCCACAAGTAATTGACATCTAACGCCTTTTCTCCCTATGTGTGCTTCTGCTATAAATTGGCCTAATTTTTTAAATTAAAAAAGAGAAAAATAAATAAATGCTTTGTCTTATTTGATAAAATGAGCCGACACTAGTGTAACCAATAATAATAGTAATATCAAAATGGAAACAAACAGCATTAATTTGATATTTTAAATAATAAAATTTATGAATTTTTAATCAATAAATAATAATATTTTGATAAAATTCGTCATTTTCTAATTTAACTATTCTTAAGTTATTACATCGAATTTAATTTGACAATAAAAAAATTCAAAAAAATATTTAAAGACTAATAAAATAAAAAAATAATATATAGAAAACTAAGTTTAAATGGGTCCTTCAGTTTTATTAACTTCTAGCAAGATAGATACTCACCGGCCCAAAAAATAAATAAAACTGGTCCTCCTTTATAATATGTACATTTATTGGATACGGTTATAAGTGGGCCGGGCTTCTTATAAATGGGCTTTATCCTTAACTTATAATTTAAATTCAATTTAAATTACATAAAAAAAAATTACAATTATATCTGCTCATAAAAAACATAATCTTAAACTAAAAAAAGAAAAAAAAAAAAATCAATTTGCAAAGGGTACTTGTCAAATTAAAACAAAGACTACTTGGCAAAACATGATTCAGAGAAAAACTCAATAAAAAAAAAAAAAAAATCAACTTAATATAATATAATAAAACGGAGTTTGCTAATAAAATAAAAAAATAAATAAAAGAAAGTAAAACAAATTAGAGATAAAATCCCAATACCGGCGTTCATTCTCCGCAGATCGCTTTGCATCTTGTCCAGGAAAAAAATGGCTCTCCTAGCTCGAAACGCACAGCGTCTAGGCCTAACGGCGGCGATGTATCAGAGGGCAGGTTTAGCTTCAATCCATACAACACTACCGGCAGCTTACTCGCAACAATCATCGTCTCCGGCAACATACGCACGCGCTCCACCGCCTTACACTTCTTCACCGACTGGCTTACCTAAAGCTGTGGAGTTTGTAATTTCAAAGATCGATGATCTGATGAACTGGGCACGCCGTGGTTCAATCTGGCCTATGACATTTGGATTGGCTTGCTGTGCTGTTGAAATGATGCATACCGGCGCTGCTCGTTATGATTTCGATCGATTTGGTATCATTTTTAGGCCTAGTCCTAGGCAATCCGATTGCATGATTGTTGCTGGTACTCTTACCAATAAGATGGCTCCGGCTCTTCGCAAGTAGGTTTCTTTGTTGTTTTATTGCTCTGCTACTTATGGTTTCCTCTATAAATTTGATTTTCCTGTTTTTTGTCTTCCTTAAAAATTGGTTGCTTTGTCTGTTTAAAAACTGTATTAGATTACAATTGCGACAGTATGCTACTCTTTATGGTTTTTATTTTATGTTTTAATTAGTTTTCATTTGAGAAATTTCTTAATGGCCTTTCCTTAGATTCTCCACATGGATGGGGGAGGTTAGGGTTTCTTATTGCTGCTACCATTGTAGTAGTAATAGCAATTGGGTACTTTTAATTTCAAATTTCTTCCTGTCTTTATTTTAATGTATTTTGATTTATGAAATAGGGGTTACTAATGATGCCTTTATGATAAGGAAACATTTGTTTTGACATTTTCTTGTGGAACTATTTTGGGTTGACAGAAGTTTCTGCTTGGAAAAATCTTTTTGTTTAATGTGCTATTGTTACAAACTAAGTCAGGGAGAAAGATTATGCATTGTCTCTATTACACCGGATACAGGAAAGCTTTAGACTTCTTTGCATTGGTCTTGCGAAACTCCACTTTGTAAAAAAATCTGTAGATCTTTTGTCATCATGATTGGGCTCTCTGTTAGCATTATTTCGAGAACTTTTAGTCTTAAGAGCAAACTTCTTTTTGTTACATATGGCTGCTTGAGGTCAAATTGGACTGTGGTTACAATATGACATTTTGTTTTGCTTGAATGTGGGATAGAAAAGTGTATACTTGTAGCATCTCGTTACTTTATTGAAAAGATGAGGAGTTTAATTTGAATATGAAGTGAAAAGTACTTGTACGCACAAGCTTCTTATGTTAACTGTTTACCTTTTAGGTTGGATGATTTTTTCATTTTGTTGCAAAAAAAAAGAGATTAAATCTTCTGGGAGACTAAAATTGCTTACAGTCACGAAAGGCTTAGACAAACTCTAATTGATACTTACAACGATTTCCAAGACATAAGATCAATCAAATATTTGTTCTACAGTGTGTGGTGTTGCCCTCTTCAACATTTTGTCCTCTAAGCTCTTTGATGGCGGTACTCTCTGTTCTGCTATACAGGTCAAAGGGTTGTCTACCTTTTGCAGAATTTAGGTTCATTTTTTGATGACTGAGTCATCATTTGTCCTGGATCACATTGAATGGAATTAGATCTGTAGTTAGCATAGTTATTGAATGTTGTGCACAGAAATTTGTTAAGGTCAGATATGACTCCCTCCATGACCCACTTTTCTCTGCATGAAACTTGAAACTTATCTAACATAACCAGATAATGGAGTGTAGAGAGAGAGACATAATTATATCCTTGGAAATAATTCATTTTTTCTCCATTTGGAGTTGTATATGAAGAATGTAAATGGACCTAAATCCTATACCTTGCTTAGGTTAATATTTTTGTTGCACTCTTAACTAGAATATATTTTTGGCTAAACTCAACCTTTCTATCACTTGAACTCTTCGTGCAGGGTGTATGATCAAATGCCTGAGCCCAGATGGGTCATATCTATGGGAAGCTGCGCAAACGGTGGTGGATATTACCATTACTCCTATTCTGTTGTTCGAGGTTGTGATCGGATTGTCCCAGTAGACATATATGTTCCAGGTTGTCCACCTACTGCAGAGGCTCTTCTTTATGGTATTCTCCAATTGCAGAAGAAGATCAACAGGCGCAAGGATTTTCTTCATTGGTGGATGAAATGAGGGCTTATTCACTTCTGGGCAGCTTTTATTTGCTTGCATATGGATAAATAAATCAGACTACCATGCTTCTCTGGTTTAACTGAATGTTCCTTAAACCATACCATACTTAAGACTTGCACCAATCCTTGTATGTTCTTGTATGTTAGTTTTGTTTGAATCTTGAATTAATTTTAATAAAGAGATTGCTCAATATTATGTGGAGTTTATAATCACTATTTTTGTATTGAGTTGGTTTGGGAGTTGTAACCTGTAAAATTGCAGTCCATTGGCATTTGATCTTGCTTTGTTTAAGGTAGTTTCTCTATTGTCATTTGCTGGTGTATTCTCATTATGTCAAATTTGTGTAACTTTTGCTTCAGTATTGTCTTGTTGAGATTTGGTAAAAAAAGAAAATTCATTCCTAAAATTTTTATTTAACTTGTTTTCTTTTGCTTGTTTCAATTTATATTTTTGGATTTCTTCAGAGGAAGCTTTAGCTTGACTTTAAGTTTCTTACCAATTCTGATAGAAAATATGAATGATGTTGTTCTTCTTACAAGATTATGGGCTATAAGAAAACAATAAGCCCAAATTCTTACCTGATTGATAAGCAGTCCAGGCCCACAAATACTTCAAGAGTTGGGCCCCGTTTCTTTTTCTTATAACGTCGGACAAAATATTAGAGAGAAATATTCGGGGAAAAAACCCATAAAAGGACAGTAAAGTTATAAAAGAAAAATAATTCTTTTTTGTTTTTTTTTTAAAGCAAAATAATTCTAAGGGTCAGCCTCATTGATATTTCTTCCTCTGTGGTATAAAAAGGGTCTGATAATCCTCCATCGCCACTCTCTAATCCTTGGGCGCACTCTCTCTCTCTCTCTCTCTAGGGTTTTTACAACCCGACCTCGTTCTATCTCATCCTTTACATACATAGAAAACAATCTTACCTGTATCTGATATTGATTTAATGGCAGAAGAGGTTCACTATTCGTCGGATTCTGGTTCATAAGAGAAAGTATGAGGACCACCAAACAACGCCTTCCAGGAGGCCGACGGGATTTTCTGCGCCGATCTCTTCTCAGTCGCCTCCGGATTCCTCCGGTGTAGGTCAACACCGTCTTCTTACAACAACGTTCCGCCTCCTATGGATGAGATCCAATTGGCTAAGCAGAAGGCGCAAGAGATTGCTGCTCGTCTCTTCAACAACGCTGAGGCCACCAAAAGGCCTAGGGTTGATAACGGTTCCGGTTATGATTCGAGTGAAGGTAGGGATTTCTATCCCTAATTTGCCATTGTTTTGTTTTTGTTTTTAATTTTTAGGTTTTTACTCTTAACTACTCTTTATTAAGGTTTCGAAGTTGTGTAAATGGATTTTGTCCTGTTCCTATGAGTCTGTTAGTATGCCATTATATATCCTTTTATTATTGAATGTATCATCACTCTAAAAAAACTTCTGATCCAGTTTCAGTTCCTAAGCCTTTGAGTTCCAATATCCCTCCTCCTATGCCAATTTCATATGGTGGTTACCCTGGTCCAAGCAAGAAAATTGAGATACCAAATGGCAGAGTTGGGGTAATTATTGGTAAAGGCGGAGAGACCATCAAATACCTTCAGCTTCAGTCTGGTGCTAAGATTCAGGTGACTAGAGATATGGACGCTGACCCTAATTCTCCAACTAGAGCGGTTGAGCTCATGGGTACTCCTGAGCAGATATCCAAGGCTGAACAGTTAATTAATGATGTCCTTAATGAGGTAGTAATTGGTCTTCTATAAATGTTTCTTTTCAATTTGTGAATTTGTCTATATAATCTTCCTAATTCTAAAATGCAAAATTGATGAACTGTTGTATTTTTTTTTCTGACAGGCCGATGCAGGTGGTTCAGGGATAGTTTCCCGGAGGTTAACTGGTCAACAGTCTGGGGCAGATCAATTCGTTATGAAAATTCCAAACAACAAGGTCAATAATAGTTGAAGTTGTTTGTTTTTTTGCTATTTCCTTTTATTTTTTCATGTACGGAGTTTTGCTTCTCAGGTTGGGCTTGTCATTGGAAAAGGAGGTGAAACCATAAAAAATATGCAAGCTAGAACAGGAGCACGTATTCAGGTATGGCTTCTTCTGTCATTTATACTTCGGCTATGAAAGAAAATGTATAGAAACCCTTCTGTGTATCATTTTATAATGTGGGGCTGGTTATTATGAACTTGCAGGTGATTCCTTTGCACTTACCGCCAGGTGATACATCAATTGAGAGAACACTACAAATTGATGGCACAAGTGAGCAGATTGAGACTGCAAAACAATTGGTTAATGAAGTCATCTCTGAGGTATGTTTCTTATGCTTGATATACTGCGAGTTCTGGATATCTTCTAGCTTCTTTATGATTATTGAGGAAAAAAAGATACTTGTGGCCGTTTATTTAAATTGTCATATCCTGGTGTTTTATCTAGTTAGAATATCATAATCTCTAGCCTAAACTAACACTTTCAGTTTCCATAATCTGGACTATGTGCCCTGTGATATGCAGTTGCTGTTTTAACTGTAAATATTATGTTTTCTTGGTGTTCGCATTTTCCTGGATGGCAGGCTTGTGGTTGTTGGTGTAGTATGTGCGTTGTGTTGCTTAGTTGTGGTGTGCTCAGACAAAAATGGTTGTCTCCCTACTGTTTTGTTCAATAGCTATACCTATTTGCTGGTGTTATTATTTGACTTGTTTGCTGCATTGATATTATTGTGTTTAATTTTGAATTATCTTTTTTTTAATTTTCTGTTTAATCGTTATCATCCTAATTGAATCTAACTCCTCTCGAATTTTACCAAATTAAAAAGCCCCTTTCTACCTTCTCTCTCTCTCTCTCTCTCTCTCTGTCTTTTTTTAATATAATTTATTTTGAGCAACAAGCAGTTGGTCATAAGTATAACAGCATCCGGCGTGAGACCATAATAAGGCCAAATGCTGTTACTTCAATAATTAATTTTATTTATTTTTTTGTGTGGTGAGGTAGTAAACGTTAATCAGTCAAATGTTTTCCGAAATACGTGCCAACTCCATTGTCTATATTTAATTTAGGAGAGCTGGGGATGTGCCTCCTTGATTGGCATTTTCAATCATTGTGGGTCTATTTTATGAACATTTTTTGCTCTAACTCTATATTTATCTTAGGTAGTCTACTGCTGCTTATACCTATTTCTTTACTTGATTGGTTGATTGTGGTTGAAATGATCGTAACTCAAGGGACGGAGAAGATCGTTCATTCTCAATTCTTTTTACTTGAATTTTCAATTCTAAAATTCCTCTGTAAAATTCTTAGGTAGTTTGTTCCTGACATGCTTATTAAATCTTGGGGGAGGTGGGTGGTTGCTATTGCTATTTTAACAAGTCTCTTGCGGTTGATTATAGAGGGAAGGAGATCTGAAAACATGGATTTTCACTATCCTTAATTGTTCTTCGAGACATTTACTTCATATGCAGTTGGTTTCTTGACAGATAAATTGGAATGAGATTTGGAAATGAGGGCCAGGGATTTTCAATATTTGGAATTCATTGATTCAAGTTTTTTAATGGTGAAGGTTTTTGCTAATTTGAGACACATACCCTAATCTGTATATTTTGATATGTTCTATATATTTGGACATCTTGTTTTATGTGAGGCAGGTTTTGGCACGGCCTATACTCGAGGTAATTTTAGGCACTGCAATATTTTTGAAGTACTGAAGATATATGTATACATTTAACTTTGGAATTGCATTCATACTTTAGTTGAATGCTAAAGCAAATACTCAAGTCTATAGTTTCGGGATTCAACGTTGTTGGATTGTGCTGGTTCACTATGTATCTTTATACTGATGATGTTGCTGGGAACTGTTGTAGGGTTAGTGGGTATTGGACTTTGGTGACACCAACATGGACCCATTTAGTGTTGGTGTTCCCCCAGCGTTGTTCTGGTATGGTTCTAAACCTTTTTTTTTTAATCAATTGTCCCTTATACTGGACATGGTAAGGATGATTTTGGTGGGGATGCAGCGGAGTAGACAACTATTGATGTTCAATCGATTTATAAGTAGGATATACACATGGTTATTATTAACAGTGGTTCATTACTTGAATTTCATTTGATATGAATATTATTTTTTTAAAAATTTTTAATTGAGAAGCTTCTTTGTATTTTATTGCTAAACTTGAATGTTTTTCTTCGAGTAAATTTAAATAGCTGAAATCTATATTCCCATTCCCTAAACAAAAAACTGCTATTTCAAAATCTATTAACTGTTACAGTTGTTTATGTTTCTCATTTTCTTTCTTGGACTTCATTTCTTTATGTGGCATTGTTGGTGCCCATTAAACAATATTTCTCTGTCTTGTGTTTTACTTTTACAAAATGTTTTAGTCTCTTTCTTTTCAAAGAATGCCTTATAATGGTGTGTTATTGACAAGTATTAGATATTATTATGAGCCTGGAGGGGTGGCAAAATTATTTTTTCTTATCCTATTTTTCCTAACTGTAATTATAAACATTGATATGGTTCTAGTATCTTTCTTTGATATCTGTTGCTGACTTATAAGGTGTTATCTTTGCTAGAAGTTTTTCATTGTTTTAGGTTAAGGCTTGTATGTTTAATATATTATATTGCAGTCCTGATGCTGAGACGATATTGGATCTCTTTATTATGTTGTGCTGATCCTGTGTTGTTATTTTAGTGTCTTGATATTACAAAATCAATGCACTGATAACTTAACTAGAATACTATTTTATCTTGATATTGGTTGAATGGTATGACTCATACCTCTACTGCTTGTTATGATTTGTTGATCTGAACTATATATCTTACCACTGGTTAATCATTTTCAATATATACTGGAGATTGTCCTATAGTTTCCTGCTTAATTTAGAATCTGCATAGCTTTTTGCAATTTCCTTTTGTACCTATTCACCTCGAATAGGGAGAGGATGGGCTTCTGCAGGAGTGTTTCAATAGTAGCAGCCCACAAGTACGGTATGTAGGCGTAAACTTTGCTTAATGGAAATTTGCTATATGATGAGATTTATGGTCTTATAGCATTTGGATAAATGATGCATATATTATCTGTGTTAACTGTTTAAGTTTATCTGGATAGGATGTCCTGCTTCTCTTTTGTTTTGTGGTACGTTACTCTATATTATTCTGTTGTATTCACTGTGCTTGGTTCATTTAGTATAACAAATTTGTGCAGAATCGAGTTCGAAATTCAGGTATGGCTGGAGGTTATCCTCAGCAAGGATACCAAGCTCGCCCACCTACTAGCTGGGCTCCTCCTGGTCAACCCATGCAACAACCTAGTTATGGTTACCTTCAACCTGGAGCATATGCTGGTTCTGCTCCACAGTATAACATGAATCAACAAACTTACCCTGGTTATGCACAGCAGCCTTCCTCTGGTGGCTATGCCTCTGGTTGGGACCAGACAGCTACCCCAAATCAGCAGACTGCTCAGGGAGGTGGCTATGATTATTATGGACAGCAGCAACCTCCACAGCAGCAGGTACCTGGAGGTGCTGGTGCCCCTTCTGACAATGCTAATACTTACGGTTACAATCAGCCACCATCTACTGGATACAGTCAAGGCCAAGGTTATTCTCAGGATGGATATGGTGGATATCATGCACCTGCTCCTCAATCTGGTTATGGTCAAACCCAACCAAACCCAGTTTCAGGTTACGATCAGCAACAAGGCTATAATTCAGCCTCTGGATACTCCAACCCACCTGCTGATGGCAATACATCTTCGTATGGAACTCAAGGCGATGCTAGCCAAGCTCCAACTGGTCACTCTTCCTCTGCTGGTCAGCAGGGTTACTCAACTGGTCAGCAACCCAGTCCCAATCCCAACTATCCCCCACAAAGTTCTACTCAACCTGGGTATGGCGTGCCACCTACTTCCCAAGGCGGATATGGTACTCAGCCACCTGCCAGTTATGGTCAAAGTTATGGACCTCCTCAGGCTCAAAAGCCTCCTACCAGTCAACAAGCTTATGTGCAGCCCCAGCAATCACCAAGTGCCCAAGGAGGTTATGGTCAGTCTGGTTATCCGCCTACTCAATCCGGTAGTTATGCACAGCCAGATTCTTCTGGTGCCCAGCGGGCCCCATCATCTGGGTATGGGGTGCCAGCTGCTCAGCCAGGATATGGTACCTCACCTTATGGAGCACCACCAGTGTCCCAACCTAATTATGGGCAGCAGCAGGCACAGACATACAACAGTGGATATGGAGCTGGTTACTCGCAGCCTCCTGCATATTCTTCAGATGGAAATTCAGGTGGAAATGCACGGACAACATATGACTCAGCACCAGCATCGCAGGGAGTTCCTCCAAGTGGAAGTTTAAAGGCATCACCCCAGAGCTAATGATGCTTGACAGAGTGGGCCTGCCTTGTCATTGGTCTTAGATATCTATAGGAAGTTTAGTTATAATTGGTCTTAGAAGTTATGTACTATGATGTCTAGGTCTTTTTTTGTAGATCTAAGCGTATTAAATGAAGTAAAACTTGCTTTTTTTTTTTTGGATTTTTAAGAGGTTGATTAATATGATGTTGTTTGTAGTTTATAGTTTGTTATATTCTCTTGCATTGTCATTTGACATTAGACTTTTGGCTTTGCCGATCATGATTCTCGTTGTTTCTAAATTCTTGTCTGTTCTTGCAATTGATGTGTTTTAGAATGAACCGAAGAAAGAGTTTTGAGAGTTTTTACAAGTTATATTACACCTTTTATTTGCAGTGCTTGCTTTATTTTTCTTGAAGTGCAGGAGCTGTTTTGTTGGCCTCCTTTTAAAAGTTGTAGTTATGCTTTTGGATAGTTTTTAAGTGCAAATTTTCTTAGGGTAAAATGTATGCTCTATTTAGAGCTACAATCGATTTCAATGAACTTTAAATTTATTTATTTATGCTAGAAAAATATAAATGATGTATATCTATCTTAATATGGAATTAAAATAAATAACTTATTTATGTTGGAAAAACATAAATGATATATATCTATCTTAATATGGATTTAAAATAAATTAAAAACAAAAACAGAACCATCATAAAAAATATATAAAAACTTTGAGGACTTAAGTTGCTAATTTCTAACAAATTATGTCCTGTAAAGTAATTTACATTTGAGGGTCTAGGGTTTTTATGAGAACAGCTCAGGGGCTATATATACATCCTTTCACCACCACAGAACATACCAGAGCCGCCAGAGTATGAAATCGAGTCTTAACCTAAGATTGCTGCTTAGCAATGGTAAACCGGTGTCAGGATCTCTCAATTTGTTTGTTCCGTCAATTGATTTTTGATATATTGTTGCTTTCTGATTTTTGTGATGCGATTGTTAGATTTAGGGGTGAATCGTATATTTTTGGTTGATTGAAATTGTGAGTTCTATATGGGTTGATTCGATGTATATTTTGGCTCTATCACAGAGTCAGCAGCAGGTGTCCTTCAATGGCAACCCGTCTGCCGCATAGAGCCTATACGAAATTTCCGGTTGAAGATCCATGAATAGTTCCATATATGTTTTCATGACTGAATAACCTGGATATATGCATACTTTATTATCTGAATGAGATTATATATATATATATATACGGCACTCCAGTCAGACACGGGAGCTTCGTATTTAAATTCAATGAGAAGCTACCTTTTGCATGGTGCCAATAAAGAGCTAGCTACCTTTCACGATTGGAGGAAGTTATTGATCCCATAACTTACCTTCAAATTTAACGTAGCAAAATTCTTACCATTAGATTTTGTAAATTTCTAATTGCATCATATTCTACACGCTGTGTCTGTGAGGGTGAGGCATAGATGCTGTGATGAAGCCTTAACATGTAAGAAGAACTTACTTTTGTAGTTCGTTCTTCCGTGAAATTCATTTGTTACGCTTGGCTTCTGAGCTGATCCATTCATCGGATTGAAATTTTTATTTATTTTTGGCTTATAGCTGCTTTCAGTGAAAAAGTTTGTGTGTTTTCCAAGTTTTAAAAGCCAAATTTGCATTACTATATACGTTCTGTGACATTGAATTGAATTGGTTCCGGTGGAATTAGTCACATTTGTCCTCCCTTCAGTTTCTTTCTTCTGTCAGGAGTGAAACTATATTTTATTTTTTAATCTTTTCTTAAAATAATCTAATTTTTTTAAAATTGTTCCAGTTTAACTTGTTTATAAAATTATTTTTCAAATTAATTTTATTTTATTCACAAAATGAATTGTAAATTTTTTAATCTTTTCCTAAAATAATATAATTTTTTAAAAATTATTCCGTGTAACTTGTTTATAAAATTATTTTTCAAATTAATTTTATTTTATTCATAAAATTGGAGAGGTGGATTGGAGAGGAGAAAAAAAAAAGAAAAAATATGAAAAAAAAGAAAAACATTTCATATATATTTTTTCTTCTCCAGTCTATCTCTTCACACAAATCTTAGCTCATTCAAGAAATTATTTCAGTTTTTGAATAGGGTTTCTTGAGTGGGCTAGAATTGGAGAGGTGGATTGGAAATGAAAAGGAAAGGGAAGTTTGGGAGGTGGATTGAAAGGGAAAAGAAAAAAAAATGAAAAGAAAAAGGAAGATAAAAAGAAAAGGGAAGGAGAGGGGAAACTGAGGTTAAGTTGAAAGGATTTAAAAAAGTGAAAGAAGAGAGAAAATAGAGAAAAAAGAAAATTTTAAATTTTTTTTAGTAGGTCTCATTCAAATTCCAACTCATTTTGTGAAAACTCATTTTGTGAATGAGTTAGTATGTTATATTAAAATTTATTTTGTGAATGAGTTCATATTAAAACTTGTTTTGTGAGAGTTAAAGTATAAATAATTTTATAAACAAAGTTAAATTGAGACAATTTAAAAAAAGTTAGATTATTTTAAGAAAAAATTATTTTTTATATAGTTTAGTTTTCTAATTTCTTTGTTGGGAGAAGGTTCGGCCATGCGTTGATCTCTCTTCTTTGCTGGGGAAGGTTTGGCCCTTGGCTGGTTTCTTCTTTTTGTCAATTTTTATTTGTTAGTTAATTAAAGACGAAACAATGAGAAAGCATTTGTTAACATCTTTTTATTAATGAATAACAAAAGTTGGGGGTCTAGAAGACAATAACATACTGTCCTAGTTTTAACCATAGAGTTGACAAACAAAGAATTTGGTCGGAAAATTCAAATTGAAATTTCCATATGAAAATTTATGATTTAAATTTAAAATTTTTAAAATAAAAATTAAATTCGTGTTAACGTTTGTCATGGCTTATTCTCCTCCTCTTTGTACAGTAGAAATTAATGTAAAAATCCCTAAATTAATAAATTATCTATTTTTAAAAAATATATATATAATTTTCAGCATATATTTTTCTATTAGCACCTTTCCTACTGTTTTAATTCTTCTTTTTTCTTTAGTTTTTCTTTCTTTTCACTATTTTACCTTTTTATTTAATTAAATTAAATAATATAAATGGTTAGATTTTTTATATTTTTTAATGAAATTTATCAAAAAGATTTATTTATCTTTAATAAAATAATTTGAGAATTTAAAAGTTAAAAAATTTATTTATGACTAAATTTACTAATTAATTTAAAAATTAAAAATTAAATTAGCCTAATAAATAAATACAAGCCCGATGAAAAAAAATATAAATTGGCCTAATAAAAATGAAATTAGTCCAAAAATTTTAACTCAAAATATAAGAATATTTAATAAGTTTGATCTTAAATAAATTTAGCTGATACAAGTTCAATATCAAAATATTTTTTATTAGAAATAAATAAGATGTTTTGATAGTAAAAAATGATTACAGGTAATTTTGAAAATTATAAATAAAAATACCAAATAATTTGAAAAAATTTGAATTAGAATTTTGATATGAAAATTCATCATTCATATTTTAAATTCTTAATACAAAAATTAAAATTTATATTAACTCTTGTTATGGTGTCTTCTCCTCCGCTATTTGTTTCAGTGTACCTTGAAAATTCAGAGTCTAATTAGAAAACTTCAAAATCAACAAATTTTTTATTTTTTTTAAATCAAAAGTGTAATTTTAACCATACATTTCTCCATTAACACCTTTTAATGAGTTTTGGACACCAACTAAAAATATCATGAGTGAACTACAGTCATTTTGCATTTTGTCTGTTTGGATTCTTCTTCTTTTTCGGCTCTTCCTCTCTAAATAGGAAAAAAAAAAATATGATATATATATATTATATATTATATATATATATATATATATATCAATTTAATATAATTCTTAATTTACACATTAATTTTTCATATATCTTAATTTATTTTTTTCTTAAAATAATTTATTCAAAATATTTTAAAAATTATAGTTGAAAAAATTATGAAATTATAAGAATTAGTTATTTATATTATAATTAATAATAAATATTATGTTTGTTAATTAAATATATATACATATTTTTATTCCTTTTAATAATTACAAATAATATTCTTAATTATTTAAATTTTAAATTTTATAAGTTATCATATAGAGTTCTTATACTTATTAAACTATAATAAAATTATAACAAAATAAGTATAAATATAATTTTATGTAAAAGAATAGTTATTCAAACAACTTTGATTGGACTTGATTTTTGAATCAAATTTTTAGAGAAAAATGGTGCTATTATTTGCTTTCAAGTCTATATATATATATATATATACAATCTTTATATATATTCATACATTATAATGTTACCAATTGAGTTGGTTGTGAGTGAATTTTTTAATGTTTGCAGAAGGTATGGGAGGTGTGGGGCCTCTGTAACTCCTATGCTTACGATATCCCACATCGGGAATTCTTAAAGGGAATGATTTGAAGTATTATTATAAAAAGGATAGACCCAGCAATTTAAAAGTCATACCTTTCTCGGCCTTTTGGCTAAGATCAAGTGTAGTATCTGTTCTTATCAGTTTAATATCTGATATGTGGGCTATCGGCCCACACGATATTAACTCAATTTTTTAGGGGAAGGGCCCAATCGGATAGCTTGCTATTCGGGCTCTTGCGCGTTTCCTTGGTGTTGCACTACTACCTAGGCCGGGCGCACCCCACCAATTCGAGCCCTAAATTTTATGCAATTTGAAATGCCTATCTAGGCATTATATATAAGCGTTTTTATGGGAGGATATCGCTTGGTTACATGAGGCTGCACGACATTGAACCCGTTCGACAATTTACACATTGAACCCATAATAGATTTGCTTGTGGAATCGAGAACGAGAAGTTGAAATACTTCCGGAGGGCCCAACGTAACATTGACGAAGAAAATTGTACCGGAATAATTTGGTATTAAACTTGATGTTACATTAGTTAAACTTGATGAAGGCCATTACTGTGAAAAAATTTGAAAGGTTAATCACAAATCATGATATCATCCATTACTTGATCACCCTAGAAAATTGTACCGGAATAATTTGGTATTAAACTTGATGTTACATTAGTTAAACTTGATGAAGGCCATTACTGTGAAAAATTTGAAAGGTTAGTCACAAATCATGATATCATCCATTACTTGTACTTGATCACCATTTTATAAAAAATAGTTAGGGAAGGAAAGGCAGTTCTTGTCAATATTGTGATTTTCATTTTATATATGAACAGTATTTGTATCTAACTATCCCGCAGAGAATGCCATTTTAATCTTGCTTTTTTTTTAAATATAAAATAGAGTCACGAATGAGAAAGATCAAAATTGAGGATAATGCTTCTTTCCTCCTATTTAAACTTGGTAATAAAATAATATTACAAACTTATTAAAGATCAAAGCCTAGATAAGTTCAAAAGTTCTCTTCTTTCCTCATATTTAAACTTGGTAATAAAATAATATTATAAACTTATTAAAGATCAAAGGTTAGATAAGTTCTTCAAAGAAATCCGTATCCAAGTTGGATATAGTCCGAGATCAGCCCAAAATGTCTTTGGATAAATTAGAATTCATTGGAACAAGATCAAGCCCAAAATTTGAGATCAGCCCAAAACGCTCATCAGATAAATCAGAATTCATTGGATCAAGATTAAGCCCAAAAAAATTCTCGAGCCTAAGACGGATCGAATCAACAGATCTATAGAAATAGAGCCAAAAAAATTATTATAATTATATTACATGTAACTCATTTTTTTATAATTTTAAATTTTCAAGAAATACACAGGCAAAGAAAATTTATTTACAAATTATTTTTTTTTCAAGAAAAGCTTTTTAAATTAATTTTTTAAGTATGATACTAAATTTATGATAATTTTAATTTAAGTATAAAGTTTTTTTTTAAAAAAAAATAAAAGTCTATTTTATCAAAATAGACCTTAAATATTTTATTAAAAAATTAAGAATTTATTTAGTAAAACAGAAACCCACACTAAATTAAAAGATAAATAAAAAAATAACAATAATTTGAAAATTATTTTAAAAACAACATTATTTTGATGAAAGACTCTTTTTCATAACGAGTGCTTCCTTAATAATTTAGTTGTGAATTTACTTTAAAATGTTCTTCCATGTCCCTTTTAGGTGGAGCTATAAGGCAAAAAAAAAAAAAAAAAAAAATAATAATAATAATAATAAACATTTATTTTTCATATATTTGAAAATTATTATTTATTATTTATATTTTGTGAATAAAAAAAAGTCCCTATTCTTGATAGATGTAAAAATATATCTAGTGATGAGTTAATATGTATACATATATATATATATATTATATATATATATAAATTATTGTGAAATGGTTGTGTTTGCTATATATTGTGGCTAATTTAGTAACAAAATTTACATGTATCATAGTGTACTATTGATAGGGTAAAATGTCAAAAATCCAATAATTCCACATTCCACCAAGAATTTTGTTTGGTATAACAATGAAGCAGAAGAGGCTGGCTGTATTAGACAGAAAGGGCAGTCACAAAATACTGTTCAAAATACATACAAATTCAAAAGCTTGTTCTCTGCTAAAACAAATCAAAAATGTTGATAGAAAAACAGCAGAGATTCCAAATCAAGAAATCATCAGCCTGATCATCAATCTTTACACTTCACACTCCCTCCTAAGCCAAAGCCAAATAGAGATAGAGAGAGAGAGTTCAAGCCAACACTTTCGCGCCGTCTGCCCGTTTGTGTTATATTCTTTCATTCATTCATTTAGCAACCTAGTTAGTATATCCTTCTTATGGTTTCTTTATCTATAACAGTAGAAGTAGAATTCCCTCTTTACAGTACGTTGTTCCTGAGGGCTAACCACACTTTAGCTGAGAAAAGCAACAAAAATGCCACAATTGAGCCGAAGAAGAATCTTACAATATATCTCATTGGATCATAATCAAGTTCTTCTGAAGCGGTAGCGGTAGTGGTAGTGGTAGTGGTAGTAGTAGTACTTGACATTGTCATTGCCGAAGGTAAAGCCTCAACAACTGCATCTGCTAGATCATTGATGAATGAAGGAGTGCAATTGAGAGCAGGGACTCTGCCCCAGTTTGAAATACCAGACTCAAGAGCCAGATCCTTGTATTCCATGTCAATCTCTTCGAGAGTCTCTATATGCTCACTGACAAAGCTGAAATTGCAGAAGCACTAGTAAGTATATATATATATATATATATCAGGACTCCCTAAAAACCAACAGCACATACAAGTTCTATTATACTTTGGAAGAAGTAATGGTATTTGGAAATCAGCCAGCAGGGCAAAAGAGCTGCCTAGTGTGTTATAGGGCAGAGATCGAAGGGAACAGTTCAAGGGTTAGAATTCCATAATTGGACTCAAATCTCTTGGATATAGAAACAAATTTGGAAGTACATTTCTCTTTTGGCCTTCCTTAGATGTATACATACATTCATGAGTTAGTTAACTATTTTTAGTGCCACTAGATTGCATATTTTAGGTGAACTAATATAGACAGTCAAACAATGAATTCAAACTAGCCAAGATCATATACTACAATTGTAATTTGTAAGAACAAATCCACACTGGGGAAGAAACAAAATGTTAAGGCAATAGTTCAAAGAGGTAAATCCGAGGAATAAAATCAGTACATAGTGAGTTGAGAAGAATAATCTGTGATCAAAGCTGGTGAATGATGACAAAAGAGCTCTCCAATGTACATCAAGGAATTGGTAGTAAATAAGAGTAATTCAATTCAAACAATGAGCTTATAGATCAAGAAAACATACCTAACAGGAACAGCCAGAAGAGACTTAACACCTTTCCGACCAAGTTCAATAAGAACTTCATCAGTGTAGGGTTTCAACCATTGTACAGGTCCAACTCGGCTCTAGTAGTTGAGAAAAAAAATCAATTTAGAAGCAGAAGAATAAAGTCAAATGTATCTAGGTTAATGAATTATTAGATAACTATACAACAGTGTTTTCTCAAATACTAAAGAGAACAGCCTCAAATTGAATTAATAGTGCATCTTTTAAAAAAGATAAATGCATAATGGCATTCAAGGAGATCACTAAGTGGAAAGTTTTATATCAATTTGTTAATTGGCGAAATAGAAAATCATTTACTAATACCCACCTGGTAAGCTAAAGTGTGACCATTTTTTATTCCCCTAGCTTTTAATTCTTGCATTATTAAGGAGATACACTCCTCCATCTGGTCCTTGTATGGATCACCAGCATCCTCAACATAACTTACAGGTACTCCGTGGGCACTAAAGAATATCATGACCTGAAAATGCATCACGAAAACCATCCGAAATTAGTCATGTGGCTCTAGCATTATCAATTCTGTTAAGGGTCGATTTAAGGAGCTCTAGCATCTTTTACACTACGAACAAATGAATCAAAGACTAGGCAGGACAATACTTTTAACTCAAAGTTCAGACATTAAAGACTTCCTTAATCAGAGTGAAGCCTTTAAATGACACTTATTAGAGATTGGAAGTGGTACAAGAACGGAAATGAACTGACCTCTTGAGGCTCACTGAACTTCTGTAGCTCATTTTCAATTAAGTCAGCCATAGATTTGATGTACCCTTCACGTTGATACCAAGACCGAATAATAGCTACAGGCATTCTCGATAGATATGCATCATTCCTGGTGAAGAATTTAGCCATGATATTTCAGTTTGGAACAAAAAGGTGACGAACACATCAAGACCAAAATTACCTCGCCATTGAAATATGTTAAATGACTAAAATTGAATCAACTTTTTACCTAAACATGCTTTGTAAAACACGGATACTTGAACCAGTTGTAGAGATTGAAAATTGAGGGTATAGTGGAAGTACCACGAGCTTCGTGATCCCATCTCTCTTAATCTGTTGAAATACATTCCCCTCAAATTTAATAGTTCAAAAGTACACAATAATATGATTTTATGAAACTGCTCGTTCAACTCAAGTAAGATTTTGTGACATATCATCTCAAATGGTATATATTTTAAAAAGGCACATCCTTCAAGGAACAGGGGGGGGGGGGGGGGGGGAGGGAGAGAAGGTAAACAAACATGCAGAGTTCTGATACTTGCCTTATCAACAGCTTCCTCAGTAAATGGTCGCCAGTACCGCATTGCAACATAGACATTCGCAGACAGATCTTTTGCTTCCAGTGCCATTTCCAGAGCATGGGCCTTCCAGGAAAATAAAATTGTTAACATAATAAATCCATCAAAAGCAACACAGTAACAGAAACCACACTGTTGTATATATACCTGCTCATCAGTTATCTTACGTAAAGGTGATCCCCCTCCAATGGAAGCATAGCCTTCCTTACTTTTGGGAGCTCGAAGCGTTGAAATTAATTGAGCCAGAGGCCGCTGGAGGAAACGGAACAACCTGGGAAGCCTTATAATATCCTGTCTTAGAAAATGAACATTTTAGGACATATACTAAATTATGAAACCCAGAGATGTCTCAATTCGACTGAATTGAAATTATAAGGACACATAACAATCCTAGCTTACAGGATCGGCAAATAAATTGTACAAGAATGGCTGAACATCATTAAGTGTCTCTGGTCCTCCAAGATTAAGAAGCAGCACCCCTATCTTTTCTTCTGCAGTGTAATCCCGAGATTCAATGGCCCTTCCTGGATGTGTGCATACACCAGCAGAGCAAAATGTTCTCCCAGTTGAGTCCCTATGCTGCACATAAGGATGGAGAGGTGGCACGCCAAGAACATTGGTCTTCAGTTTGGCTGATTCAGGAAGTCGATTCACATCATTTGATGCACAATAAATTTCTTGTCCTCTATTTGAAATTTTGAAGGAACATGCTTTCACTCTATTGTGAGGGTGCATACTACAAAAACAAGCAAAAGATCCCAAAATATAAATCTCAAACCAAATGAAAGGACATATGAGACCATTCCCTTATTAGTGAAAATATATATATATATTATGCTGAAACACAAATAGTTTCCATTGTTAAATTTAAATATCTTACATCATTTTCTGGAATGGTAGCTGATCATTCATTAAGTTAATTGATTTTAAAAAAACAATCATAATCAAGATTAACAGTTTTGAATAAAAATTAGATAACTGTTCCAGGTGACTGAAGAATTTCAAGTCCCAAATCAAATATTTCAAGCTTAAACAGATCATCCAATAACCACATCCACACGCAAAATACACCTCCCAGAAACAGTGCAACGCGAATATACATGTTGATAGTCAATTATGCAATAGTAATAACAAAAAACTTGGACTCCTCTATTAAAATAGAATAAAGGGGGGAAAAAACATTAATCAAAACCAACGAATAAGGGGGAAAAGAGAAAGATATGCAAATGTAAGAATCTTTAAGGTATTCCAATAAACTCAATCTGCCATGATCAAACCATGAAGTTTCTAGTATTCCCATTTTGATGGGCGGACATAAAAACCCGACACCATCACAAGAACAAAAGAAACTCAAACCGAAATCTCAAAAGTTTTCTAATTCTTTTTTTTCCCCCACCGGACAAGGCACGCATAAATCCCAATAGGATCACAAGATAAAGAAACAAATAATACATCAAAATCTTACCGGAAAAAACTTTTATTACTCAATTTGACAACATTCGAAGTGGGTAGCTTCATTCGACAAGGAAGAACACGGGAAGCATCCATGGCTTTCAATTCCCTCTTTTACTTGATTTTGTGTACCTATTATTGTAACAAATATTATTTCAAGAATTCAACTAAAATATTTCTGAGATCTTTTTAGTTTGAAGCTTTTGAAAATGGATTTTGGAGAAGAAATTCTTGAATTTGGAGTGTTTGGAAAGTATTTAATAATTAAAAAAAAAAACAAAAACAGGTCAAAGATATTTTGACTTTTTTGGAACGTGTTCAGTAATGGAGGCGGTGCAGAAACCTAACTTTTTGGCTCCGGACCCAACCTTCATTTCGGATGGCATTCTTGTAAATATCAAATTCTTTTAAAAAAGATCTATTAATTATCCTATTTTTATTTCTTTTTACCAATATTGAATATTTTTGTCATTTCATATCTTTCTCATCTCAAAATATACAATTATTTTTATATAAATATCTTTAACAAATTTTTTTTTTTTAAATTATAAATAAAATTATTACAAATAATAAATAATAAATCCAAATAAACATTTAAAAATAAATGCTCCATAAATACAAATAGTGTTTTCTTAACTTAATGAAAAGAAGGTTTCTGTCAATGGTTTGATTTGATTGCTGGTTGATTAGGTCACCTCATTTAATGTAAGAGGGACCTGTTTATAAAAAAAGTCAACCAAATACCAACAATGCAATTATTTAAAATTTTAGGCCGAAATTTATTTTATCACTTGCAAAATACCTAACCTGGAGACAGGGATTTGCAGATGCTGCTGTTCAATTTGATCATCACAAGAACCAGTAAGTATGGCATGGCATTGGAAAGCAAATCTGAAGTGTAAACCAAACAAGAATTGATCAATTTGCCTACCCTTTGAGAACCCATCAATATCATCTTTATGTATTTAGCTGAAAACTTCAACCTCAAGGGAATGAAGTACACAAAAGTTATGCTGGTTGTATGAATTCCTGACTTGAGTTCTAGGAGTTTCTAGAATCATGATATAAAGCAGGAACAGTTTTGAGACTAATTTTGACAAGTCCTACACCATTCCATAGTACACATATAGTTGAATATAGTAGTCTGATATCCTCATATTAATCTGTGAGAGATCCATAAGAAGAAATCCAACACTACAACACAAACCTAAAATGCAACACGAGGATATCTGTCCTCAAGATGAGTCAAATCCAAGATCTTCTACCTAAGATAGATACCTAAGAAAAGGGAAATAACGCTAATCGATCTACCACCTTGTCCTTAAATCATCAAACCGTTATCAGCACTCTTGTAACTTAAAGAATTTATTAGGGCTCTACTTATGCACCATTAGCCATGTCTTAGAGTATAGTCTAATTGTGGCTACAGAAACTCTTTCCCAACCAATAATATGTGTATATAACATACTGTCTTTATCTTCATGCTATGATCAATCAGAGTTTTGAGAAGAATGAGAATTTATGAAGTTAAAAAATGGAGAAACTGACATTTCATAGTAAGAAACAATTGAAACAAAAAATTGAAGAAACAAACTATCAGCTCTTCAGGTGCAAAAATAAACTCAATGTCTCAATTATATGCAGCCATAAAATGAAAAAGGGAACAAAAACTTACTACATCCCTCATCCGTTCTTGCTATTGCGCCCAATGTTTCAATTTCTGCTGTGTATGCGTGCAAGTGTATGTGTGTGAGAGATATGAAACACATTTTTATTGTCTCAACAGTATCCATGATCCATGAGAGGAAGTACATTTTTCAGGATTGTCTCATTTCAACTTTGTTCTCCATTGCCAGTTTGAAGGTTAAAAAAGAGGTAGGCAAATAAAGATGTGACAATAAGTTCCACCACTTTTCCATTACACAAAGCTAGAAGAAAAACTATATGCAGTTTAAAAAAAGTGCAAAACTTGATAAAGGAACTTAGCAAACCCTTCCAGGATAGGATAAGCAAATAGACATACTAACTTAAAAAAGAAATCTCTGCAACAACTTCACCTAAATTATGACAGAATTGCAGTACACAAAATTGTAAGGAGCTTCAATTAATCGTATGAAATACACAAAGAAGGATTCATGCTTTCAAGTAAGTAAAATACAACATGAGAAGCACACTACCCCCAAATTCTATAGCAAAATTTTAAAACAAAAGGAGTATTTTCTTCTTCCCTTCCAGAAAACCCAATGAATGCTCTCAAAAGCAACAATCACAATCAAATGGGCATAAAGAGGTACCTCCAGCATCAGATTTCCCAATCCCCAATTCCTCTTCTGTATAAATAGTTAAACCATCTCCAGTTCTCTTCCTTTTCTGAGACGGTTTGTCCAAAATATGATTACTATTTTCCTTATCCCCATCCCCACTACTCTTCTTGATATCCTTCGTCTTCCTCTTCTTCTTATTCTCAGTTTTATCAGCCTTATTATCTAACTTTGAAGCTTCCACATTTCCAACATCCTTCTTTGCTTTCTTCTCACTATTATCTGGTTTCTTCCTCTTTTTTCCAGCAAAAATTTCATCTATCTCATCCCCTACTTTTTTAGGGGTTATACAGGGTTTTTTCTTATCATCTTCCACAACAGGGCCTTCAGCCATTTGTGTGGACTTCTTCTTACTACTACTCTTTTTGGGCATTATCTTGGATGATACAAAACCTAAAAAAATTACGCAAAAATCAATGTAAAAACTTCCAGCTCAAGTTAACATAACAGAAAACCGCAGTTTCAATAAAAACACATTTATTATACATATACATACATATTCAGCATGAAAAAATTGTACACCCAGAAAAAAAGATTGTTTCTTACCCTGTTTTTCTTGATTCGTTATGCAAAGGTGAGGTTTTGCTCAATTTTTGAACCCTACAAGCTACGGTTCACAGCCAAAGCTCCGCTGCTACACTGCGCTCAGAGAAATCAACCAAGTTGGAGCGGGGAAGTTCGATGTGGGTAATCTTTGACTGGGCTTTCAATCCATTTACCATATGATACCTACTTTTGCAGGCTGCAATGAGTCCCTCGCAAGTATGATACACTCTATAATTATTGGCCGGCCCACTAATAATCGAGCAATTTTTATTTTTTTTCATTACTATGTCAATAGTAAGTCAATTTTTTTAAATAGGGATCACGCGGTGGTTGGAATCTAATTTAGGTAAGAAAACTTTTCATACCAAATTTTAAACCATCGTATATATTTTTTTTAGTTGTTTCAAATAAATTTCAAATTATGAGATTTTTAAATTAATTTATATTCAAATTAATTTATTTTCAAGCATGTTTATTGATATTTAAATAATTGTACACTAAGACTTTTAAATTAATTTATATCTAAACTAATTCATGTTTTAATATATTTATTAATATTTAAACAGTTGTAAAATATATTTATTAATATTTAAACAATTATATAGTTAGAAATTTACTATTAATTTTACTTTAGCAAACTCCACTTTTTCTATTTTCTTTCTTTAGAAATGGGGGAGGGGGGGAATGGGGAAAAAGGAAAAGTAAACATAAGCATAGTTTATTTACTCATATGAGAGCTGTTTGGTTTGATCTCAAAATCCAAAACAAACCATCAGAGAGAGTACAGGAAAAACCTCTCATCAGATGCAAATCTAATTTGCATACTCTCCTTTCTGTTCTAAACAAAATATGCCAACAGAAAAAGAAAAGAAAAACACAGCATCAGGTGGTGGTGTTTGCATGCAAGCTTGCCTGATGATTATCTGTGTAGATATATATGTATATTTATATAACCAACGAACAAGTTCCCTATACACCAGGCAATGGGAACTGGGTTGTCATTGCCTCAACTTTATTCCTCAAATCTGATACCCGACCTTTCAAAGGGAAATTATCAGATGCAACGAAATTCTTGAAGTCTTGAAGCTTTGAAGCAGGAGCAGATTTTTTTGCTTCGATGGCAATCTGTACGCCCTCGTGGATGAATTCTGCAGTTGACACAAATTCCCTCTCGCCAAAACCTCTGGTTGTCATAGCTGGAGTTCCTAGGCGAATACCACCCGGGACTGTTGCACTTTTGTCACCTGCATATATATATATATATAGTAAGACCATATGAAATGAAGGAAACTGGAAATGAATAGGTAGAAAATGGAGTAGTAACACTAACCGGGAACTGAATTTTTATTCAGAATGATAGATACCATTTCGAGGATTTTCTCTGCTCGTGCACCATCAATTCCCTATAAGAGGATAGGGTATGTTCAGTCAACATATATAGAAAATGAATGTAACAATTCAAAAGCAAATGAATGTACTCACTAATGGCCTGAGATCAACAAGAATCAAGTGGTTATCACTCCCACCAGAGACCAACTTATATCCCAACTCAATTAATCGGTTTCCAAGAGCTTTACAATTGGAAACCACCTATTCAGATATGAAAAACCATTATCAGTGTGCTACGAAGTTTAACAGAAACTTTATTTCAAAATAGGAAAAGCCACACCTACATTGTTTTGATAAACCTTAAACTCTGGCGATTGGGCATGTTTCAAGCAGACAGCAAGTGCACCAATCGTGTGGTTATGAGGACCACCCTAGCGTTTGATAAAAATCATATCAGCAGCAAATGATAGAAGGAATCTGGAATGTAAAGAGTGTATAAGTACGAATGCCATCAAACCTGTAAACCTGGGAAAACTGCATTGTTGATGGCTGATTCCAGATCAATACCCTGAACAGGCTCCTTCTTGAAGAATATCATTCCACCTCGTGGTCCTCTAAGAGACTGAAAAGGCATAAAATGTATACAACAAATGAACTAGTCAATCGAACATTTGTATTGAAGATATATCCATAACATACTAACATGTTTATATAGTAAAGTTCTTCATATGAAAGGTAATTCTCCTAAAATAGGAGAAACGGTTATTTAAAGAACTCATCAAACCTCCAATAATTTGTTCCCAAAAAATGGTTCGGTACAACTTTTAGAGACAAACAATGGGCCTAACCAAACTAAATATTTACGATTCAACATGCTATAACTCAAGATAGAAAATCAAACATGAAAATATTCGAAAAGTTTAACATGGAATAGTATCTACCTTGTGCGTTGTAGTTGTGACAATATCACAGTACTCAAAGGGATTAGCTACAACAGAAGCAGCAACGAGTCCACTTATGTGAGCCATGTCTGCCATAAGGAAAGCACCAACAGCATCTGCAATCTTCCAAAGCACACACATTCAAGTAGTAAGATACAGAACAGAGAAAAAAAAAATGCACTCTAAAACAAGAGGGGAAAAGTAGTGAAAAGTCTAAACATAGGAATTTACTTTTCTCATTCGAGGATAGTCAAAATCACGTGAATAAGCACTTGCCCCAGCAATAATAAGCTTTGGCCTAAAAAGAATTGCTGTTTTCTCCAACATGTCATAATCTACAAGACCTGTTCAAATATTTAAGAAAACCCTGAAGTTATTGTGATTATATTAATAAATTAGAAATTTAAACTCCCGTATTGAAATCCCATTAGAACAAGAATTTCATTTGAAATGGATAAACACCTGTAGATTCATCCAATCGATAAGGCATAGATTCAAAGTATACAGATGTGCCTGATACACGTCTTTTTGGAGTCATAAACCCATGGGTTAAGTGTCCGCCATGAGGTAAATCCAAACCCTGAATTAATTATTCCATTTAGAACAGGAATATGAATATGTAACAAATCAATGGAAGTTTTTAAATATAAAACAAATAGAAGAATCTCAAAAAGAACTCACCATTATGCGATCATGTGGATTAAGAATTGCTGTGTAAACCTCAAAATTAGCTGGGGAACCAGAGAGTGGCTGAACATTAACACCCCATTTTGTCCCATCTAAATGAAATGCATCTAAAGCTCTTTCTTGGCAAAGAACTTCTAGCTCATCAATATATTCATTGCCACCATAGTACCTAGGGATAAAGACATACAATGAGCAGAGAACTAAAGACAAAGAATCTGATGGTATTGCAAACCATACAAAGATGTTACCTTTTTCCAGGTAACCCTTCAGAATACTTGTTAGTCAAGCAAGAACCAACTGCTTCCATTACAGCTCGGGATGTAAAATTCTCAGATGCAATAAGTGCTAAGCTTCTAAATTGCCTCTCCTTCTCCTTAGCAATAGTTGAATAAACTTCAGGATCGGCTTCCCTCAAGCCATGGTCCAGAAAGCTGCTCCCCGGGCCTATAACAGGTAAGAACGATTGACTACTCTTGTTGAATTACAAACTTAAACCACCAATGGGAGGATTACATCACTACCTAATTATATTTATGTTATGCATCTAAAGCTGAATTACTTGATAAACTAATCAGCCAAGAAAGAAATAATTTTCCAGTGAATCACAAACAAAAAGGAAACAAATTTTGTTTTCCTTTCCATCTTATCTTTTACTTTGAATGACACCACACTAAAGTTTCTCTTCTTTCTTTCAAATCCTGAACTCTAAAATTTAGTCGAAAATGAGCAGGATAATAGCATCCTTTCAAGCCAATATTTATACGAGCCAAAAGCACATGATATACACTAAAGGGAATTTCAGGGGGCTTTTTCCCCCTCAGGAATTCATCTAAGCTCATGATCATTGTAAAAAACCAAAAAAATAAAAATCAAAGAATAAAATGAAACAAACATATATATGTATATCATGTAGCTGGCTCCAGAACATGTTCAGTAAAGCTCTACAATCTTACCTCCGATCTCGGGTACAGAAACAGAAACAGAGGCTGGAGGTTTCCCAGTGACCAAGCTTCCTTCAAGATGATCTGCAAGGACCGAAAGAGACAACTCTAACATGATTCTGTGAAACACTGAAACCAAGACTCTTGGAAGGAAACGCCATTCCCTTTTTCCAAATGGGTTGCTGCTGAAGAGACCCCATAACTGCAGCTCCACTGCAAGCCTGCATCCTTTTTTTCAGCTAAAAGCAATATCCTGAATCAAAATCCCTGCAAACAAACATTTATAAACAACTTTCGTGATTTTTATAATTCAGAAAATTAAACCCAAAAATGTAGCCCTTTCAATTTTATTCAGCACAAAAAAAAGGGTGGGCAAACTTCCAGAACCGATTGATTAAGAAAATGGACAATTCCACATTCCATAGACCAAAGATAAACAGTACAAAAATGCTCAACAACAAAATAGAGAGAAATTCACACAGAATGATAGTTTAAGGGGGAAAAAAAAAGAAACACTAACCGTACCACATACAGATTTTTTCATAAACTCTGCATTCATATAACATTTCTTCCATGGAAAAAAAACACAGAAACTTATAGGTTTTTCATTAATCAAAAGTACCTTTGTTCAAGGTTAGAGAAAAACCCTAGCCGTTAAGAAAAGGCAAACACGCACACAGCTCGATGATGAAATAAGCGGTAGAGAAAGAAAGAGAAATGCAGAGAGAATCAGAGACTATAAACTGAGTATTACAGAATCAAAAGCAGCCCCCCCCCCCCCCCCGTCCTCTATTTATACTTTTTTTTTAAAAAAAAAAATCAGATATTTTGTTTCCTAAATTGAAAATTTTTAAAAATTTAGTTTTTGCACATGTAGTTGACACTTCAACTATAAAATATCACATAATTTGCCCTTCCGTAGTATATTTTAATTTTTTTACAATTATGAACATTTTTTAATTATTAAAATTTTATTTTCAAGTGTAATTTTGTTATTTTATTTTATTATTAAAAATTTGAAAAATATATTTTTGTAATCTCAAGGTTTGCTCCTACAACTCGCGTCTAATTAAATATATCTACGTACTGGGATAGTTATAAACATATAAGTTTATTTGAAACTTATATTTTAATTATAATTACAAAAATAATAAATATACATTTTATATTACGATTACATTTTATATTTTAAATATAAATTATACTAAATATAAACATTCTCAAACAAATATTATCAAATAACACAATTCAAATCACAAATTTTTTGTTGTTGTCATCTTTCTCAAACTTTGCACTGGAGTTATTTTTCAACTCTTTTGTTTCGAATTCGTCGCACAACATGAATTTCGATATTTTTTATACAATGTTAATGTAATAATGTCATTAAAAAAAAAACTCAAAATTTATATTTTGCAACGAATTCAAAGTTAAAAAAAAATTCAATGTTTGAGGAAGAGAATGGATTGTGTTGTTTGAATAATATTTTTTCAAGATGTTTATATTTATAATTTTCAAATAATATAAATGTTTGTATTTGTCTAAATGGTAAATGCTTATTTATTATTTATACGGTTGTGGTTCAAATATAGGGGTTCACAAATATAATTATGTTAAATTTATTTTAGCATCATCTAGTATTGGTTGGGGGATCGAAATTTTTTAGATTTTTTAAAATTTTATGAGAAGACAAAATTATCCCTAAAAATAATACATTAATAATTTTAAAATATTAATGATTTTAAAAGACGAAAATACCCTTAAAAATTGGATGGAAAATAAAGTCTAACGTAAATTTTGGACGGAAGGGTAAATGAGGTGATATTTTATAGTTAAAGTATCAATTCAAAGCAAAAATAAATACATGTGTAAAAGTTAAATTTTTGAAAAGTTTAAGTATTAGTAAGATAATTTAACCTAAATAAATTCATTTGATGACAAATATATATAATATTTATAATTTAATTGTATTAGATTTTATTTTAGGAAAATTCACCAAACATTTATTTCTATAGGAATAATTTTTATTTTCCATTTTAAACAAATTAACTGTCATTAATTTTTTATATAAAAATACTAAATTATTATAATAAATGAAATAATAATATTAATAAAGAAAATATTAATCTTTATATGGACTCAAATTAGTTGTCACATTAGTTCCTTTTATATATATATATATATATATATATATAAATTGTTAAGATGAACGGATATAACAAAAGGATTGAGAATATTAAAAAAATAATTAAATTAAATAATCTACTAATTGCTTGTAGTGGATAACCTTATGTACTCGTAGATAATAAAATTTTATCTCAAGCCCAAAAAATCCACAACGAATTCGATACAAAATAAATTTGTTACAAAGTTATTTTTATTTAATTTTTAAATTTTTTAGGACAGTTTTATTTTTAATTTTTAAAAAATAAAGATAAATAGGTGAATTTGATTTAAAATAAATTATATTTGATAATATAAAATTTAAATAATTTTTTAAAAATAATAAAATTTATGAATCTTATAAAGAAATTTAAAATTTTTTATCGTATATGTAATTTGTTAAATATATAAAAAGGTAATTAAGTCATTGTATATTAATTTTTTTTACTATTTTAAAAATATTTTGTAATTGTGTGTTATAATTTTTTTATTTTAAATTTATAGAATTTTTGTCATAATTATTATTTTTTATTACTTAGAATTATACAAATTGTCCAATCTAAAAACAATTTGACAAGTAAAAAAATTTGAAAATTTAAAAAGTAAAAAAATTTGAAATTTTAAAAGTAAAAAAATTATATTTTAATACATAATTTTATCAAATATAAATTTGTTTTAAAATAAATTCACTTATTAAAGAGAGTATTTTTACATGTGTTAAAAGAGAATTTTTACATTTGTTTGGTTTGCGTGTTGTCATTCGATTATTTGGATTGATGTTTACAACAAAGAGAAAAAGATTTATACATAATTAAATTCCAATATGAAAGAAAAAAAAAATGGATTGACAATGCAATTATTTAAAGTTAAAGTTTGAGTGGTTCAATATAATTGTTTAAAATTTTGCTTAAACAAATTAATTTAAATATAAATTTACTAAAATATCTTTTCATAATTTAAGACTCATCTAAAACACCTCATATCCTTACCAAATCATAATAATTTCATATAAGATCATAAAACATGTCTCTTACGTGTGATTCATAACAAATATTCAAATTTATGACATCAAATAACATTCATAGGGCAGGTCAATAGGAAGAAGTTGAGCATTTAGGGAGTGGGGAAGAATTAAAAGAGCATGAAATTTTTTTGTTAAGAAGTGAATTTACTCCAACATGTATTAATTAGCATTTGAACATGACTAAATTACAAGAGCTGTGTCTGTCATCAATTCTCAAGCAACTTTTAACACAAATTACTTCAATGAGTATGATCTTAGGGAATAGAATTTACATTGGAAAGAAGCCACTCTTTCTTGAAGTAGCATTTGCACACTACACTCATTCCACATGTGAAAGGCCACCTCCTGTTTCAGCACGTGTCCTATACATACATTCAATGCTTTGTTAATACAATTACAGAGAGTTTGGAGAAGGTACATGAACAATGTTTGAAGGGAAGGGGAGAGTTAATGTACAATTAGAAAGTTAAGTACATATATTGATATTTTTTCATTAAAGAAAGTAGAGTTAAAAGACAAATCAATTTTTGTGTTTTTTTAAAAGGGTGTGATTTCTTGTCCTGTGATAAAGTCAACAAATAGAGAGAGTATTATATACTTTACAAAGAGGAAAAATCAGTATCCCATAGATGTAAAAGAATTTCATTCTGAAACCTGATCCTTTAATAGATCAACAAGTAAGAGTATCAATTCCAAGGAGAGGAAATATATATATATATATATATATAAAATAAACAAGGTACTCACTTGTGATCTGAAGGATTCGGCATGAGCTCATAAACAATTGTTGCAACAACATCCCTTTTCATCTGTAAATTGATTATAACAACGTATTTATCTTTAGCTCTGATGCAACCAAAAGAGTCCTGTCCTAAAGAAATGAATAAAATAAAATAAGGTCATGGTTCAACTCAACTAACCTGGGTAGCTTCGCCTTTTAAGCCAATGTAATGAATTTGAGTTGTATCGGCACCAAAGTTATCAGGAAAATGCAAAGTGATGTTCCCCACACTCTGGAACTTAGAATATCTGGTCAAGTGAAAAATATAAGAAAGTGAAGACTCAGTAATATATGAAACACTTTTCTGACAATCATGATTTCAATTTGGCAGCTTATTAACAATTAACCAAGAAATTCAAAATGAAATGCATTTGTGAATAGGAAATAGCCAACAAATAGATTAAATAGTACGATCCCTTGTATCATCAAACTAAATTTGTGCACATGGGTCTCTCTCCCTTTCACATTTCTTTTGTTTGTCAGAAAGTTTAGGCATTAGAATGATGGAAAAGTAGCCAAAGAGGAAGGAAGGAAAATTCTAATGCAATGGAAAGTATATTGGAATCCACAGCCATGGATAATAAATATTTTTTTCTTCAAAAAGACTATTATTAGGTAACTATGAAAGAAGAAAGAGATAATACCTTGTTTGATATTCTAGAACTCCTTGCATATTTTCTACCAAGTCCCATTCCTTGAAAGTTAAACAATGTCAATAGCACGAATAACTACAAGTATTAGTAAGCAGCATGCTATATTGAGAATACCTGAATAGGTTGCATAGATTGAGCATCTGAGAAGTCAATACCATCTCTGTTGATAAACCTACATTTATCAAAAAATTTAGAGCTACAACAAATCCCTAATAATTTTGCAGAAACAAAATGCTGCTTGCTCAAAACATCAGATCACAACTCATAGACAATATATCAAGAAAACAGGCAACAAAATTATAACTCACGCTCTCATTTTGGCAGGACTTGTTCCATCAGCACCGCCAACAATTGATATGCTCTTTAATTTGACATCTGATGTAAATCTGATAGGAAATAGATAAGCATCAGATAACCATATAAAACCTATCTGAACAAAGTACGGTGACGGCTAATAAAACCAAATAAAATATTTGAAAAATGGAAAAAGATGGATGATAGCAGAAAATTATGATGATCAAAATAGGAACTAGAATAGCATAGTAAAAAAAAGTTGGACACTCACGGGATGAAGACAATTAACTCCGGATCACCTTCATTGCTTTCCAAGTAACCCTGTCAATATAAAGATGACAATGTTTTGGACCACTTGCCATGAGAAAATAAGAAACCAATGCAAAATCTTCATAAATACCAGGAAAGAAACAGTAACCTTTCAATGGTACATTTGGTAAAAAACAGTAAGTGGTCAACTATCATGGTTGAAAAGATTTTCTAGAAAAAATTATACACCAAAACATATGTGAATTCTAACATGCAAGCACCTATTTCATACTTTCCATTTGTCCATATTAATAACTCAGTCACTAGCATAAGGGAAAGTAACACATAAATCTATGCTTCAACTATTATCTCATGATTATGCTCACAAATAAAGGGGAAAAAAAGAAAGGTAACTAGCATTCAGGCACAACCTCAAACTTCCATACTTGACACTTCACTTTTGCTCATATGAAATTAATCGGGAGTATATGTAAACCCAATGCATGGTCGGACCCTCTTGTACATTATATAGAAATGTGTCTTGATATTATGGGCAAAAATACCAAGTGTAAGACATTCAGACAGAAAAAATAAAATTATAGAAAGAACTAAAATAAGGATTTAATAATAAAACACAACTTTTACAAGAGCTATAAATTCAAAAGACAAAATGATGACCTTAAGAGTATTTCTTTTCCTAGGTAAGTGACCATATAACAGGCAAAGAATGGTCGGGTTCTATGAATATGAGGAATCAATGAAAAAGTTACCTCAGAGGAATTTAGACGTTGCTCCCAAGCTTTGAAAACTGTCTTAACACTTCCTGAAACAGCCTCATTAAGTGCAGAAACCTTCGACACAAACAGTAATATTCCTCTTTGATAAGTTAAAAGGAAGATTAGCATACTTGCTAAATGATAGAAAAAATAAAACCAATTGAGAAATCTGACAAAGTTTGTGCAAAAGAACTTGCTTAAATCAGTCAACAGAATCCCAAGATTATAAAGACATTTACAACCTAAAAATGATTTCATCAATAGGGTACACAATTCTCTCCCAAAACAAATACAGAAGTGAAAATTTGATTCAGGACTGAATTAGTTAAGATCAGCAAAGCCACTTGATTACTTAAATTTGGTAAAAACCAGTGTCTTCAACACTAGTAGTATTCTTAAGTTACTTAATTTTTAACAGGTAAATCCGGAAATTCAACAGATAACTACCTTCATTTATAAACACAGAATATACAACTTCCCATTCTATCTCAGAACTTAAAACCTCTGCTAACTGCAATTAATTACTAATCTGAAATACTGAAACGCCACTAACTCCACTTTAACCCAATTACTGGGTATACATAATAACCAACCCTCCAAATTACAACAAATCTTAGGGTTTCTTCAGTCTATTTCGCTATAATTTCAATAACCCCTCCATTTTCTATCCAACTCCACGATTTCAAGAAACAGTCAGCCAGAACAAATGCCCAGAAGCAGCGAATGATTTAAACCCCAGGAAAAAAAAATCAAATCAAATCAAATTGACACGGAAAAAGGAGAAACCTTAGTGAGATCAATGTGTTTGTATAGAGTCCAACTAGAGGAACAATCGTGATCCTCGCAGCTGTGATCGTGCAGACATGCCATTTCTCTTCGAGCTCTTTGGGATTTTTACTGGAACGAACAGAGAATTCTGGAGAAAGATCTTCAAATATTCTTCCTTTTCTATCGTATCTTCAATTACTAACTCCATTTAAAATAAAATAAAATTCTTTGGTACAACTCTCAAAATTTTCTAATATTACAAAGAGAGACTATTCAATTTACTTAATTTTTTTTAGTATACTTTTTTCTCACAATATTTCGAATTTATAACTTCTCGAATCATGGAAACTGCTACAAACTGAATTATACCTTAAAACAAATTTAGACTCTTTAATTAATATTTAATTCTCATACATTTTAAATATCAAGATATTAATATAATATCTATAATTTTATTAAAAAATATATTAAAATAATCTGTAATAGATATTAACAAAAATATTATCTGTTCACGTGTTTAAATAATTGTTTAGAGATCTCTGTTATCGATGTGGGATTTTACATAATATTTTCTTTACATATTTAATCAATTTACACTATAAATAAATAATAACAATTGGTATGCACTCAATGATTCATTTTTCAATCATTAATTTGGTAGTGAAAATATTTGGTGTCTAATTTCCAATTCCAAAAATATTTAGGGTAATTTCATAAAATCTCAAAATATCAAGGACTCATATAAAAGTTTTCATTACGCAAATATTTTCAGCTAAATACTGAGTAATCAGTCCTATTACAGATTGGAGCAAGAATTTTGTAGTAATTGGTAAGAATCTTTGCGTGGAAGAGGAAAAATGGAAGGATTGGAAGGGCAGAGTTCGGGAGGAGCGGCGGCGGCAGCTCGTTACACGCTGCCGGCGGCAAATTATTCAAGCGAAGATATATTGTTTTGTATAGATGTTGGACCTGAATCCATGGTGGAAATGAAAGTAGCAGGTCCTAATGGTAGACCATTTACCAGGTTGGATTCTATGAGGCAAGCCATTCTTCTATTTATTCATGCAAAGCTCACCATAAACCCAGATCATCGCTTCGCCTTTACAGCTCTTGGGAAATCTGTTTCTTGGGTACATTCTTATAAATTTCGTAAAGCAATCCCTTTTTCCTTTTTTTTTTTTTTATAATTTTTGGTCTTGGGTTTGTCTTGGGTGGGTTAGGGTTGTAGATAGGAATGTTATATTTAGAAAAAATTTAGCTGTTATGTTATTAGGGTACATTTTTTGGGGTTTGGGATTATTCCAGTGGGGGGTTCTTGAATTGTATTGAGGTGAGGTGGATTTTTCGTGCATTTGGAAACAGTAACTCTTAACAATGAGTGGTGGCAATTATCAACAATGAAAATGTGACTTTTATATGGAATTCCTGGAATATCCTAATTTTATGTTGAACTAAGGGAATATATATATATATATTCTAATGGAAATAATTGGAAGCGAAGTAAGATTGGAGATGCTGTGGGGTTATATTAAATCTATGATGAGCCATGAATAAGCAACACTAGCACTGTTCCACCATATAGGTGGGGGAAATATAGTTTTCCTCTAAATATTTTAGTTATTATCTTGCTGTGTGGAGTTGAGCAGAGTATTCTTAAATAAGGGATCAAACTTGAAGTTATAAAAAAAACTATGATCAACTGATTGTGCTTTTTGTGTTTTAGAAGCTAGTAACTAGCATCTTGTATATCATTAATCATTTTTAAAGCTAGAACCAGTTATGTCGAAAAGAAATGGCTACTGTTAGCTCACTTACCCTAGAATGTCTGATTAACTTGGTAGAGGATGATATGTTGTGCAGAAGGAAAAAAGGTTTGCAGCATTGTTATATGTGATGTGAGATTGATGTTTAAACTTGTACAATAAGAAATCTCCAGTCCCTAATTTTTGTAAAGAAATCAAAACTTTTACCAAATGCCTAATGCTTGGTTGAAGTCTTCTCAATTTAGTTAGACTTAAGTTGGCATCATTTAACACAATACAGTATCTAGTCCAACAATTGTGCATCAAATATATATTTTCCTTTTTTCCTATTTTGCTATTGCTTGCTTCTCGAACTTTGCCAACTCCATCTTTCTAGTCATTGTGAGCATCTGGTGATAAAGTTTTGCTATGCCTTCTTATATGTTCTATTCTTTTCATTTGCCTTTTTGCAGCTCCGGAAAGAGTTTAGCAGTGAAGTTGATTCTGCAATAGCTGCATTTCGGGGAATCTCAATTGATACATCAGCTAACCATGCAGATCTTACACTGCTGTTTAGAGTAGCAGCTCACGAAGCCAAAAAATCTCACGCTCAAAATCGGACATTGAGGGTGGTGAGTTGAAATTGGTTTCATTTGAGGGCACATTCATGTGTCTTCCATCTGTGATGAAATTCTTGATGATTGCTTTCTGTAGCTAAATAATCGTGTCTAGTCCATGAACCTTATTGAACATGGTGCCCTTTTACAGCAGAACAACACTGTTTATATCATTCCATTCAGTCAATGTTTTAGAACTAGACAGTAGGTTCAATTTTAAACTTAAAATTTTTATTTGCTTAATGGAGCTTTTTCCATTTATAAGGTACAAATCAGCTTTCTCTAAATATCTCGTCCTCCGCCTAGTAATATTCTTTAATGTGACATAATGAATGTTTCAAGAACGTCACATTTTGTATTAATGCTTCTCTTCTTGGGCACATATCATCTGAGACATTCTAGTGAAACTATCTGCTCATTTGGCATGTTAGTCAATCATACGATTGCTTAATTTAGTGCATCTTTGTATCTCCTGTGCATCTGAAATATATATTGTGTGGTATATGTATTTTCCTCGGAAAAAAAGGTGTATTAATGAAACTTTGACAAAGACTTTTAAAACTTCTGTTAATGAGAAAGATCATAATCTAACAGCTTGTCTAGTCCCATTCAATCATAAATAGATATAGCAGCACACCACACACACGTGTATATTTTCCAGAATTATATGAAGGTGTTTTGCTGTATAAAATATGCCAAAAGGAGAGCATCTTATTTTGTGCTTAGTTCTGAAGATTTGAGTGACTGGAAATCTGGCCAATCTAGTCTTATGGAAAGTATATCATGGTTCACCTTCTTCTACGATTATTTTTACCCAACCTGCTTTCTTCTAACTATTTTCTCAGCAACTGGGATTTCCAGTTTTACATATTTTTGCTCTAGCCCCAATTGTTCGACAAGATGGTGAATGTGATTGGCTGCTACTAAACTAGAGACTTGTCGAAATAAATTCACCCTACCTATATGATAGAGGATCCTAAATTGAGGCTTTGCTATGTATTTTTCCTGTATTCTGCCAAATTCTATGTTTATTGATATCCTACATTGTTATTATTTTGGTTGATATTCTACATAATTGTTTCGATGATCGTTATGTGGTGTGTTCAATCTTGTGTGTAGGTGCTCCTGTATTGTAGATCCTCGATGCTGCCACAACATCAATGGCCAGCAACACAGAAACTGTTCACTATGGATGTAATCTACCTCCATGATAAGCCTGGACCTGAAAATTGTCCTCAGAAAGTGTATGATTCACTTGTGGAAGCCCTCGAACTTGTTACTGAGTACGAGGGCTACATATTCGAGAGTGGTCAGGGGCTAACTCGTGTTCTCTTCCGCCACATCTGTACACTTCTTTCTCACCCTCATCAGCGTTGCCTGCAAGATGAAGTCAGCCTTCCAAGTCTCTTTCAAAGAAGTCACCTGTGGCTGATGTGTACCGGTTGATGAAAGTGTTCCAGTTTCTAGCTAATGTGCAAAGTTTGAAAAACAATCAAAAGAAGCAGAACCTCTCCTCATGGAAGTTTTTGTGTTATCTTACTATCTGGCATCCTTGAATCTGACTGAGATGCCTCTACCTTCCTCATGTAAGTATCCTTATGTAATATTTGATTGAGTGAAGCATGTTTATCTTCATTCTGCTTTTACTTTATGAAAAATTGAAAATTAGTCCATGTTTATCTTCTAAGTATTATATTATGTTATTTCATGGAGTTTCAAAACTAGCATTCAATAAGGTTCTAAGAGAATCACGCTCCGATTTTTAATAATTGCATATATGAATAGGAATTTAAACTTTCAATCACATCCTTATATTAGTTAATATGATGGAAATTTAT